>CM055880.1:38494909-38942409 GCA_029582165.1 Portulaca oleracea | reverse complement strand
ATAGGACGGAACTCAGTGACTTTGCTAGGATTTGGCCCTTTTGGAATAAGAGCCAAATTAGTTGCATTTAGTTGTCTGAGGACCTTTCCTGTGACGAAAAAATCCTGAGCAGCAGCTGAGACAAGGTCTCCTATTTGATTCAAAGACTTTTATAAACCACCGGAGTACGTGCAGTCTGGTGTTTTGTCATTGGGTATTGAGAAGATGGCCTCCTTGAAGTCCCTGTCTGTTATTGGCCTACTGAGTTTGATCTGTTGAACACCGTTTAGTCGAGGGCCCATATTGAATATGTCTTCCTGGAATGTTGTTTGCTGTAGCTCGCTGTTCCCCAACAGGGTTTTATAGAACATGCTGAGTTGTTCGTTGACTTCCTGCAGCCCTGTGACTTTAGTACCATCACTTGTTTCGATTTCACGAACGTACAGTTGGCAACGTTTTTGCCTCATCTTAGCAAAGTATAGTTTTGAGCAGCTGTCACCCATATCATCCCATGCTAGTTTACTTTGCTGTCGTTTCAAGAGCAGAGATGAGTGTAAAATGTCGTAGTAGTGGCGTCTCTGCTGATGCTCCTCTTGCTGAAGCGTAGTGTTTGTCGGATCTTGATTGAGCATATCCTGGAGATTTGTGAGTTTATCTCTTGCTGCAATTTCTTGTGTGTAAATATCATGGAATCCATCCCTATGTAGAGCTTGCAGCTTCGGACGAAGCTTATGGAGGAATTGTGTTAATTGAAACATTTTGTGGCCCTCCGGAATCTCCATAAGCGTGTCCTTAATCAGATTGTTGAAGCGATCATCCTTAGTCCACATGTCACAGAACTTAAATGGTTGCTTCGGTTTTTTCATCTCCATGAAGTTGATAATGATGACTGAATGGTCTGACAGTCCAGATGCCTTGAAGTTGACCTGCAACAAGTCTGTAAGTAGGTACCATTGAGCGTTTACCAGTAGTCGATCTATCCTAGAGCAGATTTGGCCATTGGTCCATGTGTAGTAGGTCCCAGAATAAGGTGGCTCGTGAAGGCAACACTGTTGAACACATTGTGTCATCGGCTGGGTCATGAACGATTCAACTTTGGCTCCACCAATTTTGTCTTCTTCCGTCATTATCGCATTAAAGTCACCTAAAACAACCCAAGGTCCTTCCATCCCATCTGCAATCTCTTGTAGAGCTTCCCAAAGAGGTTCTCTCTCATTGAGGTCATTGTGCCCATAGACCCAAGTAATGTGAAAGGTGGTATTGTTGTGGACAACTACAATTTTCATATGGATGTGCTGAGCGGAACTCTCTAGAATTTCTGCTTCATAGTCTCGTGGATTCCATGCAACCCAAATGCGTACTTTCTGACAATGCTGAATGTTTGTAGTCGAGTTCCAATGGTTAAAAACATTGTTATGGACCCGATTAATGTTTCGCTGGGGGATTTTTGTTTCATACACTCCAATGAGACCCGCCCCGTGTTGACGCAAGAAGACTCGAAGGTCTTCTTGCTTCTCCAGGCTGTTAAGCCCTCTAACGTTCCAACTAAGGATGTTCTGCATCAGGGTTTTGTTTTGGAGCTTGGGCATTGCCATCTAGTGTCGATTCTGGTATTGTGGTACCACCTTCTCCCTCCAAGATCTCAAATCTGTTGGTATTGTCCGCTATGATTGGTTGTGTGGTTGGTCTCCACACTATAGAGTTTTTTGGCTTTCTGAACCCTTATTTATCAGATTGTGGCCTGGCTTGATCTTTCTGTGGCTCTGTTTTTTTGCTGTGTTCGGTTTTCTTCCTGCATTGATTCTCCTCATGCCCAGATTTGTGACAGTATTTGCATTGAAGTTTCTTCCTGCAAGTAGCTTCTTTATGGCCAAACATCTTGCAATGTGTACATCGAGTCGGTTTCCAGTCATATTGTATGCACTGCCTCATTAAGTTGTCATTGTGGTCCATGTAGTCAACATATTCGGGGAAGGGACCATTGAGTTGCATTTCAATGAGTATCCTCGCATATCCCAATTTGACTGGGTCTTTTGTTTGCCGATCAGTCTTGATAGGGACCCCTAGGATACTTGCTATTTTGCTTAGGCCTTCACTGCTCCAGAATTTGAAGGGAAGGTCAGGCATGGTTACCCAAATAGGTAGTGAAGCAATCGAATTAACGTCCATGTTGAGATTCTCATTCCATTCCCTTACTATGAGAGGCTTACTATCATATAAATAGAATCCTTGATTCAAAGCCTTATCTTTATCTGCAGTGGAATTAAATCGCACCATGTACATTCCCTTTTTGACATCAGAGATTTGCACAATCTCCAATTGTCGCCAAATTCTACGTAGAAATCCATTCATGACCTCAATGGGCGGATTCGCACCGAGAATACAGCAGATGATCGAGTTGTTCCAGTACTCAATGGATTCCATCACATCTTCTCTTTCTAGCTTGGCGCATGTAATTCCTTCGACATTAACTGGTTCCATGTAGTGTAATTGCATCCCGTCATCCTCCTTGAAAAAAGAGGCATAAGAACTCCTTTTTGGTTCTTTATTAAAAGACTCCAGGATGAGTTCTTCAGCTGTTTTGTTACCCGTAGCAGTTTGGATGACGGTAGTATTATCATTCTTCACAATTTCCCGTTGATTCCCATTGATCAGTTTCCCTGTTTGTTTGCTCATTTTTGTCGCTGGATTTGGGTTTCTACTAGCAGAATGCTGTGTTGTTTGCCTAGATGTAGAATGCTGTGTGGTTTGCCTAGTTGCCACCATTTCGTTAAACGGATCAAGTAGGCTAAGCACAGCTCAATTCCATGACTCAACGCAGACTGAGCAAGACGAAGAAAAGTCTCATCCCAGCAGCGAAATGAACCCAAACCAGATGAACAAGACGGAGAGACCCCAGAAATTCAATCGCCAACAATCAATGTTAAGATAAAACGCTTCCCAGGAGTCGAAATGGAACCCGTTCAACCCCCAATTCAAAAACCTGTTTCAGTTGAAGGCATACCAGTGCAATCGACTCAAAACAAATTCCAGTTGAACTCGAAAATTGATATGGATGATTAAGACCAGCTATTCCAATCAGATTGCTCTTTAGAGTCGAATAAGAAACCAATTTAACACTCCAGTTCCAGATTCAGTACTAATCGGAGAAACCCAATTCAAACCTAGAAATTGGAACTGATTGACAAGAACAAAATCCGATCCAACTTGAAGCCAAATAGCAGATCAGATTGTTTTACTCTTTATAAGCAAATCGAATCCCAATTCAAATCCGCAATTCGGATCTCAGTTCAGGCACTAACATTGATTTCGGTCTTCTGATTGAGAGAGGGATAGGTAGTACGGTGGAAGCTCCAGCTAGATCGACCCTTGCTGTCGCCGTTGATTGCTGTCTCCGCTATCTCTCCAAGGCGTCTCAAAGATGCATACGATCGTATATATATATATATATATATATATATATATATATATATATATATATATATATATATATACATATACATATACACATCTATATAGATATATATATATATATATATATATATATATATATATATAGATATATATATATATATATATATATATATATATATATATATATATATATATATATACATATATACACACATATATATACGACAGAAGATATAATTTGCGATAAAGATTGGGACACATATACATCCACAAACCTAAATGCACAACAGGAAAGGGCCTTTCTAGGAACCTCCCTCTCTCTCTAGAGATTTCCCTCGGTTATTCCGAATGAAACCCCAATTTTTAACCCTAATTTTTCTTCTTGCCGCTAGCTTCATGTCTCCTTTCCTCCACATTTTTGGTCGTCCGGGAAACTACTGTTCGACTTTCCCTTCGGTGTTTGTCACTGGCGGGCTGGGTTGTTTTTCCTGGCCGGTTAATCCGTTCCGAGATCTTTGAGGTGCGATTACCTAGCAGCTCTTTTCGACGTGTGGCTGGTGTTTGCCACTGTTCCGGGTGGGACTTGGCGTGGTGGACACAGCTAGGCGACTATGTGTTTCCCTCCTTGGCTGTCAATCTTTACAAACCAGGTAAGTTAGAATCTAGGCCTCGAAGGCCTACCCCGGCTAGTCTTCAGGTTTGGAACCCTCACTCTTTTTCCTTTTCCCCTCAAGATTTTATCTGTCGTATTCTACTGCGGATTATAGACGATTCTAGACTGAATTCTGGCTTGCTTCCTTATGTTGAGGGTCGTTACCCTCCCCTCCTATGTATTGCTACTTCATTCAATGAACTTAACGTTCCCCCTGTTGGGCTTATTGTGGTTTGGGTTGTCTTTTTTATTGTGGCTGTTGTCCTCCTATGGATGCTTTCCTCCTATGGTTTAATTATGGCTGCTTTCCTCCTATGGTTTGGGTTGTCCCCCTACCTTTTTCCTTTTTTGGACTGTTCATTCCCTATTATTTATTATCCCCTCTCGTACCCTAACTCTTTTCATTCTAGTATGTTTCTTATTATTGCAGGTATGTGCTCATCTTTCAGGGTTTGCACAAAGCTTTTGGCTTCTTTGTCCCTTGTTACCTTTGTTACGACATCATTTTGGCTTTGCTCTCCCCTGATCGAGTTTGCTACTCATGTCTCCTGGTTGGTTCTCGGGGATGTAGTTGTCGTTGTTTTTACAGCTTGGCAGCCATCCCTATATGTCTATCTTTACCGCGTTCCTATAGACTCTGTTAATCTCCCGGCCTGGGATGATTGGCTGTTGTCCTATTTGGATATTGTTGCCGCTAAGTCCTTAGCTTGGCAGCCATCCCTTTATATGATTTTGAGCCATGATGATGATGTTATTGTCGTGGCTTTCCCAACCTGGCAGTCATCCCCCTTGAATCTTCCCTGTCCCGCCCCTTTGGTCAATGATGAGTTCCCTTCTTGAGAATTTTGGCCAATTCTATATCTCTGAGACCTATCTCCCCTCCTTTGTTTTCTATGTTTTGTCTCTTGACAGGTTACCTGCTTTCTCTAGCACTTGACATGTTCAAGTTCAGGCCCTCTTGTCTCGTTCCCTACTTGTTCCTCCCTTTTGCAATCTTCTTTGTTGCGAAGTACATTAATGGTGTATATTGGATCGGGTGTAGTTTTCTGGATTTTGTATCACCTTTATTGTATTTCTCCATCGTTTGTATTGTCCGGTTTATCACATCAACTTCTTACTTGTTTATATTATTGGGTGCGGAACCCGTTTGTTATTGGCGGCGGAAGCCTCTTACTACATACATGTCAACATTACATTTCCCCTATTTTGTATCATCTTTATTGTATTTTTTCATCATTTGTATTGTCCGGTTTAGTATATCAACTTTTTACTTGTTTATTTTATTGGGTGCGGAACCCGTTTGTTATTGGCTGCGGAAGCCTGTCATTACATACATATCAACACTACATTTACTTAAAACTCGTCCCATCTTGGATCACAGTATGTACAAACATTCTAACATAGTCTTCACCATCATGTCTTACTTCTCCCTGTCTTATTCTGTGAAGCAGGAACCGCCCTCAATGCACTATCAGCAAGTCATCTCTTATCTAGCTTTTACTCTATTTAATTGTATTATGAAATCCAGTGTAAAGCACTCTCAGCACCCCATAAACAAGATATTGATTGTTATACCTAACCCTTGTATCAAAAGTCTTATTATTCCACGCTTGTTATTAAGATTTTGGTTATATTTTGTTGATTTTGAAACGCCTTTGATTGGGAAATTTTTGGCCATCCGGCAAATCCCTCCCTACAATTCTTGGACTGTTTGTCTTGTCTCCCAGTTTGTCATCTCACTAAGGGATTTATTTTGCAATTCTAAAAGGCTGCTGAAGCATCCACTTTCAGTTTTATTACCATGAAAATTCTTTGTTGGAATGTAAGAGGGGCCAAGAGGCCTAAACTAAGGCTTGAGCTCACTCACATTAGGAATACAATTAAATCGGATGTTATTTTCCTTTTGGAAACTATGGTTAACCAGGAAAATACTAATCACATTCTTCCTAAACTAGGGTACGACTCCTATTTTGCAATTCCCCCATCAATAACTCGGGTGTCATTTGGTGTCTTTGGAATTCTTGTTCCATTGATTTACAACCGGTTACCTTAAACCACCGTTTCATTCACAATGAAATCATTGACAAAACAAAAAACCGTCGCTTCCTGATCACGGACTGTTATGGCCCTACTCAAGAAAGCGAGAAAGACTCTTTTTGGACCTCTCTTACGGACCTGGCCAATACCGTTTCTCTGCCTTGGTGGTTAATTGGGGATTTCAATGAGCTTCTAACCCCTGATGATAAAAAAGGTGGAGTAATCCTTGCTCCCAAAAGGTTTGAAAGGCTTAACACCTTTCTAGCCCAGACCCTTTGCACTGATGTTGCAGCTGTAGGAAGACAGTTTTCTTGGAAGCAACTCTGCAAAGGCCACCTAGTCTATGAGAAGCTGGACCGGCTTCTTATCTCTCCTTCATGGGATCGATTTTTTCCCAATCATCAACTCTCTTATGGTCCTTTTACAATTTCAGATCACTCGTACGTCCTACTTCGAACTGAATATGACCTTTCTCAATCCAAAGGTGCTTCTTTTAAATATCAACCGGCTTGGTCCTCCTTTAGGGATGTCCACGGCATAGTTAAAAAATGTTGGGGTCGCCATTTCAGGGGCACTCCAATGTTTCAACTTAAGCAAAAACTCCAATTAACTAAAGCTGGTCTCAAGCAATGGACCAAATCCTTCTTCAACAATTACCGGAATAAATTACAAACAAATTCTGATCTCCTTCAACATGTGGAATCCAAACTTTCAAACGATCCTTCTAATCGACGCCTCAATAACTGGCTGAATCGCCTGCTTAAACAGCGGGAGAAGATTCATCTTACCAATAATAAATTCTGGGGTAGTCTTAGTCGGAAAAAATGGTTGATTGATGGTGACCGTAACTCACGCCTGTTCCACCTGTCTATGAAAGCGAGAAAATCCCGTATCTCGATTTCTAGCATTAAAAACGACGTTGGGGTCTGGATGAATAATCCTAATGATGTCAAAAGTATTTTTATTGATTCCTTTATCAAACGATTTAAATCTGAATCCAACCCCGATCGTAAGCCCAGGCTTGATCTTTCCCCGCGCCTTTCTGAAAGTGATAATGCTGCTATCATCCGTGCTATCACGGATGAGGAAATTGAGGCGGCTGTCTTCCAACAAAATAAGTACAAAGCCCCTGGCCCTGATGGGTTTGGTATTGCCTTTTACCAGGCTCACTGGCTCGAAATAAAAAAAGATGTTTGTGATGCGGTCAAATCCTTCTTTACAGATGCCAAGCTTCTCAAACAATTCAATCACACCTTAACTACCCTTATTCCAAAGATTGATCAGCCCACATCTCCTGCTCATTTTCGACCTATTAGTCTCTGCAACAGTTTCTACAAAATCATATCTAAAATCCTTACAAATAGACTCCGTCCCATTCTTGAAAAAATAATTGATCCTGTGCAGTCGGCCTTTATGCCTAATAGATCCATCCACGACAATATCCTTCTCGCTCATGAAATCATTAACAAATTCCATACTGTTAAAGGGCGTAAGGGTTAGGTTGCTCTTAAGCTCGATCTTGAAAAAGCCTTTGATCGTGTGGAATGGGATTTCCTTTTCCAAGCCCTCTTCGAGCTTGGCTTCCACCCTACTTGGATCTCTTGGATTAGGGAATGTATCACCACTGTATGTTACTCTATCAGCATCAATGGGGAAAGTTGTGGCTTCTTCCAACCCTCTAGAGGGCTAAGACAGGGTGACCCCTTATCCCCTTATCTCTTCGCTATTTGTATGGAAGTATTAACCTACAATCTTAGAATACACTCATCTATTCCCAAGTCAGGTATCGGTTTTAAAATTGCCCCTAACACCCCGTCAATTCCATGCCTCCTATTTGCTGATGACAGCCCCATTTTCTGTAAAGCCAATGCTTCCGCTGCCAGCTCTCTTAAATACATCCTTGATAGATTTAGTTTTCTCTCGGGCCAACTTATCAACTTCAACAAATCCTCCCTAATTTTTTCGAAAAACTCTAGTACTAGAGATAAACAATTTTTTGCCGGCTTCCTTAACATCCCTCGTAATGATTGCCTCGGTAAGTACCTTGGTTGTCCTCTTTTTAGAGGGAGACCTTCGAGGTCTTTATTTGCTGACCTGGTTACCCGCTCTCAAAGTAAACTCCAAGGTTGGAAGACTAAGCATGTCTCTAAAGCTGGAAGAATTTCCCTCATCCAATATAATCCTGAATCATTGCCCATCCATATGATGCAATGTTTCAAAATTCCTTCGTCCATTTCTAATCAAATCGATGCTACTAGCCGGGCCTTCCTTTGGAAAGATCTTTCTACTGGTAAAGGATTACCCCTGGTCTCTTGGGATAAAGTCTGCCTCCCAAAAAAGCTAGGAGGTTTGGGCCTCCGTAAAGCGGAAGCTATTAACGCAGCATTTATCTGTAAACTTATTTGGAAATATCTCTATGGGTCGGGCCTCTGGGCTACTATAATGCGTGCCAAGTACCCTCCCTCAACCAATTTCTTTGATCGAAAGATCACTGCTAATGATTCTTGCGCTTGGAAAACCATGCTAAAATTCAGATCTCTTTTCAGCAAAGGGCTTCCGTGGACGGTTGGGGATTGTAGATCAATCAATTTCTTGTTTGATAATTGGTGTTCACACCAAAATCTCCTCTCAATAAATGAAATTACCGATCCTTCTCTGGTTAATCTGAACCTCAAAGTCTCGGAATTCATTAAGTCTGATAGATCATGGGATCTGGATTCGTTATGCTCCCTGGTCAACCCTCGTTCAGTTGATTTAATTAAAGCTATTCCCATTCCCTTCACACCGGCCGGGGATGAGTGTTGTTGGGGACTTTCTAGTTCTGGCTCCTTCACTACCAAATCCGCCACCTGGCTGGCCAATAATGTCAACCTTGATTCACAACCATGGCAATTCCATTGGATTTGGAACCTTAACATTCAACCTAAGCTAAAAACCTTCCTTTGGTAAATCTGCCATAAGGCCCTCCCTACTAAATGTGCTTTAGCTAAAAGGGGCGTGAACTTGGATACTACCTGCCCTGCCTGCAACATGGCCCCTGAAGATCAAGATCATATCTTTCTTCATTGCCATTATGCCCAGAATGCGTTTGTGTTGCTACTAATTCTGGCTGGTTTCACCCTAGCCAGATTCGAGACGACACTTCTGTGTTGTCCTTTCTTGTACAACATAAATCCAACTCCAACGAGAAACAACTTATTAATTTAGTATCGCTCCTTTGGAGTATCTAGAAAGCTCGCAATGAACTCGTCTTCAGGAATCACTCTATTAGACCAGAATCCATTTTTATAAAAGCTAAGAGTAGTAGCCTTGAATGGCTTCTAAGAAACCATTTGAATGAAACTACTGCATCTTACTGCTGCACTCCGGATGTTCGCAGCCGCCGATCTAGCTTTTGCGGGGTAACTTGGTCTCACCCTCCCATGGGTTCTGTTAAGTTGAACTTTGACGGTGCCAAATTGTCAACCAACGCTTCGGGAGGATTTATCATCAGAAACGCTTTCGGTCATTCTATCTCATGCTCATCCTTCATTCTGGGTAACGTATCCGTCCTCGTCGCGGAAGCCACAGCTATGCGGAATGGCGTTCTCAACGCGAAGACTTGTGGAAGTAATAGCATCATAATCGAAGGAGACAACAAAATTGTCATTGAGGCGGTTAAAGGCATTTCCGCGCCCCCCTTGGTCCATCAAAAAGCTTGTTGAAGACATTCGCACCCTCCTCACCTCTTTCAGCTCGGTAACCATCAACCATATCTTTAGAGAAGCTAATCGTGCTGTGGACTGGCTGGCAAAAAAAGGCCTCGTGATTACAGGATCTCATTTTTTAGTAGCAATGAAGCCGTTGAGCTTGAGAAAATCCTTTATGAGGATAGGATAGGATTGTCCCTTGTGAGAAGGGTATCCTAATCCTCTCTTGTCTTACCCTGTTAAAAATATAAAAAAAAATAATATATATATATATATATATATATATATATATATATATATATATATATATATATATATATATATATATATATATATATATATATATATATATATATGTATGTGTAGACCCAATTTTGTATCTAAATAGCGCCTTAATTCTTAAGTTTTTAACTCGTTTCCTGGTTTAATTTTATAACTTTTAATACGTTTTTGGTTATTTTGTAAGTTTTGGACTTTTTACTCAAAACGTAGCAAAAAGGGCTATTTTAGAGCATTTTTGGTGATTTCCCGAGCCGGGCCGGACCGAAAGCCGAGGCGGAGTTGACCCGGGACCAATTTCCTCACCTTTGGTGTCAATTAGTGAGGTAACACACGCTAGCACCCTCGGATCGGGTGTTACATGCCTTGGAAAGAAGGAAGAAACAGAGGGACGAAAAGAGGTAGGGTAGCCCCCGCCACCCTTGGGGTAGCGCCCGCTACCACTGGTGGCAGACCACTGAGTCGGCAAGACCGCGTACGGTCTCGAAGGGAGAAATCTCCTGCACTTCTTCGCTGGTCACGCCCGCGACCCCCCTGCTGTTGTGCAATTCTTCGGGCTTGAAACGGCGCGTCTTGGCCAACTATTTTGACTTGTATAAATAGCTCCTATGCTGCGATTTTTGGGGGATTGGACTCTAGATGGACTTAGATAATTTCCAGCTTTGTAATTAGGGATTTTAGAGAGAGATTAGAGAGAGATTAGTGAGAGATTTATTCAAGGGTTTGTGATATTTGAAGATTTAGGGATTCAAACAATTGACAGATTGTTGGATCATCTTTTTATTGCTTTTCTTTTGTTCATCTACAGCATTTTTATAAGTATTCTCTTCCCTTAACTCTTTCATTAATTACTTTGCTAATTACTTTACTTGTTCTTTAATTTCGTTGCTTGCTATTTTGATTATTTTGCTTGTTTATGGTTGTTTGATGTTAGAAATCATGTTTAGGTTTGGTTTGGATGTTGTTAGCATAGTTAGTATCATGATTAGTGGCTAGAAACCCTATGGATAGGTTGTAATTAAGGGTGTGAATTGCTAATTAGGTTTGGGTTAGCAATATTAGTGAGTAATTAGTTGGGAAATCGATTTCCCACTCCTTTCCTTCCCTCAAGTGGGATGTATTTGGTTTCCAAAGTCCCCAAACACATCCAACACTTGTGTTGAAAGGGTGGAATTGGGATAGTTAGTACTCTACTCATGGAAGTGAATAGAGGCTAACTAGGAAATTTCGTTTCATTAACCCTCCGGATCCGTCGGTTGACTTTGGGGAATTTAATCCGGACTATCCTCGGAAGAGGAAGCTCGGTGGGTATTTTCTAACGAAATTGCCACTTGATTCTCCCTCCTTGTTATTCCCTTGTTGCAAAACCCATTTGCTCATCCCCGTTTGCATCCCGAAAAGCCTCCGAAGCCAATTTTTCATTCCTTGACCGACCTTAGTTTTGTTTCTTGCTTTGTGACCCTTTTCAAACTTAATACCTTACCTTAGCAATCTCGACCCGACCATTGACTTAGTTTCTATGACCAAGGCTGCCAGCTCCCTGAGAGAGAACGACAAAACCGAGGTCCACAAAACCACTGTTATACAAAATGGCGCCGTTGCCGGGGAGCCAGCGCCCCTAGTTTTAGTTTCTTGGTTTTTGGTTATTTGAGATTGCTTTCACGCTAGAGATTAATTTGCGCTAGTCCCGATGAATTTGATGCTTCTATTGGTTCTTGTTGGTGGAGGTAGGTACGTCCTAATGTTCTACCGAGCATCGTAGGAGGTTTCAAGTCCTAATGGGTGAAGTCCAAGCTGATTCACCCCGTACTCCTCTATCATATACCGTTCCATCTTCAGGTACGGGAGGCAACCCTATAATTTTACCACCATTACCACCCCATGCGGTATTTGAGTTCAAGCCGTGTATTCTTGAAGTTTTTGAAAGCAACCCGTTCCATGGAGATATTTCCAAGAGTCCTATTGCTCATATCGAGAGATTCGAGAAGCGCAATAGTTTCATGCATATACTTGAGATATCTTCGGAGTATCTAAAGTTGAAGTTCTTTCCTCTGACTTTGAAAGGGAAAGCTGAGATGTGGCATGATATATGCCCACCTGGATTTTATTCTTCATGGGAAGCTCTCAAGAGAGATTTTCTTCAAAGATTCTTCCCGGCTGATAAAACATGTAAACTCCGGCAAGATATTATGAGTTTCAAGCAAGAACCTGGAGAGACACTTTTTGAAGCATGGGGAAGATTCAAAGGTCTCCAACGTCAGTGCCCGCACCACAACCTACCCAACTGGATGCTACTTCAGCACTTTTATTGTGGACTCTTTGATTCTCTCAAAGAATCAATCGATATTGCATTCAGATGGACATTTTTTAAGAAGACCGCGGAGGAGGCCGAACAATTCCTTCATGAGTTTGTTCAATATGCTCCTGATTTTGGATGTTGCAAATCTAGTATAGGAGATTTATCTTTAGAACATGATCCTATTATTGCACTTTTTTTAGCTTCTATTTACGAATTGCAAAAAGAGAAGGAAAATGAGGAGACCTCTAAGCATTTGAGAGTGGCCCAAGGTGTGCAAACCATTATATCTGCTTCTGTTCCGGAAATGCATACTTGTAAGCTGTGTTTGGGTCCACATCCCGAGCATCAATGTGGGGATTTTAATCAAGTAGAGCGTGTGAACGCTATCTATCCATCATATTTCAACCCACTTTTCTCCTATTCTATTGGAGAGCATGCTTATGACTATACCACGTTTATCAATCCTACATTCAACCCCATTTCTCAACCTTATGACCACCACTCATTTGTCCAAGAAGAATCCTCTCATTCAACTCAACAAGACATTGTACCACCCCAAATTTCTCAACCACCCCAAGAATTCTCGGCTGAGTTGATGTTGAGGAAGATGATGGATGACCAAGAGAAAAACCAAGCCTACATTCAAAGTCTCGAACTCAAACTAGCTCAAGCCACCCAACCTTCACCGACTCCAATGGTACAAGTAAATTCTGTCGATCTAGGGAGTGAGGAAGAGGTTGATGAGTTTTCTTGGGTAGAGGATAGTGTTTTGGAGGAAAAAGTAGAGAATGAAATGGAGATGAACGTTGAGGAGGGAGTGTAACGCCACCAAGTTACTAACCACTAGATTAAGCTAACGATACACCTAACCCAATGATTAGCAGCGGATAAACACATGGGAGTATTATCGGTGTCCATAGAAGTGGACAAGGCTAAGGCTAAACCCAACAAAACAACCAAAACATAAACTAACTTCGAACCTGCATCATCAAGACATAACTTAACCTAAACCACCTTAACACAACTTAACACAACCTAATAAAACTTATACAAGCAAAAATATCACAAATTTCTCTTAAATCTGTCATAAAGGGTCTTTAACCACCTTCACTCTCCTTAGGAGGCTCTATGGTTTCGTCCTTCCGGGGCTTTTCCTTGCTTCTTTGCCGAGATTCCTAAAATGAAAACATAAAACTTCGAAAAGTGAGTTAAACTCAGTACTTATACCCCTAATAACGTAAGAATCTTTTCATAACTCGTTTTAGTTATTTAGCGCGGTTCCAAAATATTATAAACAATATAAATAGCAAACAAACATTAAAAGATAGCATAACTTACATAGCTTGACCTGAACTTAAATCACAACTCAATTGGAAATACTTTTGAGTTCCTCCTTGTAAAAGCAACACACATAACCCTAACATTCGAAATATTATAGCATTCAAAGTTATAACACTTAGTTTCAAAAGAACTTAAATCATAGTCGACTATAATATTAACATTTTATAAATATTTTGAAAAAATAAAAATAAAAATACAAATTTCCGGAAAATGGGCCGGTGCCGCGCCCAGGTATGCCTGACGCCCGGTGTGTTGCGCATACGATGCGGCGCGCGCGCGTGCCGTGCGTGCGATGCGGCAACACCATGGCGGGTTCTGCACAGTTTGCACGGCACCACCGCGGCGTCGCCCAAATCAGGGCGCGGCAACGCCGCCGGCGTCGTGCATGCCTGGGCGCGGTACCGGCCCATTTTCCGGAAATTTATATTTTTTTCATTTTTCAAAATTAAAATTTACAAACTAACATCTTGCTCCTCACTTGAGTTATCACCTTCTCTTGACATTTAGGTTAAATTTAAAAAACAAATAAAACTTTTAGAGAGAGATTGTCAGGGGAGAGTGAGAGGAGAGTGAGAGGAGAGTGAAGTGAGTTGAAATATATGAGGGGAAAAAACGTCTTTTGGGGGGCAACATTAATAAAAAGGGGGGGCGACGTTAAGCAATACCCTAAAACAATACACATTAGCTTTTACACATGTTGAATTTACAAAGGCGTCGGTATCTAAAAATGTTTTTTTCAAAATTATTTAATCGACATTTCACATTATTCAATTTTGATAAGTTTAGCATATATAATTTTCAATAGTTTAATAACTAACATTCCCGTGCAGATGCACGGGATATATAGCGCTAGTTTCGATTTTAAACAAATTTGGAGTTCAAGTTGCTACTTAGGAGTGTCACATGGAAACTTGTTAGATATACATGTCTTGTTATAATATAATTAATAGATTACCTTTAAGATGTCACCCTACATTATGCTCATATTATGTAACGTCTGTTATTTTTATTGTAAATATTAATAATCAAACTTGAAATAATAAAATTATTAAGAAGATGTCACAAATCTTACCCCCTTTAAAGAAGTTTCATTCCCGCTACTTGACGTATCTACATTCTGCCTAAGAGCATTGCTTAACGTCGCCCCCCCTTTTTACTAATGTCGCCTCCCCAAATGACTATTTTACCCCTATCCTTTTTCACTCCTCTCTCATCTCTAATTTCTCTCTCTCTAATAATAATAACAATAATAATAACTACAAATTTTTTTTAAAAGAACTGAAATACGGTTGCGGCACGAAACGTGTGGCGGCACCGCGAACGCTGCCGCACGTCGATCGCGACACCGGCCGTGGCTTTGCCGCGATCGACGCGGCGGCAGCCATGCGCGCCGACGCTTCGTCCCGCAACCGTATTTTCGGTTTTATTTTTTATAAATTTTGTAAATATTATTATTATTATTATAAAAAAAAACCGAAAATACGGTTGCGGCACGAAACGTGCGGGCGGCACGCTGATGGCTGCCGCACGTCGATCGCGGCACCGGCTGTGGCTTAGCCGCGATCGACGTTCGGCAGCCACTGCGGTGCCGCCGCACGTTTCGTGCCGCAACCGTATTCCAGTCTTTTTTTTATAAATTTTGTAATTATTATTATTATTATTAATATTAAATCTCAATGTTATTATTAATCAATTAATGGTTTTTGAAATTCAACCTAAATTTAATAATAACATTGCAATTTAGGTTGAATTTTAAAACTGTTAATTTATTAATAATAACATTGCAATTTAATATTAATACTGATAATAATAACAATAATAATAATAATATTAATAATAATAATAATAAGTACAATTTTTTTTTATAAAAAAATTTAAAATAATAATATTATTATTAATTTTTTTGTTATTATTATTATTATTACTATTATTATTATTATTATTATAAGAGAGGGAAACTAGAGAGAAACTAGAGAGAAGTTAGAGAGTGAAGGGTCAAGGGCAATATTGAAAATTATTATGAAAAAGTGGGCGACATTAATAAAAAGGGGGACGACGAAAAGCAAACGGGAAGAGGGGGATACTTGCTTTTCATATCTTCCTTAGGTTCGCAAGTCATTTCTTGCGTTCTGAAAGAGTTCCATAGCACTTTAGCGAGTGGTATGGTCTTGTTCCATACCACATATAAAGGAACGAGCCAAGTTCAAGAAATAAGGCTTGACAATTAGTTAAGCATTACGAATCCTTCAAAATGAAGAATGGAGAATCCATCAAGGACATTTACAAATGATTCACTATCATATTCAATAATTTCAAGGACTTAGGGAAAACCTACTCCAATGAAGGAAAAGTTTGCAAAGTCCTCAGTTGTCTTCCACGAAAGAAATAGGAACCGAAAGTCACCGCAATCGAGGAAGCTCAAGATTTGAAAACTCTCCAATTAGATGACCTCATTGGAAAGCTTCTTGGTCCTAATTGTTGGGAATATCCCGACAATGTTTAATTATATGTCTTGCTAGAGATCTTTATAATTGGTAATTGAATATGTATAACTACAACTATATTATTTGGTCCTACTGGGTCACACAAGTTAGTATCCTGGAACAATGCATGTAGCCTAAGTAATATCGTATTATGTTTAGGAATGTTGGGAACTGATTTCTATGAGAAATCAGTCCAACACGGAACAAATTGGACTCAACACGGACAGTGGTGATCTGCTACGGACCGTGGTGACAGTGGGCCGACTTAAAGGACATTTAGGAGGCCAACACGAACCGTTTTGCCTCAACACGGACCGTGTTCGACCTCAGAATGCACTGTTAAGTAAGTCGCCATTAAGGTTTTAGTAACCCTTTCCCCAAGTCATTCAAACCCTATAAATGGGAGCCTCTCTGAGAGATTTATCGAGGGAATTGCTTAAAACTATTAGAGAGATACCAGGGTAATTTCCTGAGTTCGTCTCTCTCTCAGTTTGCAGTCCTAGTTTCCTAAAATAACCACCTATACCAATTATGGAAATCAGCCCCACTCACTCAATGAGAGAGCTCAAGTCATTCAACCGAGTTTGAGGACAAACTCTTTGCAACAAGGGGAAAATGATAAAGATCTGCCTAGCCTTGGTCTCACCTTTGTGGACCCTAGATTCATGGAAGGATACGGAGATTCACATAGCCTTGGGCTCACCTTTGGAGACACAAGATTCATGGAGGATGATGGAGATCAGTCCAACTTAAGGTCACGTCCAAAGCCCAAGAGAACATCCAAGCCAAGCAAGCGAAAAGAGGACGTCCAAAGTCACGTATAAGCCCAAGAGGACGTACAAATTCAAGCCTAACTTAAGATGGATAACCAAAGTCAGGTGACGTCTTAATAGAAGAGAAATTCACAGTTTTGGTGATTCAAGAAGAAGTTTACAGTTTTGGTGTTTTTAGGAAGAAGTTGACAGTTTTGGTGTTTTCAAAATAAGTTTACAGTTTTTGTGTTTTCCTTATTAGTAGCAAGTTTACTATTGTATATTCCTTATTATTTGCTAAGTGTGATGCCTAGTATTATCTAATAGCTTAGGCATCAAGTTAGGGGAGTCTAGAAGAGTGTAGAAGTATCTAGAAGAGTTTAGAAGAGTCTAGAAGGAGTAATCCTAGTCTTGGAAGACAAATTTTGTAACTAATCCAATTAGGATTAAGAAGGCCAAATCCTCGAAGGATTCATCCAATTGTAACTAATCCAATTAGGATTAGGAAAGCCAAATCCTGGAAGGATTTAGGCTGCTTAGGCATCAAGTTATTAGTCCTAGTAGGATTAGGACTTAATCTAGTATAAATAGGAGATAGTTTGTAACGTTTTAGACACAGTTTCCGAATATGATATACAAAGCGAGCTTTGCTCACGTTGAGAGTCTTTCTCTTCTCTTTTCTACTATTGTATCTTGAATTGGATATTCAAGTGGTGAGGTAGATCTTGTTCCAATACTTGGATGGTGTTTCCATAAATAATTCGAAGAACAAGAAGCCCTAAGGATTCAACTTGTGGTGTCTCTGTATCAAGTTTCATTCCCTTGAACTATCCAAAGTTTCTATCTTTCTTGAACTTTTCCTACAAAACCCTAGCTTTTCTTGAATTACCATATACCTTAGGTTTGTTCATGTCCCCCTCACCCCACATTGATGTGCAATTGGTCAAAACCCAAGCTTGATCTATATCAAAATTGGTATCAGAGCTAGTCTACCCTCTTGGTAGGTTAATCCTTGATTCCGCTTCAGCCCAAACACATCCCTCCCCACAAAAAAAAGCATTAGCAATGTTATCCAGCAAACCTTCATCTCAAGAGAATTGTCAGATTTCGAATAATGAAAGGAGATTGAGGAGATTGAGACGTGAGTTTACACTCCTTGAACTCGTGGTGCTATAATTCGAGATGGCTTGGTATGAATATTCCATGAAGTCACGTGAACCACCCTTGGTTCATGAGGAGGAACATCAATTTCAAGAGGAACGAGAGATTACTCTTAATCTCCCCCTAGAAGTTGATGATACTGCAGAAGATTGTAAGGTCCCTTTTGAGACTTTTGAAGGTCAATGTTTAAAAGATGAACCAGAGGTCAATTTTAATCTCCCTCAAATCTTTAATAAGTATGATGGTGAGGTAAATCTTGTGGATGTAAAAGAACAACAAGAAGATCCAGGAGAGGCCATTGTGCATCAAAGCGAGGGCATTCTAGTGACCGGAAGATGTTTGGTGCAATCCCCTATAGGTAACATGTATCATGATTCAATTTGCTGTGAAATTGTACATATAGATGCTTGCAACGTCTTACATGACAGACCATGGAAGTTTGATCAGTTCATCCAACCGAGTTTAAGGGTAAACTCTTTGGAACAAGGGGATAATGATGGAAATCAGCCCCGCCCACCTACTAAGAAAGCCCAATTAATTTAACCGAGTTTGAGGACAAACTTTTTGCATCAAGGGGAGAATGATGGAGATCTTCCTAACCTTGGTCTCACCTTTGGGGACCCTAAGTTCAAGGAAGGAGATGAAGATTCACATAGCCTTGGGCTCACCTTTGGAGACCCAAGATTAATAGAGGATGATGGAGATCAGTCCAACTTAAGGTCGCGTCCAAAGCCCAAGACAACATCCAAGCCAAGCAAGCTAAAAGAGGACGTCCAAAGTCACGTCCAAGCCCAAGAGGACGCCCAAATTCAAGCTCAACTTAAGATGGATGAGCAAAGTCACGTGGCAGCTTAATAGAAGAGAAGTTCATAGTTTTGGTATTTTCAAGAAGAAGTTTATAGTTTTGGTGTTTTCAAGAACAAATTTACAGTTTTTGTGTTTTCCATATTAGTAGCAAGTTTACTATTGTATTTTCCTTATTGTTGATTGAGTGTGAAGCCAAGTAATATCTAATAGCTTAGGCATCAAGTTAGAGTAGTCTGGAAGAGTGTAGAAGTATAAAGAAGAGTTTAGAAGAGTTTTGAAGGAGTAATCCTAGTCTTGGAAGGCCAGTTTTTGTAATTAATCTAATTAGGATTAGGAAGGTCAAATCCTTGTAGGATTCATCCAATTGTAAGTAATCCAATTAGGATTCGGAAAGCCAAATCATAGAAGGATTTAGGCTGCTTAAGCGTCTAGTTATTAGTCCTAGTAAGATTAGGACTAAGCCTAGTATAAATAGGAGATTGTTTGGAACGTTTTAGACACAATTTTTGAATATGATATAAAAAGGGAACTTTGCTCACTTTGAGAATCTTTCTCTTCTCTTTGTTACTATTGTATCTTGAATTGGCTATTCAAGTAGTGAAGTAGAGCTTGTTTTAATACTTAGATGTTGTTTCTATAACTAAATAGAAGAACAAGAAGCCCTAGGGATTCAACATATGGTGTATGTGTATAAAGTTTGATTCCCTTGAACTATCCAAAGTTTCTATCTTTCTTGAACTTTCCTTATAAAACCCTAGCTTTTCGTGAATTACCATATACCTTAGGATTGTTCACGTCCGCCACCCCCCCCCCCCCACTTTGATGTGTAATAGATCAAAACCCTAGCTTGATCTACATCAAAATTGTTATCAAAGCTAGTCCACCCTCTTGGTGGGTTAATCCTTGATTCCGCTTCAGCCCAAACACAACCCTTCCCCCCCCCCCTCCACAAAAAAAACAAAAAGCATTAGCAATGTTATCCAGCAAACCGTCATCTCAAGAGAATTTTCAGATTTCGAAGAATGAAAGGAGATTGAGGAGATTGAGACGTGAGTTTTTTCTCCTTGAACTCGCGGTGCTACAATTCGAGATGGCTTGTTATTAATATTCCATGAAGTCACGTGAACAACCCTTGGTTCATGAGGAGGAACATCAAGTTCAAGAGGAACCAGAGATTACTCTTAATCTCCCCCTTGAAGTTGATGATAATGCAGAAGTTTGTAAGGTCTCTTTTGAGCCTTTTGAAGTTCAATATTTAAAAGATGAACCTGAGGTCAATTTTAATCTCCCTCCAATCTTTAATGAGTATGATGATGAGGTAAATCTTGTGGATATAGAAGAACAACAAGAAGATCCAGGAGAGGCCATTGTTCATCAAAGCGAGGGCATTCCAGTGACCAGAAGATGTTTGGTGCAATCCCCTATAGATCCAAGATTCATGGAGGATGATGGAGATCAGTCCAACTTAAGGTCGCGTCCAAAGCCCAAGAGAACATCCAAGCCCAACAAGCTAAAAGAGGACGACCAAAGTCAAGTCCAAGCGCAAGAGGACGTCTAAATTTAAGCTCAACTTAAGATGGATGACGTAAGTCACGTGGCAGCTTAATAGAAGAGAAGTTCACAGTTTTGGTGTTTTCAAGAAGAAGTTTATAGTTATGGTGTTTTCAAGAACATATTTATAGTTTTTGTGTTTTCCTTATTAGTATCAAGTTTACTATTGTATTTTCCTTATTGTTAGATGAGTGTGATGCCAAGTACTATCTAATAGCTTAGGCATCAAGTTAGAGGAGTCTAGAAGAGTGTAGAAGTATCTAGAAGAGTTTGGTACAGTTTTGAAGGAGTAATCCTAGTCTTGGAAGGCCAATTTTGTAATTAATCTAATTTGGATTAGGAGGGCCAAATCCTTAAAGGATTCATCCAATTGTAAGTAATCTAATTAGGATTAGGAAAGCCAAATCCTAGAAGGATTTAGGCTGCTTAGGCGTCTAGTTATTAGTCCTAGTAGGATTTGGACTTAGTCTAGTATAAATAGGAGATAGTTTGTATTGTTTTAGACAAAATTTTCGAATATAATATA
Source organism: Portulaca oleracea (assembly GCA_029582165.1). Taxonomy (NCBI): domain Eukaryota; kingdom Viridiplantae; phylum Streptophyta; class Magnoliopsida; order Caryophyllales; family Portulacaceae; genus Portulaca; species Portulaca oleracea. The sequence goes on along the minus strand of CM055880.1, from coordinate 38,921,439 downwards.
AAAGGCGAGCTTTGCTCACGTGAAGAGTATTTCTCTTCTCTTTTTTACTATTGTATCTTGAATTGGCTATTCAAGTAGTGAGGTAGAGCTTGTTTTAATACTTAGATGGTGTTTTTATAACTAAGTAGAAGAACAAGAAGCCCTAGGGATGCAACTTGTGGTGTCTCTGTATCAAGTTTGATTCCCTTGAACTATCCAAAGTTTCTATCTTTCTTGAACTTTCCTTACAAAACCCTAGCATTTCGTGAATTACCATATACCTTAGGTTTGTTCACGTCCCCCCCCCCCACCCCCCACTTTGATGTATAATTGATCAAAATCGAAGCTCGATCTACATCAAAATTGGTATCTGAGCTAGTCTACCTTCTTGGTGGGTTAATCCTTTATTCCGCTTCACCCCAAAAACAACCTTCCCCCCCCCCCCCCCCACAAAAAAAAAAAGCAGTAGCAATGTTATTTAGCAAACCTTTATCTTAAGGGAATTGTCAGATTTCGAACAATGAAAGGAGATTGAGGAGATTGAGACGTAAGTTTACACTCTTTCAACTCGCGGTGCTACAATTCGAAATGGCTTGGTATGAATATTCCATGAAGTCACGTGAATCACTGTTGGTTCATGAGGAGGAACATCAAGTTCAAGAGGAACAAGAGATTAATCCTAATCTCCCCCTAAAAGTTGATGATACTGCAGAAGTTTGTAAGGTCGCTTTTGAGCCTTTTGAAGATCAATGTTTAAAACATGAACCAGAGGTCAATTTTAATCTCCCTCTAATCTTTAATGAGTATGAGGATGAGGAAAATCTAGTCGATATAGAAGAACAACAAGAAGATCCAGGAGAGGCCATTGTTCAACAAAGTGAGGGCATTCAGCTGACCATAAGATGTTTGGTGCAATCCCCTATAGGTAACATGTATCATGATTCAATTTGTTGTGAAATTGTACCTATATGTGCTTGCAACGTCTTACATGACATACCATGGAAGTTTGATCAAATCATCCAACCGAGTTTGAGGGTAAACTCTTTGGAACAAGGGGAGAATGATGTAAATCAGACCCGCTCTCCTAATAAGAAAGCCCAATTCATTTAACCGAGTTTGAGGACAAAGTTTTTGCAACAAGGGGAGAATGATGGAGATTTGCCTAGCCTTGGTCTCACCTTTGGGGACCCTAGGTTCATAGAAGGAGATGAAGATTCACATAGTCTTGGGCTCACCTTTGGAGACCCAAGATTCATGGAGGATGATATAGATCAGTCCAACTTAAGGTCGCGTCGAAAGTCACGTCCAAGCGCAAGAGGACGTCTAAATTTAAGCTCAACTTAAGATGGATGACTTAAGTCACGTGGCAGCTTAATAGAAGAGAAGTTCACAGTTTTGGTGTTTTCCAGAAGAAGTTTATAATTATGGTGTTTTCAAGAACATATTTACAGTTTTTTTGTTTTCCTTATTAGTAGCAAGTTTACTATTGTATTTTCCTTATTGTTAGCTGAGTGTGATGCCAAGTAATATCTAATAGCTTAGACATCAAGTTAGAGGAGTCTAGAAGAGTGTAGAAGTATCTAGAAGAGTTTGGTACAGTTTTGAAGGAGTAATTCTAGTCTTGGAAGGCCAATTTTGTAATTAATCTAATTTGGATTAGGAAGGCCAAATCCTTGAAGGATTCATCCAATTGTAAGTAATCTAATTAGGATTAGGAAAGCCAAATCCTAGAACTATTAGGACTTAGTTATTAGTATTTCGCTTCTCTTTTTTACTATTGTATCTTGAATTGGCTATTCAAGTAGTGAGGTAGAGCTTGTTTTAATACTTAGATGGTGTTTTTATAACTAAGTAGAAGAACAAGAAGCCCTAGGGATGCAACTTGTGGTTTCTCTGTATCAAGTTTGATTCCCTTGAAGTATCCAAAGCTTCTATCTTTCTTGAACTTTCCTTACAAAACCCTAACTTTTCGTGAATTACCATATACCTTAGGTTTATTCACGTCCCCCACCCCCTCCCCCCCCCCCCCCCCACTTTGATGTGTAATTGATCAAAACCCTAGCTTGATCTACATCAAAATTGTTATCAAAGCTAGTCCACTCTCTTGGTGGGTTAGTCCTTGATTCCGCTTCAGCCCAAACACAACCCTTCCCCCCCCCCTCCACAAAAAAACAAAAAGCATTAGCAATGTTATCCAGCAAACCTTCATCTCAAGAGAATTGTCAGATTTTCGAAGAATGAAAGGAGATTGAGGAGATTGAGACGTGAGTTTACACTCCTTGAACTCGCGGTGCTACAATTCGAGATGGCTTGTTATTAATATTCCATGAAGTCACATGAACAACCCTTGGTTCATGAGGAGGAACATCAAGTTCAAGAGGAACCAGAGATTACTCTTAATCTCCCCCTAGAAGTTGATAATACTGCACAAGTTTGTAAGGTCTCTTTTGAGCCTTTTGAAGTTCAATGTTTAAAAGATGAACCTGAGGTCAATTTTAATCTCCCTCCAATCTTTAATGAGTATGATGATGAGGTAAATCTTGAGGCTATAGAAGAACAACACGAAGATCCAAGAGAGGCCATTGTTCATCAAAGGGAGAGCATTCCAGCGACCAGAAGATGTTTGGTGCAATCCCCTATAGACCCAAGATTCATGGAGGATGATGGAGATCAGTCCAACTTAAGGTCGCGTCCAAAACCCAAGAGAACATCCAAGCCCAACACGCTAAAAGAGGACGTCCAAAGTCACGTCCAAACGCAAGAGGACGTCTAAATTTAAGCTCAACCTAAGATGGATGACTTAAGTCACGTGGCAGCTTAATAGAAGAGAAGTTCACAGTTTTGGTGTTTTCAAGAAGAAGTTTATAGTTATGGTGTTTTCAAGAACATATTTACAGTTTTTGTGTTTTCCTTATTAGTAGCAAGTTTACTATTGTATTTTCCTTATTGTTAGCTGAGTGTGATGCCAAGTAATATCTAATAGCTTAGGCATCAAGTTAGAGGAGTCTAGAAGAGTGTAGAAGTATCTAAGAGTTTGGAACAGTTTTGAAGGAGTAATCCTAGTCTTGGATGGCCAATTTTGTAATTAATCTAATTAGGATTAAGAAGGCCAAATCCTAGAAGGATTCATCCAATTGTAAGTAATCTAATTAGGATTAGGAAAGCCAAATCCTAGAAGGATTTAGGCTGCTTAGGCGTCTAGTTATTAGTCCTAGTAGGATTAGGACTTAGTCTAGTATAAATAGGAGATAGTTTGTATTATTTTAGACACAATTTTCGAATATAATATAAAAAGCGAGCTTTGCTCACGTGAAGAGTATTTCTCTTCTCTTTTTTACTATTGTATCTTGAATTGGCCATTCAAAGAGTGAGATAGAGCTTGTTCCAATACTTAGAGGGTGTTCTTATAACTAAGTAGAAGAACAAGAAGCCCTAGGGATGCAACTTGTGGTGCCTCTGTATCAAGTTTGATTCCCTTGAACTATCCAATGCTTCAATCTTTCTTGAACTTTCCTTACAAAACCCTAGCATTTCGTGAGTTACCATATACCTTAGGTTTGTTCACGTCCCCCCCCCCCCTAATCCCCCACTTTGATGTCTAATTGATCAAAATCCAAGCTTGATCTACATCAAAATTGGTATCTGAGTTAGTCTACCTTCTTGGTGGGTTAATCCTTGATTCCGCTTAACCCCAAACACAACCTTCCCCCCCCCCCCCACAAAAAAAAAAAGCATTAGCAATGTTATTTAGCAAACCTTCATCTTAAGAGAATTGTCAGATTTTGAACAATGAAAGGAGATTGAGGAGATTGAGACGTTAGTTTACACTCATTGAACTCGCGGTGCTACAATTCGAAATGGCTTGGTATGAATATTCAATGAAGTCACGTGAACCACCCTTGGTTCATGAGGAGGAACATCAAGTTCAAGAGGAACAAGAGATTACTCCTAATCTCCCCCTAGAAGTTGATGATACTGCAGAAGTTTGTACGGTCGCTTTTGAGTCTTTTGAAGATCAATGTTTAAAAGATAAACCAGAGGTCAATTTTAATCTCCCTCCAATCTTTAATGAGTGTGAGGATGAGGTAAATCTAGTGGATATAGAAGAACAACAAGAAGATCCATGAGAGGCCATTGTTCAAAAAATTGAGGGCATTCAGCTTACCATAAGATGTTTGGTCCAATCCCCTATAGGTAACATGTATCATGATTCAATTTGCTGTGAAATTGTATTGTGCTTGCAACGTCTTACATGACATACCATGGAAGTTTGATCAAATCATCCAACCGAGTTTGAGGGTAAACTCTTTGGAACAAGGGGAGAATGATGGAAATCAGCCCCGCTCACCTAATAAGAAAGCCCAATTCATTTAATCGAGTTTGAGGACAAACTTCTTGCAACAAGGGGAGAATAATGGAGATCTGCCTAGCCTTGGTCTCACCTTTGGGGACCCTAGGTTCATAGAAGGAGATGAAGATTCACATAGTCTTTGGCTCACCTATGGAGACCCAAGATTCATGGAGGATGATAGAGATCAGTCCAACTTAAGGTCGCGTCCAAAGCCCAAGAGAGCATCCAAGCCAAGCAAGCTAAATGAGGACGTCCAAAGTCACGTCCAAGCCCAAGAGGACGTCCAAATTCAAGCTCAACTTAAGATGGTAGACCAAAGTCACGTGGCAGCTTAATAGAAGAGAAGTTCATAGTTTTGGTGTTTTCAAGAAGAAGTTTATAGTTTTGGTGTTTTCAAGAACAAATTTACCGTTTTTGTATTTTCCTTATTAGTAGCAAGTTTACTATTGTATTTACCTTATTGTTAGTTGAGTGTTATGCCAAGTAATATCTAATAGCTTAGGCATCAAGTTAGAGTAGTCTAGAAGAGTGTAGAAGTATCTAGAAGAGTTTAAAAGAGTTTTGAAGGAGTAATCCTAGTCTTGGAAGACCAATTTTGTAATTAATCTAATTAGGATTAGGAAGGCCAAATCCTTGAAGGATTCATCCAATTGTAAGTAATCCAATTAGGATTAGGAAAGCCAAATTATAGAAGGATTTAGGCTGCTAAGGCGTCTAGTTATTATCCCTAGTAGGATTAGGTCTTAGTCTAGTATAAATAGGAGATAATTTTGTAACGTTTTAGACATAATTTTCAAATATGATATAAAAAGCGAGCTTTGCTCACATTGAGAGTCTTTCTCTTCTCTTTTTTACTATTGTATCTTGAATTGGCTATTCAGTAGTGAGGTAGAGCTTGTTCCAATACTTAGATGGTGTTTCTATAACTAAGTAGAAGAACAAGAAGCCCTAGGGATTCAACTTGTTGTGAATGTGTATCAAGTTTGATTCCCTTGAACTATCCAAAGTTTCTATCTTTCTTGAACTTTCCCTACAAAACCCTAGCTTTTCGTGAATTACCATATACCTTAGGTTTGTTCACGTCCCCCCCCCCCTCACCCCCCACTTTGATGTATAATTGATCAAAATCGAAGCTCGATCTACATCAAAATTGGTATCTGAGCTAGTCCACCTTCTTGGTGGGTTAATCCTTGATTCTGCTTCACCCCAAACACAACCCTTCCGCCCCCTCCACAAAAAAACAAAAAGCATTAATAATGTTATCCAGCAAACGTTCATCTGAAGAGAATTGTCAGATTTTCGAAGAATGAATGGAGATTGAGGAGATTGAGACGTAAGTTTACACTCCTTGAACTCGCGGTGCTACAATTCGAGATGGCTTGTTATTAATATTCCATGAAGTCACGTGGACAACCCTTAGTTCATGAGGAGGAACATCAAGTTCAAGAGGAACCAGAGATTACTCTTAATCTCCCCCTAGAAGTTGATGATACTGCAGAAGTTTGAAAGGTCCCTTTTGAGCCTTTTGAAGATCAATGTTTAAAAGATGAATCAGAGGTCAATTTTAATCTCCCTCCAATCTTTAATGAGTATGATGATGAGGTAAATCTTTTGGATATAGAAGAACAACAAGAAGATCCAGGAGAGGCCATTGTTCATCAAAGCGAGGGCATTCCAGTGACAAGAAGATGTTTGGTGCAATCCCCTATAGATAACATGTATCATGATTCAATTTGCTGTGAAATTATACCTATATATGCATTCAATGTCTTACATGACAGACCATGGAAGTTAGATCAATTCATCCAACCGAGTTCGAGGGTAAACTCTTTGGAACAAGGGGAGAATGATGGAAATCAGCCCCGCTCACCTAATAAGAAAGCCCAATTTATTTAACCGAGTTTGAGGACAAACTTTTTGCAAACAAGGGGAGAGTGATGGAGATCTGCCTAGCCTTGGTCTCACCTTTGGGGACCCTAAGTTCACGGAAGGAGATGAAGATTCACATAGCCTTAGGCTCACCTTTGGAGACCCAAGATTCACGGAGGATGATGGAGATCAGTCCAACTTAAGGTAGCGTCCAAAGCGCAAGAGAACAACCAAGCCAAGCAAGCTAAAAGAGGACGTCCAAAGACACGTCCAAGCCAAAGAGGACGTCCAAATTCAAGCTCAACTTAAGATGGATGACCAAAGTCACGTGGCAGCTTAATAGAAGAGAAGTTCACAGTTTTGGTGTTTTCAAGAAGAAGTTTATAGTTTTGGTGTTTTCAAGAATAAATTTACAGTTTTTGTGTTTTCCTTATTAATAGCAAGTTTACTATAGTATTTTCGTTATTGTTAGCTGAGTGTGATGCATCAATTTAGAGGAGTCTAGGAGAGTGTAGAAGTATCTAGAAGAGTTTAGAAGAGTTTTGATGGAGTAATCCTATTCTTGGAAGGCCACTTTTGTGATTATTCTAATTAGGATTAGGAAGGCCAAATCCTTGAAGGATTCATCCAATTGTAAGTAATCTAATTAATGCTTAGGGGTCTAGTTATTAGTCCTGGTAGGATTAGGACTTAGTCTAGTATAAATAGAAAATAGTTTATAATGTTGTAGACACAATTTTCGAATATGATATAAAAAGGGAGCTTTGCTCATGTTGCGAGTCTTTCTCTTCTCCTTTTTACTATTGTATCTTGAATTGGCTATTCAAGTAGTGAGGTAGAGCTTGTTCCAATACTTGGATGGTGTTTCTATAACTAAGTAGAAGAACAAGAAGCCCTAGGGATCGATTCAACTTGCGGTGTCTCTGTATCAAGTTTGATTCCCTTAAACTATCCAAAGTTTCTATCTTTCTTGAACATTCATTACAAAACCCTAGCTTTTCGTGACTTACCATATACCTTAGGTTTGTTCACGTCCCCCTCCCCCCTTCACCCCCCCACTTTGATGTGTAATTGATCAAAATCCTAGCTTGATCTACATCAAAATTGGTAACTGAGCTAGTCTACCCTCTTGGTGGGTTAATCCTTGATTCCGCTTCAGCCCAAACACAACCCTTCCCCCCCCCCCCTACAAAAAAAGTATTAGCAATGTTATCCAGCAAACATTCATCTCAAGAGAATTGTCAGATTTCGAAGAATGAAAGGAGATTGAGGAGATTGAGACGTAAGTTTACACTCCTTGAACTCGCGGTGCTACAATTCGAGATGGCTTGGTATGACTATTCCATGAAGTCACGTGAACCATCCTTGGTTCATGAGGAGGAACATCAAGTTCAAGAGGAACCAGAGATTACTCTTAATCTCGCCCTAGAAGTTGTTGATACTGCAGAAGTTTGTAAGGTCCCTTTTGAGCATTTTGAAGATCAATGTTTAAAAGATGAACTAGAGGTCAATTTTAATCTCCCTCCAATCTTTAACAAGTATGATGATGAGGAAAATCTTGTGGATATAGAAGAACAACAAGAAGATCCCGGAGAGGCCATTGTTCGTCAAAGCGAGGGCATTCCAGTAGCCAGAAGATGTTTGGTGCAATCCCCTATAGGTAACATGTATCATGATTCAATTTGCTGTGAAACTGTACCTATAGATGTTTGCAACGTCTTGCATGACAGACCATGGAAGTTTGATCAATTTATCCAACCGAGTTTGAGGGTAAAGTCTTTGGAACAAGGGGAGAATGATGGAAATAATCCCCGCTCACCTAATAAGAAAGCCCAATTCATTTAACCGAGTTTGAGGACAAACTTTTTGCAACAAGGGGAGAATGATGGAGATCTGCCTAGCCTTGGTCTCACCTTTGGGGACCCTAGGTTCATCGAAGGAGATAAAGATTCACATAGCCTTGGGCTCACCTTTGGAGACCCAAGATTCATAAAGGATGATGGAGATCAGTCCAACTTAAGGTCGTGTCCAAAGCCCAAGAGAACATCCAATCCAAGCAAGCTAAAAGAGGACGTCCAAAGTCACGTCCAAGGCCAAGAGGACGTCCAAATTTAAGCTGAACTTGAAATGGATGACCAAAGTTACGTGTCAGCTTAATAGAAGAGAAGTTCACAGTTTTGGTGTTTTCAAGAAGAAGTTTATAGTTTTGTTGTTTTCAAGAATAAATTTACAGTTTTTGTGTTTTCCTTATTAGTAGCAAGTTTACTATTGTATTTTCCTTATTGTTAGCTAAGTGTGATGCCAAGTAATATCTAATAGCTTAGGCATCAAGTTAGAGGAGTCTAGAATAGTGTAGAAGTATCTAGAAGAGTTTAGAAGAGTTTTGAAGGAGTAATCCTAGTCTTGGAAGGCCAATTTTGTAATTAATCTAATTAGGATTAGGAAGGCGAAATCCTTGAAGGATTCGTCCAATTGTAAGCAATCCAATTAGGATTAGGAAAGCCAAATCCTAGAAAGATTTAGGCTGCTTAGGCGTCTAGTTATTAGTCCTAGTAGTATAAATAGGAGATAGTTTGTAACGTTTTAGACACAATTTTCTAATATGATATAAAAAGCGAGCTTTGCTCACGTTGACAGTCTTTCTCTTCTCTTTTCTACAATTGTATCTTGAATTGGCTATTCAAGTAGTGAGGTAGAGCTTGTTCCAATACTTCGATGGTGTTTCTGTAACTAAGTAGAAGAACAAGATGCCCTAGGGATTCAACTTGTGGTGTCTTTGTATCAAGTTGAATTCCCTTGAACTATCCAAAGTTTCTATCTTTCTTGAACTTTCATTACAAAACCCAAGCTTTTCGTGAATTACCATATACCTTAGGTTTGTTCACGCCCCCCCCCCCACCCCCACTTTGATGTGTTATTGATCAAAATCCTAGCTTGATCTACATCAAAATTGGTAATTGAGCTAGTCTACCTACTTGGTGGGTTAATCCTTGATTCCGCTTTAGCCCAAACACAACCCTCCTCCCCCCCCCCCTCCTACAAAAAAAAGCATTAGCAATGTTATCCAGCAAACATTCATCTCAAGAGAATTGTCAGATTTCGAAGAATGAAAGGAGATTGAGGAGATTTAGACATGAGTTTACACTCCTTGAACTCGCGGTGCTACAATTCGAGATGGCTTGGTATGAATATTTCATGAAGGCAAGTGAACCACCCTTAGTTCATGAGGAGGAACATCAAGTTCAAGAGGAACCAGAGATTACTCTTAATCTCGCCCTAGAAGTTGATGATACTACAGAAGTTTGTAAGGTCCCTTTTGAGCCTTTTGAAGATCAATGTTTAAAAGATGAACCAATGTTCAATTTCAATCTCCCTCCAATCTTTAATGAGTATGATGATGAGGAAAATCTTGTGGATATAGAAGAACAACAAGAAGATCCAGGAGAGGCTATTGTTCATCAAAGCGAGGGCATTCCAGTGACCAGAAGATGTTTGTTGCAATCCACAATAGGTAACATGTATCATGATTCAATTTGCTGTGAAACTGTACCTATAGATGCTTGCAACGTCTTACATGACAGACCATGGAAGTTTGATCAATTTATCCAACCGAGTTTGAGGGTAAAGTCTTTGGAACAAGGGGAGAATGATGGAAATCAGCCCCGCTCACCTAATAAGAAAGCCCAATTCAGTTAACCGAGTTTTAGGACAAACTTTTTGCAACAAGGGGAGAATGATGGAGATCTGCCTAGCCTTGGTCTTACCTTTGGGGACCCTAGATTCATGGAAGGAGATGAAGATTCATATAGGCTTGGGCTCACCTTTGGAGACCCAAGATTCATGGAGGATGATGGAGATCAGTCCAGCTTAAGGTCGTGTCCAAAGCCCAAGAGAACATCCAATCCAAGCAAGCTAAAAGAGGACGTCCAAAGTCACATCCAAGGCGAAGAGGACGTCCAAATTTAAGCTCAACTTAAGATGGATGACTAAAGTTACGTGTCAGCTTAATAAAAGAGAAGTTCACAGTTTTGGTGTTTTCAAGAAGAAGTTTATAGTTTTGTTGTTTTCAAGAATAAATTTACAGTTTTTGTGTTTTCCTTATTAGTAGCAAGTTTACTATTGTATTTTCCTTATTGTTAGCTAAGTGTGATGCCAAGTAATATCTAATAGCTTAGGCACCAAGTGAGAGAAGTCTAGAACAGTGTAGAAGTATCTAGAAGAGTTTAGAAGAGTTTTGAAGGAGTAATCCTAGTCTTGGAAGGCCAATTTTGTAATTAATCTAATAAGGATTAGGAAGGCGAAATCCTTGAAGGATTCATCCAATTGTAAGCAATCCAATTAGGATTAGGAAAGCCAAATCCTAGAAGGATTTAGGCTGCTTAGGCGTCTAGTTATTAGTCCTAGTAGGATTAGGACTTAGTCTAGTATAAATAGGAGATAGTTTGTAACGTTTTAGACACAATTTTCTAATATGATATAAAAAGCGAGCTTTGCTCACGTTGACAGTCTTTCTCTTCTCTTTTCTACAATTGTATCTTGAATTGTCTATTCAAGTAGTGAGGTAGAGCTTGTTCCAATACTTCGATGGTGTTTCTGTAACTAAGTAGAAGAACAAGATGCCCTAGGGATTCAACTTGTGGTGTCGTTGTATCAAGTTTAATTCCCTTAACTATCCAAAGTTTCTATCTTTCTTGAACTATCATTACAAAACCCAAGCTTTTCGTGAATTGCCATATACCTTAGGTTTGTTCACGCCCCCCCCCCCACCCCCACTTTGATGTGTAATTGATCAAAATCCTAGCTTGATCTACATCAAAATTGGTAACTGAGCTTGTCTACCCACTTAGTGGGTTAATCCTTGATTCCGCTTTAGCCCAAACACAACCCTCTCTCTTCCCCCTACAAGAAAAAAAAAGCATTAGCAATGTTATCCAGCAAACATTCATCTCAACAGAATTGTTAGATTTTGAACAATGAAAGGAGATTAAGGAGATTGAGACGTGAGCTTACACTCCTTGAACTCGCGGTGCTACAATTCGAGATGGCTTGGTATGAATATTCCATGAAGGGACGTGAACCACCCTTGGTTCATGAGAAGGAACATCAAGTTCAAGAGGAACCAGAGATTACTCTTAATCTCGCCCTAGATGTTGATGATACTGCAGAAGTTTGTAAGGTCCCTTTTGAGCCTTTTAAAGATCAATGTTTAAAAGATGAACCAGTGGTTAATTTTAATCTCCCTCCAATCTTTAATGAGTATGATGATGAGGAAAATCTTGTGGATATAGAAGAACAACAAGAAGATCTAGGAGAGGCCATTGATCATCAAAGCGAGGGCATTCCAGTGACCAGAAGATGTTTGTTGCAATCCACAATAGGTAACATGTATCATGATTCAATTTGCTGTGAAACTGTACCTATAGATGCTTGCAACGTCTTACATGACAGACCATGGAAGTTTGATCAATTTATCCAACCGAGTTTGAGGGTAAAGTCTTTGGAACAAGGGGAGAATGATGGAAATCAGCCCTGCTCACCTAATAAGAAAGCCCAATTCAGTTAACCGAGTTTGAGGACAAACTTTTTGCAACAAGGGGAGAATGATGGAGATCTGCCTAGCCTTGGTCTCACCTTTGGGGACCCTAGGTTCATGGAAGGAGATGAAGATTCACATAGCCTTGGTCTCACTTTTGGAGACCCAAGATTCATAGAGGATGATGGAGATCAGTCCAACTTAAGGTCGTGTCCAAAGCCCAAGAGAACATCCAATCCAAGCAAGCTAAAAGAGGACGTCCAAAGTCACGTCCAAGGCCAAGAGGACGTCCAAATTTAAGCTCAACTTAAGATGGACGACCAAAGTTACGTGTTAGCTTAATAGAAGAGAAGTTCACAGTTTTGGTGTTTTCAAGAAGAAGTTTATAGTTTTGTTGTTTTCAAGAATAAATTTACAGTTTTTGTGTTTTCCTTATTAGTAGCAAGTTTACTATTGTATTTTCCTTATTGTTAGCTAAGTGTGATGCCAAGTAATATCTAATAGCTTAGGCATCAAGTTAGAGGAGTCTAGAATAGTGTAGAAGTATCTAGAAGAGTTTAGAAGAGTTTTGAAGGAGTAATCCTAGTCTTGGAAGGCCAATTTTGTAATTAATCTAATTAGGATTAGGAAGGCGAAATCCTTAAAGGATTCGTCCAATTGTAAGCAATCCAATTAGGATTAGGAAACCCAAATCCTAGAAGGATTTAGGCTGCTTAGGCGTCTAGTTATTAGTCCTAGTAGGATTAGGACTTAGTCTAGTATAAATAGGAGATAGTTTGTAACGTTTTAGACACAATTTTCTAATATGATATAAAAAGCGAGCTTTGCTCACGTTGACAGTCTTTCTCTTCTCATTTCTACAATTGTATCTTGAAATGGCTATTCAAGTAGTGAGGTAGAGCTTGTTCCAATACTTCGATGGTGTTTCTGTAACTAAGTAGAAGAACAAGATGCCCTAGGGATTCAACTTGTGGTGTCTTTGTATCAAGTTGAATTCCCTTTAACTATCCAAAGTTTCTATCTTTCTTGAACTTTCATTACAAAACCCAAGCTTTTCGTGAATTACTATATACCTTAGGTTTGTTCACGCCCCCCCCCCCCCCCCCACGACCACTTTGATGTGTAATTGATCAAAATCCTATCTTGATCTACATCAAAATTGGTAACTGAGCTTGTCTACCCACTTAGTGGGTTAATCCTTGATTCCGCTTTAGCCCAAACACAACCCTCCCCCTTCCCCCTACAAGAAAAAAAAAGGCATTAGCAACGTTATCCAGCAAACATTCATCTCAACAGAATTGTCAGATTTCGAACAATGAAAGGGGATTAAGGAGATTGAGACGTGAGTTTACACTCCTTGAACTCGTGGTGGTACAATTCGAGATGGCTTGGTATGAATATTCCATGAAGGCACATGAACCACCCTTGGTTCATGAGAGGAACATCAAGTTCATGAGGAACCAAAGATTACTCTTAATCTCGCCCTAGAAGTTGATGATACTGTAGAAGTTTGTAAGGTCCCTTTTCATCAAAGCGAGGGCATTCCAGTGACCAAAAGATGTTTGGTGCAATCCACAATAGGTAACGTGTATCATGATTCAATTTGTTGTGAAATTGTAACTATAGATGCTTGCAACGTCTTACATGACAGACCATGGAAGTTTGATCAGTTCATCCAACCGAGTTTGAGGGTATACTCTTTGGAACAAGGGGAGAATGATGGAAATTAGCCCCGCTCACCTAATAAGAAAGCCCAATTCATTTAACCGAGTTTGAGGACAAATGTTTTGCAACAAGGGGAGAATGATGGAGATCTGCCTAGCCTTGGTCTCACCTTTGGAGACCCTAGGTTCATGGAAGGAGATGAAGATTCACATACCCTTAGGCTCACCTTTGGAGACCCAAGATTCATGGAGGACGATGGAGATCAGTCCAACTTAAGGTCGCGTCCAAAGCCCAAGAGAACATCCATCCAAAGTTACGTGTCAGCTTAATAGAAGAGAAGTTCACAGTTTTGGTGTTTTCAAGAAGAAGTTTACAGTTTTGGTGTTTTCAAGAATAAATTTACAGTTTTTGTGTTTTCCTTATAAGTAGCAAGTTTACTATTGTATTTTCCTTATTGTTAGCTTAGTGTGATGCCAAGTAATATCTAATAGCTTAGACATCAAGTTAGAGGAGTCTGGATAAGTGTAGAATTATCTAAAGGAGTTTAGAAGAGTTTTGAAGGAGTAATCCTAGTCTTGGAAGGCCAATTTTGTAAATAATCCAATTAGGATTTGGAAGGCGAAATCCTTGAAGGATTCAACCAATTGTAAGTAATCCAAATCGGATGAGGAAAGCCAAATCCTAGAAGGGTTTAGGCTGCTTAGGCGTCTAGTTATTAGTCCTAGTAGGATTAGGACTTAGTCTAGTATAAATAGGAGATAGTTTGTAACGTTTTAGACACAATTTTCTAATATGATATAAAAAGCGAGCTTTGCTCACGTTTACAGTCTTTCTCTTCTCTTTTCTACGATGTATCTTGAATTGGCTATTCAAGTAGTGAGGTAGAGCTTGTTCCAATACTTGGATGGTGTTTCTGTAACTAAGTAGAAGAACAAGATGCCCTAGGGATTCAACTTGTGGTGTCGTTGTATCAAGTTTAATTCCCTTAACTATCCAAAGTTTCTATCTTTCTTGAACTTTCGTTACAAAACCCTAGCTTTTCGTGAATTACCATATACCTTAGGTTTGTTCACGCCCCCCCACCCTAATTTGATGTGTAATTGATCAAAATCCTAGCTTGATCTACATCAAAATTGGTAATTGAGCTAGTCTACCCACTTGGTGGGTTAATCCTTGATTCCGCTTTAGCCCAAACACAACCCTCCCCCCCCCCCTCCTACAAAAATAAAGCATTAGCAATGTTATCCAGCAAACATTCATCTGAAGAGAATTGTGAGATTTCGAAGAATGAAAGGAGATTGAGGAGATTGAGACGTGAGTTTACACTCCTTGAACTCGCGGTGCTACAATTCGAGATGGCTTGGTATGAATAATCCTTGAAGGCAAGTGAACCACCCTTGGTTCATGAGGAGGAACATCAAGTTCACGAGGAACCAGAGATTACTCTTAATCTCGCCCTAGAAGTTGATGATACTACAGAAGTTTGTAAGGTCCCTTTTGAGCCTTTTGAAGATCAATGTTTAAAAGATGAACCAGTGGTTAATTTTAATCTCCCTCCAATCTTAAATGAGTATGATGATGAGGAAAACCTTGTGGATATAGAAGAATAACAAGAAGATCCAGGAGAGGCCATTGTTCATCAAAGCGAGGGCATTCCAGTGACTAGAAGATGTTTGTTTCAATCCACAATAGGTAACATGTATCATGATTCAATTTGCTGTGAAATTGTAACTATAGATGCTTGCAACGTCTTACATGACAGACCATGGAAGTTTGATCAGTTCATCCAACCGAGTTTGAGGGTAAACTCTTTGGAACAAGGGGAGAATGATGGAAATTAGCCCCGCTCACCTAATAAGAAAGCCCAATTCATTTAACAGAGTTTGCGGACAACTTTTTTGTAACAAGGGCAGAATGATGGAGATCTGCCTAGCCTTGGTCTCACCTTTGGGGACCATAGGTTCATCGAAGGAGATGAAGATTCCCATAGCCTTGGGCTCACCTTTGGAGACCCAAGATTCATGGAGGATGATGGAGATCAGTCCAACTTAAGATCGCGTCCAAAGCCCAAGAGAACATCCATCCCAAGCAAGCTAAAAGAGGACGTCCAAAGTCATGTCCAAGCCCAAGAGGACGTCCAAATTGAAGCTCAACTTAAGATGGATGACCAAAGTCACGTGGCAACTTAATAGAAGAGAAGTTCACAGTTTTGGTGTTTTCAAGAAGGAGTTTACAGTTTTGGTGTTTTCAAGAATAAATTAACAGTTTTTGTGTTTTCCTTATTAGTAGCAAGTTTACTATTGTATTTTCCTTATTGTTAGCTTAGTGTGATGCCAAGTAATATCTAATAGCTTAGGCATCAAGTTAGACGAGTCTGGATGAGTGTAGAAGTATCTAGAAGAGTTTAGAAGAGTTTTGAAGGTGTAATCCTAGTCTTGGAAGGCCAATTTTGTAATTAATCCAATTAGGATTTGGAAGGCCTAATCCTTGAAGGATTCATCCAATTGTAAGTAATCCAATTCGGATTAGGAAAGCCAAATCCTAGAAGGATTTAGGCTGCTTAGGCGTCTAGTTATTAGTCCTAGTAGGATTAGGACTTAGTCTAGTATAAATAGGTGATAGTTTGTAACGTTTTAGACACAATTTTCGAATATGATATAATAAGCGAGCTTTGCTCATGTTGAGAGTCTTTCTCTTCTTTGTTTTACTATTGTATCTTGAATTGGCTATTCAAGTAGTGAGGTAGAGCTTGTTCCAATATTTAGAAGGTGTTTCTATAACTAAGTAGAGGAACAAGAAGCCCTAAGGATTCAACTTGTGGTGTCTTCTTATCAAGTTTGATTCCCTTGAACTATCCAAAGTTTCTATCTTTCTTGAACTTTCCCTACAAAATCCTTGCTTTTCGTGAATTACCATATACCCTATGTTTGTTAACGTCCCCCCCCCCCCTCCAGTTTGATGTGTTATTGATCAAGACCTTAACTTGATCAATAATACATGAACCTAAACACATACATCTTTAGATTGAGAACTGTCTCGATCGGGTCGATCTAGCAGTCGAGTTTCTAGAGTGTTACGTGAACTTTCAGTAGAGGATTTTTGCATTGAAATCTTAAAGGTCAACATCTGCATCAGCCGGGTTAGCGATAAAGGTATAATTACTAAAGCCTTTGCAATTGTGTTTTTGCTGGGTGATTAATTGTATATAATCGTTATGATTTTCCGCCAATTAATCGGTATCTGTTTAGGAAATAGATAACCTAAAATCCAACAGTAACGGCAATTCAAATGAGGGTGATAAGAACCAGATCTTGGCTTTGATGGCTAAGGAACGCAAGAAGTCGTGTAAGAAAAGTCATACCTCTTGAGGATCCTCATCAAAGCGGGTCAACCATAGAGGTAAGAACTCTTCAAATAATGAAACCAACTCATTCTCTTGTTTTGTGTGTGGTGACCCAGATCACTTGATCAAGGACTGTCCCTACAATAGAAAGAACAGAGAAAAGAGGAGTCACATGGCCCAAATGGCTACTCGGAATGACGATAGTAGCAGCGAAAGTAAAAATGTAGAAATGGCCAATAGTTGCCATATGGGAAAAGAAACCAGTGATAACGAGGAAGTTGGAACAACCAATGATGACTACCAAACAATGATGAAAATGAATCAGCAGAGGTAACACTTGATGACCTCCTCACCTGGCCTAAAGAGTACTGGGCCAATTGCTTTCTAAAGCTAATTAAACGTGAGACTAAGTACTTGAATAAATTTAAATCTCTAAAAAAAGGCCATCAAGGGGTTAAAAGAGTCCAAAGTTGAATTGGAAAAGTCATGCGATAACCTTACCTCTAGGATTAACATTCTCGAGGCCGAAAGTTACTCGGAACAAGAAAACCTTCATAAATCTCATAGATCTCGATGTGTCCCCTTTAAAGAAGGGTTTGGATATTGGAAAAATGCTTACAAAGCCAACGCCCAAGAAAATAGGCATGATAAATCAATCCCTACCAAGGAACGAAATAGTTGTCAAGGACATTCCATCCCTGAAAGGAAACCTGTCAGAACCAGGCATCAAGGACGTCATAGTAACCTCGAACAACACAACTACCTAGGGACAAGCATCCCAAAAGCAAGAGCCAATATGGTAAATCTCACTACTCCAACCATTATCGTTCTAAAATTGTACAACTTTGGGTTCCAAAAGGAACAAGACCTCCTAACATAGTTGTTATTAGTAGTCAAGAACCTAAATTTGATGTCAATTATGGCTTAAGGAAGGGTGTCTGAAATTTTTGCAGGTATACTCAACATCTAGAAGCTTGGATGCTTAGGGAAACTTAGAGTAATCATGGAAATTACTTACATCAACAATAAGAACCCCTCGAGGACCCTGGCAGACCGGGCTAAAGGACCTTGGCAGACCTAGGATCAAGGATCTTGACAACTGGATCTATTCAAATGGCAGTGTTATTGATTTTTTTATTTTTTTTTTACACGAATTGAGGGGGAGCACCCTCTCTTAGGACTAACAAGTTCATTGAGTTCTTGCACATTTTTGGAGATGACAACTATATTAAGGGGGAGCTCTCTATAGATTATTTTTTTTTATAAAAGTCAAAAAGGGGGAGAAGTGTTGCAAATGAATTTTTCCTTTCATCAAAAAGGGGGAGATTGTTAGAACCCCTCGAGGACCTTGACAGACCCAGACTCGAGGACCTTGGCGGTTGGTTTGGTTTTGAATGAAATTCAAAATTCGTATATTATTGGCATATAATATGGATATCTTAGAAGTGATACTTTCCTTATTGATTTGACAGATTGTTGCATATAATTTGCATATAAGAAGGAAAGAAGATTGTGATTGCTACAAAAAGGAAACTTCAAGAGAAGGAAGGAAAATCCAAAGGAAGAAAGGAAGGAAGATCATGAAGATTTCTTTTAAACGGTCAACAAAGTTTCAAGTATAAATACATTGGATTGAAGAATAAAGAAGGCATTGATACCAAGGAAGAAATAGAAGAGTAGGAAATCCGTGAGGATTTGAGTGTAGTCTTTGAGAGAAGAGTTTTTGAGTGTGTTGTAGCCTGAGGAAGTTGGCGAGTTACTGGTAACAAAACCGAAAGGGAATTAGGTTCTGTGAGTGAAAGCACCTTGGCCTAGGGATGACAATGTGTCTTTTTTTATAACAAAATCCCGCTTAAGCTTAAGGGTCAAGTGTACCGTACGGTGGTTTAGCCGGCGATATTGTATGGCGCTGAGTGTTGGGCAGTCAAGAAGATGCACTGTCAAAGGCTCAATGTTGCGGAGATGTGGATGGTTCGGTGGATTTGCGGCTATAACAGGTTGGATAGGATTAGGAATGATGTTTGTCGATCTAAACTAGAGGTAGCACCATTTGAGGAAAAATTGCGAGAGACAATCTGAAATGGTTTGGACATGTCCGTCGGAGAAGCAAGGACGCTCCTGTAAGGAGGTGCGAAGGGATTGGGTTATGCCAGGGTCGTCGTGGGCGTGGGAGACCTAAAAAGTCTATGAGGGAGGTGATAAGAGAAGATCTAAGACTCCTAGGTTTAGTGGAGGACATGGCTCTATATAGGGGGGGGCTTGGCGGGCTAGTACTAAGGTCGTAGGATGAGGAAGGGTTTTTGTGTTTCGAGTTAGTTTTTGGTCTTTTGGCTTGTATTTGTTTTCTTGTGCAGGTACTTCTTTGTTCGTTCGGAAGCACTCGCAACACTCTGGTATGTAGTTTCTTCCCTTAACAAGCTTCCCCTCTGTTTTTCCACTGGATCCGTCGGAATCAGTCTCTATGAACTTTTGTTCATGGGGGTAAGACTGCCTACATTAGGATCCCCCAGACCGCGCTCAAACGTGTCACCTGGGAGGTTGTTGTGGTTGTTGTTGTTGAAAATACGAGTACTCTTACCCTTACCCATCGGGTAATGCGGGTATAATGGGTATAACTCGGGTATAATAGAAAATTAAATTATACAACCTGTTTTATACCCATGTGTATAAATTAACGAGTTATTTTTTAATATAATCATATTAGCGATCAAAAGAAATTATTCTATGAAGATTCCTATTAGAAAGAAGAAAATTGGACAACTATCATGCCAGAATACATTTAATCTGTTAATATACCCACCTTTACCCTACCCGAAAAATGGGTGTGGATGATTAAATTTTCGAGAAAATATCGTGGTTACAAAACTCAACAAAATTAGCTATAAAGGCAAAGTATTAATATATATCCGAGGCCCAATAGTGAATAATCAACGATAGTTTTTTTGTTTTGTAGGTATTCAGGGCGGGGCATGTAGGGTACCCGTTGGGTAAAAACGAGTACCCATTACCCGACCCTTACTCGTTTTTTCTAAAATTTATCACCCTTAGGCCTTGTAAATTTGGGAGGGAGATTAGGTATGGTAAATAGATGCCAAAAACTACCGAAAATTACCAAAAGTTACCGAAAATTACCAAAAGTTACCGAAAATTTATTAAATATAATTTTCCTTTTTTAATAAATATAATTTAGTTTTATTTTTTTCCCTTTATAAAAATTTTAAAAAAAATTTCTCATCAAATACAAAGAATTTACCCTTGTCAAAAGTTACCAAATGTTATCAAAGGTTATCAAAAGTTACCAAAAATTACCAAAAGTTACCAAAATTACAACATTTACCATGCCATAACTTACCTACCAAATTTACAGGCCCTTAACGGGTCGGGTAAAAGCGGGTACCCGCGGGTTCAGGTTTTATTGCCATCCCTACATCTTGCTGTATTGGTGCGTTGATTTGATAAATAACGTTGAAAGTGCCCTTCAGTAAGGCACTCCTCTAGCAATTGTAACAAGGACCTTTGTTCCTTGGGTAACCTGGTTATTCTTACTCTGTACTGCATTTAATGTTGATTAAATAAAGGAAGTTCATCATATATAGCTTGCTACTTCTTATATCTGTGAAGTTAACTTCTTAATATGAGAAAGGTTAAGAAACCTAACATCCTTTATCTTAAGTGTGCAGAAATTTTATAACCCTGTTCAACCCACCCCCTAGGGTTCTTTCATTAAACAAAGCTACTTTTAACAAATAATTAACTCATTGGTCTTAAAAGCCTTTTATTTATAGTTTCATAGTAGATTATTGAAGAACTCAGCTTAAAAACTTTCATTTCCAAATTTTGTGTCAAACTCCTTTTTTTTTGACAGAAAAATCAGTTTTTTACAAAACCTTTGACGGTAATTCAACTTGGAAAAGTTCCGTTTATGAGTCTAGTTTAACCCCATATTTTCATTTTATTTTTAAGAGTTGCTGCTTAACACAGTTTTTACAAAACCGAACCTATATGAAAATGTACGCGAATCTGGAAAAGGTCTAGTTTTTGCTTTATAACTCACTGCCCTTATTTTTTTGCAAAATTAATTTTTCAGTGGGTTTCTATACATCTAAACCTGCAACTTTCATGTTTAAAGTTTTTCCAAATACGATTTTATCTTAAGGATATTTAAGGTACGAAAAACATAGAAACTCGGTTGTGTAAAGCAAGTAAGACTTCTTCTTGAACCTACATGGTAGCCGATTGTTATGGGGTGTCTAAGGGATGTTTTTCTTAAAATTTTAACACTACTTTAACACCTAGATTAAGTGTGAAGAATAAAATATCAACTTAGAGAAGAAAATGTTATTTACAGTGATTTTAGCCCCTTTTTCGGTTTTTAGAAGAACCGAAAAGGACAAGAGAAGTGTTGATAACAATCCTTGTGAACTTGAGACAAAAACCTCATTTTTATCTCCCTCTTCTATTCTTTAATGTGATTCTTTTTTGGTATGAAGAGTTATGGAGATAGTGATAGATGTTTGCACTGATTTGGAAAGAACATAGAGTAATATATTAGTGAGAAAGAGGGGTTGCCGATTAGAGATAGAAGAGGGAGGATTTGAGTTGATTTTGTTTGATAATCCAATCAAAATATAACGATGGATTGTGTAAGATGCTAGATTCTAGGGCAATGATGGGCTCTAGGTGTTGTGAGTTTTTAATGTGATTCTTTTTTCTTTTTTTTTTTTATTCAACCAAATGGTGGTTGCATGCTTATGGGTATTAGTGAAATTTCTAAATGAGCTCCTACAATTTCCTTTATTCCAATACTATTTTCTTTTTAATCACTTAAAAGACATTGAGCTGAATTTTTGTCTATGTTGGGGCTCCATAGGTGGTGTCACATAAGAGTTTTATTGGACAAATTTTTCTTAATTTAAAATTCACAATTTCTTTAATTGGTAATCATACCCAAAAAACTTATTTTGATATTTTTATGTGCTTATAAATTGTGATAATTAAAGACATGCTTATCTTTGCATATTTGATGTGTTCTAAAAGTTAATTACCTCTAAGATGTCACCCTATATTTTTCTCTTATTAAGTAGTGTCGGTTATTTTTATACTAATGTCCGAAATCCAACTTCTTTGAAGTACAAAAAAGATATAATAAATCACATAGAAATTACTTCATGATTTGTAAATATTAATAATCATACTTGAAATAATAAAATTATTAAGAGGGTGTTATAGCTGCGATGGCCTCACACCACATTCGTCCAAGGACTTCCGAGAGGTTTTGTTGTGAAAACGAAAAAATTGCTACACTTCTAAGGGAAATATCTCAAAACCCTATACTATCCAAAATTCCAAATATTTTCTTGATACATTAATTCTCCCTCTAAATATGCTTACAGAATATTTCACAAGACGAAGTATGGAAAGCACACATAATCCGACAGATATCAAGTGTCAAGATGGAAAGAATCCGAATGATCTCCAATCAAGAAAGATATAAATCAGCTGATGACCTGAAGAAGAAACTCAGTCGATTCCAAGGGAATAAATCGAAGGTTGTAGGAAATTTGGGTCATAAAATTTCTGAGTTGTAACCAAAGAAACTTTAGTGAGCTTGTATGTAACCAATGGTGTGTTCTGGTTAGATTAGAAATCCTTCTATGACATAGGAACAAACTTCTATTTTTTCTACGAGTTAAGAACTTCACAAAATGTAACTGATGAAGTTGAGTGTATCTGTGATCACTTCCATCTGGATTGTAATGTCCTAAGCTGCATCAAGGTCCTCTGACTGTTGAGCTGCTAAGAGTTACGAGCTTGCATTAGTATTGTAATGTCCTTATTTTTGTTAATTCAATAAAAGAAAGCTTTTTCTTATACTATGTTATTAAATCTTGATGAAAGTCAAGATTAGAAGCTAACGTCCTCCTCATCAAGTGTGCAGATTCCTAAAAACCCTATTCACCCCCCCCTCTAGGGTTCTTTCAAGTGATATTAGAGCCTAGTCCACTAGAATCTAGAGAATAACCGCTCTGTGGAAAAGATCATGACAGGAATCAACACTAGTGAACACATGTCAAGGACGTTCATGGACAAGACCACCCCTACTCTCAAGGGAAAACTACAGAATTAGAAACAGAAGATGGAAGTCTTCCTCAAATATCAAGATGGGGATGTATGGAATGTCATCACAGATGGAGACTATCCAACAACAACCAAAATAATTGCCAAAGGGACTACTGTCCCAAAAGATATCTCTGAGTGCACTGATGGGGAAAAAGAATTATTGAGAAAGAATACTCGAGCTTTAAATTTATTGTTCTGCAGTCTTAACTCTAACGAATTTGAAAAAGTTTCTACTTGTGAATATGCTAAACAAGTTTGGGACTATCTGTTCACTACTATGAAGGAACTAGTTAAGTTAAGGACACCAAAGTGGATATCCTTATGCGGAAGTATGAAGCATTCAAAATGGAAGAAATAGGTTAATTCAGAATACGTTCAAGAGATTCAGCAGCATCATCAACCACCCCAAATCCTTGGGAAAAGACCTACTCAAATGAGGAGCAGGTCGGAATGGAGCTTAGATGCTTACCAAAAAGGAAATGGGGATCAAAGGTGTTAGCTATTGATGAAGCCCAGAACCTCAAGACACTACAACTTGAAGAGTAAGTTGGAAAGCTACTGGCTCTTGAAATCCAACTGCTTGACAACACAGAACAAAAGATCATTGGTTTAAAGGCAATCAAAGATTCTGACAATGAGTTAGAAGATGATGAAGCGAAAACTCTTCCCATGCTTGTAGAGGCTTCAAAAAGCTCTTCAAAAAGAATCCCACCTTCAGAGGATATGTGAAAGATTCATCAAACAAGAAGCCATTCCATAAAGGTAAGATCTCCTCAAAAGATGAGCCTAACTCATTTAATTGTTTTGGTTGTGGCAGTGCAGATCACTTGGAGAAAGAATGTCCTCACACGAGATGAAACAGGGACAAAAAAAAACACCAGGCCGAGAAAACAAAATCGTAAAGAAATGCACGCAACTTGAAGTGACAGTGACAATAGTGAGAGTGGAAGAAATAGTGAACGTGTGTCTGGTGGCAAGCACAAATAAAAATGAAGGACAAACCTCAAATAACGAAGAGGCAACCATCGATGAACTCATTTCTTTGCCCAAGACTCACCTAGCTCACAAATTGTTCCACCTCTTTAAATACTCACAAACACTAGTAAAAAAAGTAAAGCACCTTACCAAATTTCCTACCACCTTAATAGAATTGTTGAAAGCTTCAATGCTAGAAACGGACAACCACTGGTAGAAAAGATAAGACTCAAAGTTGAAGTGAGAGATTATTATAAGGACCACCCCGGACTGAAAAATGAACTGGTCAGCACAACCCATCCTTGCAAAAACAAAGGACCATTGTTGCCCACACCATTCAGTAAACCTAATAAAAATGCCACCCATTCGAACCAAAATCCTAATCCAAGTTCTAAACCCCTGGAAAGGCAATCAATGCCCAAAAGAATCACGAAAATAATTGTGCCCAAGAAAAAGGAACCTCAAACTTCCTCAAGCGTGCCAAACTTCTACGCTCCTACAAAATCACCCCTCCACCTGAAACTGTTTCTGCTGACTCTTCCACCGATGGTCTCCCCCTTATTCCCTAACTAGCCCCCCTACAACCTCCACCCAAGAGCTCCGGTGACGGAGCTTGGAATCTTTCCAAAAGCGCCAACTCCTATACTGTGAACGAGTTGGTCTCTATGCTCTCAAGGATACCAACTACCCTTTCTCTTCACTCTCGCTGATATAGGCTGCGAAGCCTTCTTTGAGTGTAACAACTTTTGTTATCCCAACCTTATTCACCAATTCGTTGCTCAATTCGAAAGCACCACTACAAATCCTGCCAAACCATCTTTCAAATCCCAACTTCTTGGCTGAAACATCCTCCTCGCTCCCATCTAGATTGAGTGCATCCTTAACCTTAACCCATACCCTACAAAAAACTCTTCTCCCTTTTAACCCTGACCCACGCCACGAACTCCTCACCTTCTTTGGACATCCTTGGACCACATAGTACCCTTAGTACTTTGCCCTTCAAACGGAAGCCAGCTGTTTGTACTATATAGTGGTCCGCACCATTCTCCCCCGCGACACCTCCAAGGAGACTATCTACGAGCCATACCTCACTTTCCTTCTCGATGTCGTCAATGACTACCACCCAAACCTGGGCATCAACCACCTTGCTCGTGCTGCTTCCAACAACACGGGTCCTCTACCCTACTATAACTTGCTCCACACAATCTTTAAGGCCTATCACATCCCTCTCCCCATGGATTCCAAAGTGGTAGAATGATCTCCCCAAAGTATTGGTTCAGGCATTAAAGGCGGAAACACAGCAAACCAAGGACGCAAATGTCGATCTCATGGCCAATCTTCTCGTCTGTAAAGGTATCGCCGACTCTCCCAAGGACATTATTAAGCAAAATGAAGCTCTCCTACAACCAAGCTCTCCAAAAACAATCCCTCCCCTTGATCCCATCACTAAGGCACCCTTTGATGTGCCACCCCTCTAAATAAACCATTTCTCTTTCATTTTTGAAAAACTTTTTTTAAAAAAAATTGCCAAACATTTTGTGCCTCCTGTTTCCATTCTGTCTGAAAGCAAAAGGGGAAATCGTATGGGTCGTAACTAACTTTATTCTGTAGACTATCTATGCATGGATGATCTATTTCAATAAGCTTTGCACATTGCAATTTTGTCTTTTAAACAAATAGGGGGAGATTGTAGAGTTCCTTCTACAGGTGCAAGGCCCTCAAAAGAACTAACTGCTGCTCCTCATATAAGAAATGCTACAATGGCGTCACACCACATTTCTCCAAGGACCTCTGAGAGGTTTTGTTGTTAAAATGACAAAATTGCTACAATTCTAAGGGAAGTATCTCAAAACAATATACTATCCAAAATTCCAAATATTTTTTGGATACAGTACTAATCCTCCCTCCAAATATGCTTATAGAATATTTCACAAGAAGAAGTATAGAAAGCACACATAATCCGACATATATCATGTGTTAAGAAGGAAAGAATCCGGATGATCTTCAATCAAGCAAATTGAGGACAGAAAATCAACCACATAGCCGTTGACCACTAACATGGACGGAAATCCGCAAGAAAGCCATAAATCAACTCATGACCTCAAGCAGAAACTCAATCGATTCCAAGGGAAGAAATCAAAGGTTGTAGGAAATTTGAGTGATAAAACTTTTGAGTTGTAATGAAATTAAATTTAGTGAGTTTGTAAGTAACCAACGGTATATTATAGTGAGATTAAGCAAATTCTTAAGGAAAGGCACTTCAGGAGGTACTCAGTGGTGCCCAAGCTCACCATCATTTTTCATCTATAGTAGAATGGTCAAGTGGAAGTTTCGAAAAGGCATATTAATCACATTCTTAAGAAAACTGTGTCTAGTAATAGAAAAGACTGGTCTGTGAAACTGATTGATGGTCTTTGGGACTGCCTTTAAGACTCCCGATTAAATATTGCCTCCAACTTTTCAAGGCCAAAAACTACTACCGCTAATTTTCAAAACAGGAGTAGGGTAATTCAACTCATAAGGCGTCCAATTGTCTAGAGGCATAAGCTATGACCTTGTCATCCTGCATTAAGACACACCCTATTCCTCGTTTGGACGTGTCACCATATATCACATATTCTTTTTATTTCACGGACAAGGTTAAGATTGGGGCTGAGGTGAGCCCCATTTTGATTTCTTGAAATGCTTTCTCATACTTTTCTAACCATTCAAACTTGGTAGTCTTTCTCAATAGGCTGGTCCACGGTAAGGCGACCTTAGGGGAAATTGGAATGAAACATCTGTAATAGCTTGCCTTACCTAGAAAGCTCCTTACTTATGTGATGGTTGAGGTCTAGCCAACTCAAGACCTCTTCAACCTTTCGTGGGCCAATTTTGATCCCCTTTCTGGTCACTATGTTTCAAAAAAAAAAAAAAAAAAAACACTCCTTCTAGCCAAAGCTCACGCTTCTTCAACCTTGTATAGAATTGTTGTTCTCCTAAAGTTTGCAGCACCCTCTTTAGATGCTGTTTGTGCTCTTCTTGAGTTTTTGAATAAATCAAAATATTGTCGATAAAAGATACTACACACTTATCCAAAAGAAGTGGCCGGAAAACTCGATTCATAAATTCAATAACACTGCAGGTGCATTGGTAAGCCCAAAAGGCATCACTATAAACTTGTAGTGCCCATAAGGGGTCCTAAAAGCCACCTTAGGTATATCTTTTAGCCTTATCCTCAACTGGTGATGTCCAGACCTTAGGTAATTCTTGGAGAACACACCTATCCCTTGCAACTGGTCAAATAAGCCATCAACACGGGCAACATATACTTGTTTATGATAGAAACCTAATTTAGCTCCCGGTAATTGACATACTGCCTCAAGCATCCATCCTTTTTCTTGACTAACAGAACTGGCGCTCCCTAAAGAGACGCACTTGGCCTGATGAACCCCAACTGACTCAACTCATCCAGTTGGGTCTTGAGCTGTTTCAACTCGGCGGGTGCCATTCGAAAAGATGCTTTCGAGATGGGTTGCATACCTGGAACTAGCCCTATTTCAAAAGTCGACTTCTCTCCTCGGGGGTAAGCTAGTTAGCTTTTCAGGTCAAACATCTAGAAAATCCCTTACTATGGGATATCTTCGATTTTCAACTCTTATGAGTTACTTCCCATTACACCGCAAGAATATCCTTCCGTTCCTTGGCGTATAAGCCTTCTTGCCTTCATCGAAAACACAAACCTATAATTGGGTTTCTCAAATTCACCCTTTGAAATGAACCTTACCTCCTAACTGACTTTCCATCACAACCATTCCTTAATTCATGCCTAAGATAATATCAAATTCAGCTATGTCTATGATGATAAGGTCTAATGGAAAACTTTCCTTTAGTGTTCTAAGAGGGGCGTTCCAAAGTGCCCCTTTACATGCTATGACTTGGCCACCAGGTAATCTTATCTGGTATGCAACTGCTTTTTCCTGTTTTTGTAGTTCTAGCTCAGTACTAACATGTGCAGGAATAAACGAATGCGATACACCGAAATCAAATAAAGCGTAAATAGGTCTGGCATTTATTAAAATAATTCCAATAACCACTATACCCGAGGTGACCGCTTATTTTCTCACCATGGTGTAGGCTCGTACTACATTTTCTTGCATTGGTGGAGGAGGTGCCACCCATGGCATTGGTACGGGTCTTGTCGTGGGTGCGTTTGGGTTGGGATGCCTCCTTTGATAGGCGGAGGACCGGTGCTCATTACCTCCGCACCACAGAAATTTATCCGTGCCTACCCTGCACTGAACGGTGGAATGGTTTGGTACGAGGCAATTCGTGCTCGGGATAACCATTTTCATTTTCAGCGGCAATACCTCGCTTGAAATCCTATTATCGTTCCATCTCCTCTTTGGCCTAGCTTGGCCTTCCTTTTCTTGATAAACATTCCTTAATTCCTTCCTTACTCTTTCCACCTCAATTGCATGCTCGTATAACCCCTGCATTGTACAGAAGATCTGACCGGCCAGATGGCTCCGTATATACGGGGCCAAACCTCCCCCAAATCTAGCAATCTTCATGCGCTCGGTGGTCACATACTCTGGCGCGAAATGGGCTAGCTCGTTGAACTTGGTAGCACATTGCATAGTTGACATCTCACGGTTGGACATCCTCATCTCCTTGAACTCCTTCTCCTTTTGACACTGCAAGGAGAGAGGGTATAACTTGGCTCGAAGGTCCACTAGGAAATCTTCTTATGACAGATCCACTCTCTTGTACTTGTTCTTCACAGCGCCTAACCATAAATCCACCTCCTTGACCAAGTAGGGCGTCCCTATGGTCACTCATTTCTCTTTCGGTGCCTCATGGACCTCGAGTATCTTCACCATGCCTCTTATCCAGTCCTCCAAATCCACAGGGTTAAATCCTCTGTTTAGACCAAATTTTGTGTCTAAATACCGCCTAAATCCTTGGGCTTTTAACTCGTTTCATGGTTTAATTTCATAACTTATAATGTGTTTTTGGTTAGTTTGTAGATTTTGGAGTTTTCAACAAAAACGTAGCAAAACGGGCCTTTTTTTATAGCATTCTTGGTGATTTCCCGAGGCGAGCCGGACCGGAAATCGTGGCGGAGTCGACCCGAGACCACACTCCCGACCTTTGGTGCCAATTAGTGAAGTAACGCATGCTACAACCTTCGGATCGAGCGTTACATGCTTCAGAAAGAAGGAAGAACAAAGGGAAGGGAAGCCGAAGCGCAGCCCCCGCCACGAATGGCGTAGCACCCGCTACGCCCAGAACCCACAGAGGTAGCACCCGCGACCTATGCTCAAGTCAGCCATGGATTGTCAGCTGAAGTAGGTAGCGCCCGCTACCATAGGGGTAGCGCCCCCGACCTCCTGGTCCCGAAGGAGACCGTACCTACGGTCTCCTGGACCATACCTACAGTCTCTCGAAGCTCGAAATCGCCCAACCTTTTTCTTTGGACAGAACGAGACCGTGACCACGGTCTCCTTTATCATGGCCACGTTCTCTCCCTATGTTCTGCGAGTGTTTTCGGCTTGAAGTGTTGCGTTTTGGCCAACAGTTTAGCCTTGTATATATACTCCTTGTTGACGATTTCTTAGGGGGCATCTAGGGTTAGACTTAGACATTATTTCAGCTTGTAATTAATGGATTTTAGAGGGAGATTAGTTAGAGATTAATCTAGGGTTTTGGAGATTTGTGTTTATTATTGAAGATTTGGGGATTCAATCAATTGAAATATTGTTGGATCATCTTTTTATTGCTTTCCTTTGTTCATCTACAGCATTTTTATAAGTATTCTCTTCCCTTAACTCTTTTATTAATTACTTTGCTAATTACTTTGCTTGTTCTTAATTGCTTTGCTTGCTATTTCATTGTTCTTGCTTGTTTATGGTTGTTTGATGTTAGAATTCATGTTTAGGTTTTGTTTGGATGTTGTTAGCTTAGTTTTTATCATGATTAGTGGCTAGAAACCCTATGGGTTAGGGGGTAATTAAGGGTGTGAATCGGTAATTAGGTTTGGGTTAGCAATATTAGTGAGTAATTAGTTGGGAAATCAATTTGCCACTCCTATGCTTCCCTCAAGTGGGATGTATTTGGGTGGGAAAGCATCCCGAATACATCCAACACTTGTGCTGGAAGGTAGGAATTGGGATAGTTAGTATTCTAGTTCGCGAAAGCGAATAGAAACTAACTAGGAAATTCCGTTTCCTTAACCCCCCGGGTCTGTCGATGGACTTTGGGGAAGTTAATCCGGACTATCCTTGAAAGAGGAAGCCCGGTGGATATTTTCTAACGGAATTACGATTTGATTCTCCCTTCTTGTTATTCCCTTGTTGGAAAACCCATTTCCTCATCCCCGTTTGCATCCCGAAAAGCCTCCGAAGCCCATTTTCCATTGCTTGACCGACCTTAGTTCTATTTGTTGTTTCGTGACCGTCTTTTCAAACCGATATCGTTTCCTTAGCAATCTCGACCCGACCATTGACCTAGTTCCTATGACCAAGGCCGCCAGCTCCCTGAGAGAGAACGACAAAACCGAGGTCTTACAAACCACGTTACACAAAATGGCGTCGTTGCCGGGGAGCTAGCGCCCCTAGTTTTAGTTTCTTGGTCTTTGGTTAATTGAGTTTGCTTTCACGCTAGAAATCAGTTTGTGCCAATCCAAATGAATTTGATGCTTCTATCGGTTCTTGTTGGTGCATGTAGGTATGCCCTAATGTTCTACCGAGCATCGTAGGAGGTTTCAAGTCCTAATGGGTGAAGTCCAAGTTGATTCACCCCGTACCCTTCTATCATATGTCGTTCCATCATGGGTACGGGTGGCAACCCTATCATTTTACCACCATTACCACTTACCGCAACATTCGAGTTCAAACTATGCCTGCTGGACGCTTTTGAGAGAAACCAATTCTATGGAGATGGCCTCGAGGATCCTATCGATCATATTAGAAGATTTGAACGCTGGATTGGTTTTGTGCATATGCTAGAGGTATCTTCGAAGTTTTTGAAATTGAAGCTTTTCCCTCTCACCTTGGGAGGAAAAGCTAAGATGTGGCTCGACATTTGTCAACCCGGTACATATACTACTTGGGATGTATTAAGTCGGGATTTTCTTCACCATTTCTTTCCGGTTGATGAGACACATAGGCTTCGACAAGCTATCTTGAATTTCAAGCAAAAGCCGGGAGAAACTCTTTTCGATTCATTGGCAAGGTTTAAACTTCTTCAAAGGCGATGTCCACATCACAATCTTCCGGATTGGTTATTGTTACATCACTTTTACCATGGGCTTCAAGGCGATCTTAAAGACTCAATTGATATTGCATCGGGAGGAATGTTCCTTATGAAGACCGAGCATCAAGCAAATGTTTTCCTTCACGAGTTATTTCAACATTCTCCTTCTTGGGGAAGCCGTCAGAGTTTAGGAAGTAGAGGATATTCCTTGGAGAGCGAACCTACTATCAAATTCCTTGTGGGCGTCGTCCAAGAGATGCAACAAAAGATGGTATCTAATGGAACAACCAACCAATTGGGAATCGCGCAGGAGACCCAACCCTCCACCCAAAACATCCAATATTTCTCACCCAACCACCAAAACCAAGAAGTTTGGCAACCCACTTATCACCAATCTACCCCTCAACTTCAAGAACCCCAACCATCTCAAGAGTCCAACATAGAGAAGTTGCTGAAGCAAATTGTTGAAAATCAAGAGAATGATAGGGCTCGCCTCGAGAACATTGACAATCAATGGGCCCAAACGGCTCAGATAGACTACATCCCTCAAACCGTCCCCATCCAACCTCAACCTACTCCAATGGTGCCGGTGAATCTTATTACCCTCCGGAGTGAAGGGGAAGCGATAGTACCAAATTTTGCGGAGGAGGGATGTTTGAGAGAAGAAGAAAAAGCGAGTGAGTTGGAGATGAATGAAGAAAGGGAGGTGTTGCTTGAAGAAGCTAAAAGTGAGACTGGGGAGAATTTGAGTGAGGAAGAAGAATTCAATGAGGAAATAGGTGGGTGCTTGATAGAACCTTATACTTTTGAGCATCCATGTGAGCGTCCTTTGGAGGAGATCCTTCTTGAGCCTATCCACGTTCAGCCCGATGGTAGTGAGGTTCTGTTCCTCACTAATCTTATTGATGGGGTATATAATCTAGAGGTGGAGGATGTTCCCTTGGAGGAACCTTTATTTGAGCGTATGGAGGATCATGGTTTTATTATCAATGATGAAGCATCTTTGGAGTTTCCTCTTCCTCAAGTAGAGTTTGAGTACTTCCCGATCACTTCGAATTATTTCATTGAAGAAGAATTCAAGGAAGGGGTTGAGAAGGAAGAAGAATTTTCGAAGGAAGATGACTGTCATCAACTCATGCTTGTTCCCAAGGCTCCAAAACTCCGGGAAACAAGTAAAGTGGAGTTTAAATTACCTCCTCGTCTATTTCACTCTATTCGACCGCCGGAGGAGCAACTTGCTTGATTCACTATGGTAGATGGGAGATGTTGGAAGAAGAGGAGAAAAAGAAGGTGGAAGAAACACAAGAAGCCACTACCACTCTTCGCCCCGAGGCCAACTACAAACTCGTTAGATCATCTTGGCCTTTATGCTTGCAAAGTGGGGAATTGCTGGAAAGGGAGGAAGAGAAAATGGTGGAAGAGATGGAAAATGTTCCTATCTTGTTCACCCCGTCTTTCAAGGATCAAATGGGTATTAGGTCAAGCTAGGGACCTAAAACAAGCACTACATGGGAGGTAACCCATACTTTCTTTTCGATTAATTTCTTTTCCTTTTTTTATTAGTTTCTTTTTCTTGTTTCTAATCTTGCATGCGGATCTTACGAGCCGTGCTTGTTTTTACTTGAAAATCCTAACCCTTTGCTCGATTATCACGGATCCCGGATTGAGTACTCATTTGTTTTGAAGAACTCGAGGTAATATCTCTACGCTATTCTCTTTTTGAGTTGCATATCCCATGATCCTTTTGCATGCTTGATCTTCTTTTGGGTGGCGAACCCCTTTGAGTGTCTGTGTTGGGAATATTTTGCTGTTGGAGCCGTGTGGGCTCGGGTCGCCATCTTTTTTTACTTGCTAGTTGTTTTTTGTTTGTTTGTTTTTGTAGGTTCTCTACCCTTTTCATGTGACACCTTCCCACAATGAGGACATTGTGGAGTTTTAAGTGTGGGCGGGGGGGGGGGGGGGATATTCTGTTTCAAGGGTAGATCACCTAGTAGTTTTGTTCTTTATTTTCTTAGTTTTTGCTAACATTTGCAAATTTTCTTGTGAAAAAGGAGAAAAAAAGGGAGTGAAAACCTTTTCAGTTTTTCTTTTAGTTTTGTTTTTGTTTTGCTTTGTTTCTTGGATCTCGTTATCGAAGTTGAGGAGCCGTTCTTAAACTGCTTTAAATGTAACCGGTTGGAGCATTTTCGACCCTAACTCGGGTTCTAGTTGAGACTTACCCTTAATAGACTCCCTTCATTAAGTGTCTAGTGAGACCCCCGTT
The DNA here is from genome assembly GCA_029582165.1 of Portulaca oleracea. Taxonomy (NCBI): domain Eukaryota; kingdom Viridiplantae; phylum Streptophyta; class Magnoliopsida; order Caryophyllales; family Portulacaceae; genus Portulaca; species Portulaca oleracea. The sequence goes on along the minus strand of CM055880.1, from coordinate 38,888,105 downwards.
CCTTTCTCGTTTTGTTGGGAACCGGGAAGTTCTAGGAGCTTGTGTCCGAGTTTGTTTTGTTTATCGTTTAGCAAAAAAAGTGAAAAAAGGAAAGAAAAGAAAGAAAAAGCTTTCATAAGATACAACAACCTGAATAAGTGGAGCGTGTCGCTGCAGACATTAACCACCTATACTTAGCCAACCTACACGGGCCCGGTATTCGTGGTACGGCATGGATATCCCTTAATCCTCCTCCTATATCGCTTTGCGACAGAGAGGCGAATGAAAAAGACCTTGTTGGGAGGGTATACCCCTTATATGGGCCGTCCAATTCCCGAAAGTAAGACTAATATCGACTTTTAAAAACAAAAAGAACCAAAAAAAGAGAAAAAGAAAAGCAAATTTCGTTGGTAAATCCAACTCAAAAAGAAAGAAAAGAAAAAGTTTTTGCTTCTAAAAAGAGTGGGGCCTCCCCTTTAATCACCTACGGCCCTCACCAAGCCAAGGGCGACCAAATGTGACGGAGGGAAACACTTCTCTTGGTTGTTTCGTTGTTTTCAAATTCGGACGCGAGTTTTTAGAGTCTTTTGGTTCTCGTTAAAACCCTTTTTGTGCTTTTGCTGTGGGGTTTCGCTTGTTACAAGGTGTTGGGAGTTGAAAAATCTTCAAGATTGACCTTTATCTGAGTTTGGTGTTTGTGAGATGCTCCTAACGGTTACTTTTGGAGGCTTAATCACGTTTTCTTAGCTTGGATTGCGAGATCTTTTGGATCAAAGCTTTTGTTTCTCTTTTCTTTTGTTTTTCTTCGGTTTTGTTTTCACTTTCCCTCTCTCCTTTTTCTTTGGCTTTTGTGGGTACAACCGCTACAAACCCTCACGAGTCCATCTCGTCCACCCGGGCTGCCGGGGGGTTCAAATGGCTTGGTGCATACGCTAAATACACTCGTTTGCTCCCGCGACAGAGGAGTTGGTGTTTAGTTTTCTTATTTGTTTTGTTTTGTTTTGTTTTGCTCGAGACCAGCAAAAGTTTAAGTGTGGGGGGTGTTTAGACCCAATTTTGTGTCTAAATACGGTCTCTCGAAGCTCGAAATCTCCCAACCTTTTTCGCTGGACAGAACGAGACCGTGACCACGGTCTCCTTTACCATGGCCACGGTCTCCCTATGTCTTGCGCGTGTTTTCGGCTTGAAGTGCTACGTTTTGGCCAACAGTTTTGCCTTGTATATATACTCCTTGTTGACGATTTCTTAGGGGGCATCTAGGGTTAGACTTGGACATTATTTCATCTTGTAATTAGTGGATTTTAGAGGGAGATTAGTTAGAGATTAATCTAGGGTTTTGGAGATTTGTGTTTATTATTGAAGATTTGGGGATTCAATCAATTGAAAGATTGTTGGATCATCTTTTTATTGCTTTCCTTTGTTCATCTACAGCATGTTGATAAGTATTCTCTTCCCTTAACTCTTTTATTAATTACTTTACTAATTACTTTTCTTGTTCTTAATTGCTTTGCTTTCTATTTCATTGTTCTTGCTTGTTTATGGTTGTTTGATGTTAGAATTCATGTTTAGGTTTTGTTTGGATGTTGTTAGCTTAGTTTTTATCATGATTAGTGGCTAGAAACCCTATGGGTTAGGGGGTAATTAAGGGTTTGAATGGGTGATTAGGTTTGGGTTAGCAATATTAGCGAGTAATTAGTTGGGAAATCAACTTCCCACTCCTATCCTTCCCTCAAGTGGGATGTATTTGGGTGCGAAAGCATCCCGAATACATCTAACACATGTGTTGGAAGGTCGGAATTGGGATAGTTAGTATTCTAGTTCGCGAAAGCGAATAGAAACTAACTAGGAAATTTCGTTTCATTAACCCCCCGGGTCTGTCGATGGACTTTGGGGAAGTTAATCCGGACTATCCTTGAAAGAGGAAGCCCGGTGGGTATTTTCTAACGGAATTACCATTTGATTCTCCCTTCTTGTTATTCCCTTGTTGGAAAACCCATTTCCTCATCCCCGTTTGCATCCCGAAAAGCCTCCGAAGCCCATTTTCCATTCCTTGACCGACGTTAGTTCTATTTGTTGTTTCATGACCGCCTTTTCAAACCGATATCCTTACCTTAGCAATCTCGACCCAACCATTGACCTAGTTCCTATGACCAAGGCCGCTAGCTCCCTGAGAGAGAACGACAAAATCGAGGTCTTACAAACCACGTTACATCCTCCTGCGTATGTCCTAGGGTTTCTTTTGGCGACCCTATCGGCATGGTCATCCCCCTTGATAGCACTACTTCCTCCCATACTAGGAGTTTGGAATTCTTTGTGAAAGTTCATGGATTTCTTGACTCAAAATTGGGGGTGATAAGGGTTAGGTGGAGGCATCATGTTTCCCGAGGATCCTGACTCAGGGTTGACTTGGGGTAACCTCTGGAGTACCTGCAGCTGTAGCTCTTGACCTCGAGAATCAGATATTTCTTCCCCATGTTCGTATGAGGGGTGGTCGAGGTTTGTAGGACCCCGGGAAAAAGTTTTCCACTTTTCTCCGTGATGCGCTACTTAAATGATCTGGAGCCGACTAAGGTTGCTTAATCCATAAATAAGGATATTTTTATTTTCGAAATTCATTTTCGGGGTGGTGAAATTTGATTTATTTTACAAATCTATTTTTATTTATTTAAACACTTGAAATTACAAAAATAAATTAAACACAACTTAAAATCGGCCCAAACAATGACTTCAGGCCCAAAAGAAAGCAACCGGGCCGCCAACAGCAGCCAAAACTCGCGCGGGTATTGCCTGTCTTTGGGCCGGGCCGTCTGCTTTCCTCGGACAGAGAAAATGAGTTAGAAGCCATAAAACCCGAGCAGGTTTTATTGTTTCATGACCCATTTTCTCTCGCCATAAACCTTGAATATAATGAATGGGAAATGTTAAGTCATTTTTAATTATTTTTAGCGTACATTCAAATGTTAAATAATCAAAAGGATTTTAAAAGAATAAAGGAGTCGCCAGCCGATTTCAGGAACCCGACAAACCGTACAACAATAAGAATAACTCCGGTCTACGAAACCCGATTCTAAGCTCGAGGGTAAGGTTTACGAGTTTAAGAATTATAAAAATTCTTGAATTCGCCCGTTAGAAAACGGACTCTACTAAAATCGACATTAAAGTGAAATAAAGCGGGGAGAAGTTTAATAGATTTCGCAAGTTTGAATTCTTAACATGGAAGATAAAATGGATTTTTTGGTTTATAAAATATGCACATATAATCGAATTTAAATTAAAAGATACATGATTAAAATAACAATAATGAAAGAAAACATAATAGCGAACCTCTTTGATTTAGGAGCCCGAACGTGTCGTTCGAAGACGTTGACCTCGCCTTGACTTGGTGAAATGGAAAGATGAGTATGAGAATGGTAGTAGGATAGTATGTGAGTGATGATTTTGGTAGAATGAGGGTATGATAATATGAATATGAATATAATAATGATAGTTGGTGAGAATGGTAGTATAATGGTGGTGGTTTATAAGAGTTGTTGATGGAATAGATGGAAGTATGGAATTTTGAGGGGATATTTAAGTAGAGTATGACTGTTGTGAAGGATAGTTGATGGTATGAGAGTAAGGGTAGAATAATGGTGTAAGTTGGTGGTAGTTGTGAAAATGAATGGAATGGAGGGGGTAGTTATAGTTGGAGAGGGTGAGGTTTAGGAGGAAATGGAGGGAAAATCATGGGGGACACATCCCCAGGATCATGTCATGCAATCACGTAGCTTCCAAGTCAAGACCAAGGTCAAAGCACCTGGTGATAATATCAACAGAGGGTGATCAAATATAAAACCCGCGCGAGTTTAAAATTTTGTATACACGGATCGATGACGTCGGCACAGCAAAACGACGTGTTTTGGGCGAAGTATAACCCGCGCGAGTTTTGAACCCTGGGCCGGGGCACGCCTTGGACCTGTCCTGGTTCTGCGTCGTCCTCTTTCATTAAAACCCGTGCGGGTTTTGTTACTAGAACTGGGCCGATTCTTTTTTTTTTTTTGCTTGTTTTGTTCATTGAACCAATAACCCACTCTTCGGTAGTAATTTTTGTGGTTTTATAAGTTAGGGTTATAGGTCCACAGGGATGGGTGTTAGGTTTGATTTAGGTAATCGGTTTGTGTACAAGGGTTTTTCTCAATGCGGAAAGCAATAGATTATGTAAATAAAGCAATAAACTAACGTAAACATGATAATAATTAAGAAAGCAATAAAAGATGAAAGCAATTAAAAGCATGAAATTAAGAAAGCAACAAAACTAAAACAAATTAATGAAATTAGGAACAAGAGATTATACCTTTGATGATCTAAACTTTCACTAATCTTCAATCTACTTAGATTTCTCCCGAACAAACAAGAAATCGTGAATTCGATTACTAAGAATCCCCAAATCCCCACTTGAGAGTGGAATTTGTGACCCTTAATCCCCCTTTTCACTAAAAGATTGATAGTTTGTGGCTAACACTATGAACCTTCAAAGGCAAAATTAAATGAAATCTAAGCATAAGGTAATGAAGATTAAGAAAGGCTGAAAATTACTTGAAGAAAAGTTGATTACATTCAAAAATCTCAAGAACTTGGAGAACAAGACAAGAGAAAACTTTTAGAGAGAGAAAGTAAAGCTTAATTAAGAAAGCATTGAAACCCCTAATTACAAACTAAAAACTTCAGCTAACTCTCCTCTAAAGGAGTCGCAGCTAATACTCTTATAATGACCTAAGTTAGTTGCACAAAACGCAGCACTTCATTTCAAGATTATACGCAGAAAATGGAATTGGCTCGGGCGAGCCAGAATTCTGCTCGGGCGAGCAGGCATTCTGGTCGCGTGTCCCTCGTTCCTCGGCACCTTCTCCTGGGCAGCTCAGAAGCTCAGCTCGGTCGAGCAGGGCCCTTGCTTGGGCGAGCTGACTCTCTGTTCCTTCACTGCCTTAGCCAAATTTTCCGACCTTTTCCTAGTTGTTGCACAGAAGCATGGCTCGGCCGAGCCAATATGTTGCTTTCGAAGCGGACCTTACGCATCTCACCTCCTCTTGGCTCATTTTCAATCGACCATTTTCTTTGCTTTCGGAGGCGTTGCTCGGCGAGCCAACATCGCTTTTCGGTCGGCGGCTTCGACTTCACTCCTGATTTGGCGAGTTTTTGCTCCGTTTTGGCGGCTTTTTAGATCACTTTCTTATTTTCCTACAAAACTACAAAAATCTCATAACTCGAATAAAATACGGGGTTAGAACATATAAAAACTCCCTAATAAAGAGAAGAATTTGGCTCGAAACGAGACCGAACACCCACCTTGGTATCGGCCCAAATATTTTATTCACACTTTTGATAAGTCAGGATTAAATTGGTGCAAAACCCGGTGTCTACAGAGAGCCCCCAATTTGATCGGGTCCGAATAGGACGAAGGTCAAAGTAGGCTTGATGTCTGTACTGATGTTGGCGGTGCTCTTTTATATGGCGGCTGGCTAATGTTGCTGGGGACGATGTCGTCGGTAACCTTTAGGTGGAATCGTTGGACAACTGCTGTTGAAGATGTCGTTGGAGACCTTTAAGTGGAATCCGTTGCACGAGTGATGCCGATGAAGAGGTCGTCGGTAACCTTTAGATGGTAACCGTTGGACAACTGATGCTGAGAATGTCGTTGGAGCCCTTTATGTGGAACCTGTTTGAACGACTGCTGCTGACGACATCGTTGGAGGCCTTTAGGTGGCGACCGTTGGACGATTGTCGTTGACGACATCGATGGAGGCCTTTAGGTGGCGACCGTTGGACGACTATCGCTGTTGGTGCTCTTTTGTGTGGCAACCGGATGACAGATTGTCCCTTTTTAGCGGCAACCTGATGATGGTGCTCTTTTTTTTATTCGGCAACCTGAAAATCATTACAAAAGTAAATATTAGTTTTCGCAAAAATGCAAATGGATTCAGATTTTTACCTGAATGTTGGGGGCCCTTGGGCCGTTGAAAGATGTTGGGCCGCATGATCTTGGGCTGCTAATTTTGGTTTTTTTATTGGTATAAAAGTCGTGTGGGTTTGATGAGATCTATTGGGCCACTTGAAAGGCGCTGGGCCGTGAGAACGGGCCTGGAGGGCGCTTAAAACCCGCGCGGGTTTTGGTCCCTTTTTTCTTCTTTTTTTCTTTTTTTTCTCGTGATGGGAATCATCTTGGGGCCCAGGCTTCGTGTGTAAGAGAGAGAGCCATGCAGCCATGTCTCTTCTTTGGGTGGCAAAGGGATAACCTTTGGATTTTCGGCCAATGAAGCGCATTTGGCATCTCGAGGCGGGTCCTAGAAACGAGCGGTTCATTTTCACTCATCATTTCTATAAATAACAAGCCTTATTCATTTCTTTCATTCACATCTTCAACTTCTTCTCATCTCTCTAGCTCATTTTCTCTTTCCAGAAAATCTGCTTTTTTGGAGATACTTCGGGTTCTTTAGAAAATGCATCCTAGAGGTCGTAGAAATCCTCCTCTTCCTCATGCGGCGGCATGGCCTCGTGAGATGTCTTCAAGGCGCAATTTTATTCCGGGTGCAAATGCTGACCCTTCGGATCTTACTATCCATTCTTGGAAGCATGCTTGGTTCTACCATTCCCATGGCAAGGTAACTGTCGAAACTTCTCTTTTGATGCTTAGTTTAATAATGAAAATGAGCAAGCACGAATTTTATTTTTCATGTCTTGTCGATTTTTATTATATTAAGCATGCCTTAAATTGATGCATATGTATGTCCACACGACGTCTCTTTATTTATTCACAATGATAACCCATTTTGAGAGACAGACCAAACCCGACTCAAAGAAAACAGAATGGGTTACATGCATGCTCGACCCAAAGGAAACAAAGAAAACGCCCCACTAAAATAGGGAAAACCCGCGTGGGTTTTCTGGCCCATAAACCCCAAAAGAAAACTGGGCCCGGATGTGCGGCCCATTAGCAGAACCAAAACCCGTGCAGGTTTCAGCTCTGCTGGATGGCCAGTCCCGGCTCCTGAAATGGGTCCTTCATGGCCTGCGGGTACGCAAAAGTGGTATGCACCCCAACACTCTTGGATAGAAGGATCTACCTCTTCTGGTTGGCCAACCCCCGGTTACGGACTGGTCCCATATGGCCTACCCCTTCTGTCGAGTGGCGTATTCCTGACCATTCAGGCTCCTTGTGGTGATCAAACCGATGACAAGCTAGACTCTATGCATTTTTAGACTTTTGTTATGCAAGGCTAATTTGTACTACTTTGCTATTCTTTTATTTTTTTTTTATCTTAATGCAAGACCTTTATGCATTTTGTTTCTTGTTTTATATGCAAGACTTGGTGAATGCACAACTTTATTCTACTAATGCATTTCTAAACGATTTTCTATATGACGGGATTAATCCCAACTTAATCTCGCTTCCCCAAAAAGAAAAGAAAATAAAAGAAAACGAAAACTAAGTGTTTGAGTAAACTTGAGCGAAAAATTTCAGAATTGAGCATCATTGGGTTAGGATCCGAAAAAATTCACAAACGGGTCAATTTGATTCCATGGCCCAAATACAATTAAAAGCGGGTGGGCCGAACTGCGGAAAGGCGGTCCATGTCGTCCGAAAGCCTGCGCGGGCTTTCTCTTCAGCAGGCCCTGGGCCCGTGCTTGGGCAAGCCCGTGCGTGGACCTGGGCACATCAAAACCCGCGCGGGTTTTGGTTAATATTTTTTTTTCTTTTTTTTGTTAGCCATTATTGATGGGTTGAAATCATGGGATATGAATGCAATGACTCCATGATCACTCGTTGATTGCATTTCTCCATTTTGAGCTTGAATATAATGGAGGTGTATAAATACCCCATGTTATGTATGCAATAATCACTCCTCATCTCTACTTCTAAGCCTTCACCACGTATTCTCCTAAAACACAAAGAAAATCCCCGATTCTCCTGGCATTCGAGAAGAAACTTGCAACTTGGATGAGCACTTTATCCAAGGAGGAGAAGAAAGAGCTTGGAAGATACAAATTGACGAGCTTGTTGAGTCTTCGACAAGTGAGGATTAACAACGATTTTCTCCGTGCGACGGAAACTTTTTGGGATCCTAAGATGCATGTCTTTCGCTTTGCGTGGAAGGAGATGTGTCCGCTTCCGGAGGAATGGTCCTCAATCTCAGGGACAAATCACTTTGCTCGGCCGACGTCGCCTCCAACACCAATGGACATCCCCAAGCAATACAAGGAACTCTTATGTCTTCCTTCTCGGGTCATCGGAAGTGTGATATTCCGCGAAAAGGTACACTTCCATACTATAGTTGAATATTTTGAATCACCCGATACCTTGGAGTATCGCCCCGTGATACGAGTGGGAGCGCTCGTATTATGTCTTCTCGACGAGTTTTGCTTCTACCATGGCGACAAGAGAACTGGACCGGCAAACTTGATCCAAATCGTTGAAGACATGTCCCGAGGCTACAATCCCGTGCCTTTAATGTTAGCGGAGACCATGATAGGTTTGGATGATTCGAATCCAGAACATGATTTCCAAGGAAGCGCCCTCCTACTTCAGGTATTTCTCCTCTTCTTTCTTCTTCTGCCCAATTTTTGTCTCTACTGTGTGTAAAACCCGCACGGGTTTTACACAACATTTTTTTTTTGTTAGTTGGAGATAATTGTCCTGCAGTCTGACTCTAGCTAACTCGTGAACAGATCTGGTTAATGGAACACTTTGGTCTCATCGAAGAACCCCGAACTGCATCGGCAATGGCGAACTATTGCCAGAGAAAGAGAAAGTTCACCGACCTCCGCTCGGTAACGAAATGGATTGCTTTCTTAAATCAACCTCGAGAGATCTCATGGTGGATCGAATGGTGGCACATTTCTGAATATGTGACCCATGATTTCCGCAATGCTTATGTGTGTCTTGCCGGCATGACGCACATGACTTTTTATTTTCCGGCTTTTGTGAAGCGTCAAATGGGTCGCAAGCAGGATATTCCCGAGCTTCTGTGTGAAACTCCCGATCAGTTGAAGCTCCGAAGTTCGATGATTGAGTCATGGCTGAAGTATTGGGAAAGAAGACCAACTCTCAAATCCCCGCCAAAGGTACGTGTGTCTCACATTGCTGATGCTGATTATCATGGATGGTTAATTGCTGCTATTGAATCTCGCCGTGCTGGGGAAGCGAAACGAAGGCAAGCATCCGCAAAGGAAAGGTTGGGTCCTCGTACATCAGTAAAGGACCGCCTTGGCGCAAGAGACTCAGTGAAAGATAAACTGGGTCCGAGGGTTGAGGCACGAAAATAGGGCAGGCGAGTCTATAAGTCCAAGGACAAAGAGAAAGCGATTAATGGATCTAGAGACATGGAGACCGACCATGAGACTACTGGTGAATTAGAGAAAGTGAAGCAAGATTAGAAGACGGATGGAGCGAAGGAACTGAAAGTTCTTTGCCAGAATAATCTTTTATTTAATTATGCCTTTCAAATTTTCTTATATTGCAAATAATGTACTTGCATTTTTAATTTAATAAATGAGAATATTGTTTACAATTATCGTGTTCTTGCAAACTTTATTTTCCTTATGAGCATTTATTAAATATATCCTAAGTGTCTGAAAATTGGTTTTCCAGTTGCTTGGTTATATTAGGCATAGTATCGCTTGAGTTGATCCAAATTCGTGGGCTGAATTATATCTTCTCCATCCATGGTAGCGAGTCGGGCTGCTCCTCCTGGCAAAATATACGTAATCATGTAAGGTCCCTTCCAATTAGGTGCAAATTTTCCCCTTGGATCTTGTATAGGTGCCCTCATCTCCTTAAGCACCAAATCGCCTACTTGAAGCGAACGACTTTTCACCTTCTTATTAAAAGCTCGAGTGATTCTACTTTGGTATACTTGCACATTATGCAATGCTCTTAATCGCCTTTCATCCATCAACATCAACTCTTCGAACCTTACCCCTAGCCCATTCATCTTCTGGCAACTGACTTTCGGCCACTATCCGTAACGAAGGGATAGCTACTTCGATTGGTAAGACTGCCTCCATCCCATATACCAAGGAATACGGTGTTGCCCCTGTAGCAGTTCGTATAAAGGTTCGGTATCCCCATAGGGAAAATGCTAATTTATCTGACCAATCCTTCTAAGTGACAACCATCTTCTTGATGATCCCTGACACTGTCTTATTGGCCAGTTCCACAGCTCCATTAGCTTGAGGCTGGTATGGCGAAGACCGGTGCTGCTGGATTTTGTAAGTGGCGAGCAAAGCTTCTACCTCCTCCCGAAAATGGCTTCCATTATCACTAATGATCTCATGAGGCAGTCCGTATCGACATATGATGTTTTGAAGGATGAATTTGGCCACGTGGTTGGATGTGAGTTTGGCAAAAGAGGTTGCCTCCACCCACTTAGTGAAATAATTGATGGCGACCAATATGTACGCATGTCCTCCTGTTCTGGTTGGGTGTATCTTGCCAATGATGTCAATACCCCACACCGAGAATGGCCTCGGAGATGTCAAAGTAGTCAGGTATGGCGGGCGTTGATGCTGTAGGTTGGCATATTTGTTGGCATTTGTGGCACTTTCGAACGAGCTCTAAGCAATCTGCCTCCATAGTGGACCAATAGTAACCAGCCCTTTGAATCTTCTTTGGTAACATTCGTCCATTCATGTGGGGACCGCACTCTCCTCCGTGTACAAAAGTCACGATCTCCTTGGCGCTCTTAGCATTGATGCATAATAAATTAATGCTCGTAGATGACTTCTTGTAAATTCGATCATGGACCAAGCAGTATTGTGTTGCTAGAGACTTGATTGCTCGCTGCCCTCGAGCATCTAACTCAACTAGAAATTCTCCTTTCCGAAGAAAATAGTATATGTCATAGAACCATTCCTTAGTTTCTTCCTCTTGTGTCTCCATGTTACAAATATATGCAGGTTCAGAGTATCGCTCTACTACCACTGGTAATTAGAGCGTGCCTGATGGTATCGATATCATTGAAGATAACTTGGCTAAGGCGTCAGCCAACTCATTGTGATCCCTTGAGAGGTACTAGAAGTTGATTTGTTCGAATTGGTTAGCGAGTCCCAAGAGCTTCTGTTGATATGCCATGAGGCATTCATTTCGGACTTCCCATGTATTTTTAGCCTGATTAATGATGAGGCTAGAATCCCCAAAGACTTTTACAAGGCGTATGCCTAAAGCCAAGGCCGCTTGCAAACCCTTGATACATGCGTCATATTCTACAGCATTGTTAGTAGCATCAAAGTCAAACTTTACTGATACAGGGACATGTGCCCCTTCTGGTGAGATCAATAAAACTCCCACTCCGCAGCCCATTTGGTTAGAAGCTCCGTCGAAATACATTTCCCATGTTATTTCGTCAGTGAAAAATACATCCTCATCTGGGAATTCCAAGTGAGTGCTTGGAGGTTCCTGTGATGGTGAGGCAGTCAGGAAATCTGAAACAACCCGTCCATTTATGGATTTCTGAGGCAAGTACAGGAGATTGAATTTTGAAAGCATGACCACCCATCGAGCAATGCGATTGTTGATGGTAGGTTGCTCCATGATAAACTTTATGGGATTATTCTCAGCTATGACATATACAGTATGTGAAAGCATGTAATGTCTTAATTTCTTGGTGGCCCATACTATTGCAAGAGCCATTTCTCTATGTCTGCATATCGACTTTTGGTAGTGCAAGAATTTCTTGCTCAAGTAGTGGATGGCGCTCTCTCGACCTTGAACCTTCTAAGCTAGCATAGCCCCCATTGCAGAGCTAGTCACGGTAAGGTAAAGGAGTAGAGGCTCATCTGGTACTGGCAGCATGAGGACTGGAGGATGTTGCAAATATTCCTTGATTTTGTCAAAGGCCGCTTGACATTGATCGTCCCATTCTATTTTGCTTCCTTTCTTTAGTTTTTATAACAAAGGTTGACACGTCATGGTAGTCCTTGAGATGAACTTGCTGATATATTGGACTCGTCCTAGGAAACCTCTTATCTCTTTTTCTGTCCTAGGTGGTTGCAACTCTTGGATAGCCTTTATCTTTGAAGGTAAACTTCAATGCCTCGTTGGCTAACCACATAGCCTAGCAGCTTCCCAGAGGTGACACCGAAGGTGCACTTTGCTGAGTTAAGCCGCATTTTATATTTGCGAAGTCGGAGGAAAAACTTGCTAAGGTTAGGAACGTGTGCTTCTCTTGTTTTGGAATTTACGTTCATGTCATCCACATAAACCTCTACCTTTATATGCATCATATCATGAAGTAGGGTGTTGGTTGTCCGTTGGTATGTTGCCCCAGCATTTTTAAGACCAAAAGGCATAACCACATAACAATATGTTCCTATGGTGTAGTGAATGAGGTTTTCTCCATGTCTTCTTCCGCCATTTTGATTTGGTTATAACCCGCATTTCCATCCATAAAGGATAGTAGCTCATGTCCGCAAGTGTTATCCACTAATACGTCGATGTGAGGTAAAGGGAAACTATCCTTGGGACTAGCTTTGTTAAGATCCCAAAAATCTGCACACATGCGCACTTTTCCATCTTTCTTGGGTACTGGGACAATGTTAACAATCCACTCGGGGTATTGAACTGCTTTGATGAACTTAGCGTTAAGCTGCTTGATCACTTCTTCCTCGATCTTCTTAGCCCATTCAGGCTTGGTCCTTCTATACTTTTGTCGAACCGGCTCCGCATTGGGAAGCAAAGGTATAGTATGTTCCGCAATTTCCATGTCAATCCCAACCATGTCCTCGTAGGACCATGCGAATACATCCATGAATTCCTTGAGAAGATCCGTGAATGCTACCCGTTCTTCTGCTGTGAGCGACCTACCTAACTTCAATTCCCGAGGTTGTTCTTCTGTGTCCACATCTATGGTGATGATGTCTTCCAACACTGTCATTTTATGCTCATGTTCATTAGAAAATTCTTTTATGGGTTCATTAAATTCTAGATTTTTGTTGGCGCACCAGCTTAGGGAAGAGGGGAACGAAGAATCTGTGTAAGAAGAAAGATTCATCTTATTGAATTTAGAAAGGAATACATCGCCAACAGACTCAAGACCGGACTCTCTTGACTCTAAACCATTAAAACTTGACCCTATGTCCTTAGGAACAGACTCTCCTACATATAAAGCAAAATTATTCTCCTCAGCATCGACCTACGAGACCGCCTTCACTTCTCCATCTTCAGCAATCATGAGACTTGGATCAAAGCTTGGGTTGGACAGCGTAGCAATAACAGCATCAGATTCAGACTTCTCCGGGAAAACTTCTTGTCCAAACATCATGCCAAAAATGTTGCTCCCAGCAAGATGAGTCCATTCTATTGGAGGTTGTTTGTCCCGAACGGGAACAAAGACAGTAGCCATATTAATGGAGCAATCATCGAAGACTTCTAGTCCAGCAACTTGAACTCCTTTATTGTTCAGATAAAATGGCTCAGGAAACCCATAGTAGGGGAAATCATCACCTTCCCTAACAAATTGTCCATTCAGAATGAGTGGATAAGGCTTCATCTGGAATAAAGTGGGAGGATTGTCCATTCTCTTCTGTTCAACGATAGTCATTTTTGCGAACCTAGCCTTCTTTTCAGTTGGTTTATAGCCTAAGCCAAATATTCCCTTTTGCTTAAAGGTCTTGAATACAGGAGGGATTTTGTTCTTCGGATTCCTCCCTAGCGGCATGCCAGGGAAATATCCTTGTCTCTTGAGCATAGCATGTACCTTGGGATTTGAGTAGGGATCGAAGTCAAAAGGTGCTTCATCCTTGCTCATCATTGCCACGTGCTCAAAATTGTGGAGTTCTTCGTCCATTGAGTTGGGTTCCACTTCGAGAGTTGACTGTTTAGGAGTGAAAACAACATTGGTAGATTCTCCTGAGATGGTGATTACTTGACCTTGAGCCAACATTTTTACCTTCTGATGTAGGGTGGATGCTATAGCATTACACTCGTGAAGCCACGACCTCCCTAGTAGCAAATTGAAGGAGGTTGGAATGTCTAGTACCACGAACTCCACATTCTGAGCGACGCTACCAGTAGTAATAGGCAACACTACAGATCCAACAGACTTTCGAGGTGAATTGTCATAAGCTCTGAGTTGTACACCCAAGTGATGTTGTTGTACTCCCAATTTCTGTGCCGTCCTCCAAGGGCACACATTTACAGTTGAACTGTTGTCAACCAAGACCATTGGTATAGCTTTGTTGGAACATTGCACAGTAAGGTATAGGGCTTTGTTGTGGGATGCTCCTCCTTGAGGTAAGTCTTCGATCCCAAAAGTAATCATTTCCTGTTCGATGGTCACATGAGCAACCAAGGTTTCAACAGTTGTTGTAGGTGATACCGTGAGTGCTGTAAGGGCGTCCAACATCTTCTGCCTATGAGCATGTGAAGTGCATATGAGTTGCCATATGGTGACCTCAACCTTAGTCTTTTTGAGTTGAGAAAGAAGAGGGTCTTCAGGAGAGGTCTGATTATCACCGCCAGTCGTTGGTATAGGGTTAGGAATGGCCACTAGGATGGTGGTATTCCTGTTATTATTGTGACGGCCAGACCGAGTAAGGAATGCCGCATCATCTAGTTCATCTTTCTCAATCAATTCTGTCTCAGAATGCTCGTGCTCGTCATCCTCATCGCTATCCCAAATACCATGGGCGAATAGACCTTCGGGGAACCCAACTATTTCAAGGACAAGTTGCCCTATTTCTACAATCAAAGGAAAGGGGTCGAAGCTGAAATCCCCACATAAAATAGCATTTGCGTGCTCTGGCATAGGATTACTTTGATTGTTTGGTTTCTTTGCGGCTTTCGGCATTGGTATCGTCCCTACCCTTATCATATCTTCTTTCTTGTTCCTTAGAATCCAACATTTCTCAGTGTCATGGCCTCGGCAACGGTGATAGCGGCAAAATTGGTTGGCCTCCCAATTTCTACCTTTGATCTCGGGTTCTTCCTTCGGTAAGGGAAAAACCAGGATACCCTTCTTAACCAGATGGTCGAGAGCCTAAGAGTAAGGAACATCCAATGGCGTATAAGTTTTATATTTCGGTATGTAAGGCCCCTTGCGCTGGCTAGAGTTAATCTCCATGATTTTGGGAGGGTGGCTAGCCGCACTAGTAGCCCTCCTGTTTGACGGCATGATACCCCAAGTACTTAGATAGATTGCTCTTGAGTCCTTGCTTAAAGGTAGATAACTGTAGACGGAGAGGGATTGTCTCGTTGATGTGGGACAATCTTGTATGCCACCTCTCAAAGTAATCCATAAAGGACTCATCATCCCGCTGCTTCATGGCGGTTAGGTCATCCACTTTAGCTTGTTTCTTCTGGATGCGCGTGTAATGGTGGATGAAAGCTTTGAACAATTCCGTCCAGGGCGTCTAATGGTGACAGAGTGTGATACCATACCTTTGCTTCTCCATCTAGCGTGGATGGGAAGACGGTAGGGTATAGGTCAGCATCAATTCGATTTAAAGGTGTCAGCCTTATGAACTCCTCCACATGATGAATAGGATTCTCAGAAGGTTTGAACCTAATATTCGGCACTTCAACTTTGTCAGGTATCTTAAAAGTTGGCTGAATAGGTAATGGAACCTCTAAGTATTTGTCAGCAAAAGCCGGCACAAAGCTCATTGCCTTGGTGAGGCTTTCTAGCTTCTGCTCAAGAACCTTAACAGCGGGGTCGCTTGTAGGTTTCGGCACTTCAGGCATGTTAACTTTGGTCTTAGATATCTCTGTCCCTCCAGAATCCGGGGATGTCGTGTTGATTTCTGGTTCGGATTCATATCCATGCACTTCTTCGTCATCCTCTTCAGCATTCAACCCTAACTTGGTGATAATCTTAGTGATGGCTTGCAGCATGCCATCCATCACCTGGTGTTGTTCATTCAGCCTTTTGATCATCTTCTGCTCCTATTCTACGGAATTAGCGAAGACCAGTCCCTGCATCTTGGTGTAGAGCTCGTCCAAGTGCTTCGTGATGTTAGCTTGGGTGCTTTGGACCGGTATCTCTTGGAATTGATCTCCAGACATGGTGTTGTCGCTAGTCGCAGGTGGATCGTAATGTGGGTTCGGAATCAAACGACCGGTTCGCGGATCTCGAATACGGGCTCGGAGTCGATCACCAATGATGCCTGCATGGCAATTGAAAGTTAGTACACTCGATGACATACTCTGACACATACTGCCCGATGCATGCATGCACTAAGAGACCTACATGACCCTACCCACTCGACACATATATGTTGACACAAGGGACTCACCCACTTTTTGGGAGTGCATGGCCTAACCCTATATGGACCTATGGACAAAACATTATAAAGGGCCGCACAAAGCCAAATATAGCGAGCGGGTCTTGAATCGATAGGTTCAAATCAGTGTTTTTCAATTCGGATGGGCCAAAATCACGGCCGACCGTTTTAAGGAGAATCCATAACTTCGCCCAACTATTTAGACAGCTCAAGTCATAATGACTATTATGCGGACTAGAATAATGTTTCAACAAGACTGACGACCTAACCCCCTTTTTTTTACCTCTTAATTTTTTTAGTCGAGGAAAATGGATATTGTAAAGGATTGAATAAAGTTCACAATAAGCGAGTCATAATTAGTTTATGGGCCTAATTAACAAATCCAACATGGTTGGGTCTAACAACGGGTCGGCCATAAATGCGGTGGATTTATTAATTAAATCGACAAATTAATTTCCTCAAGCATAATGACTATATGCTATCTAAAACGTTATCCATTAACTTTGTCGGACTTTTAATTAATTCTTGGACCTTTGTTAAGAGAATTTTGTAAAGGGCCATATAATATCATCAAAGGCGAGTCAATTTTTATTTATTAATTAAAATAATCACCTTTTAAGCATAAATGGGCCCTTCCACTTGGGCTAACCATGATGCCCTTTTGAGTTAATTATTCTAATTAATAAGTAATCATTTTCTCAACCCAATGAATTTTACATGGACTAATACAAAACCTCCAAACTAGAAACAACTCTAAAGCAAAACAAAACAAAAAGGAAGGGGTAGCACATAGCATATAGCATGCAACATAAGGGGATACCCTAAACCAAGGTTCTATGTTCACGGATTTTTCTATGGTGGGATTACATGGCCTACCGCACACTTTCATCTCCGTACTCCATACCTTTAGGTAAGAAGTTTGAGGTATTGCTCAAAGAACTTCAAGGAAGCTCTTTGAGTGTAACGTGGGGAGAGGAGAGACCAAATGCTTGGCGATGTAGAGTGCATCACACAAGTAGTGGCCTACCCGCACTCAAGGGAATCACCTAGGTATAACTTAACGGTCGCCTTTGTGCTAACGTGTCAAAAGACGCGATTAGTAGCCTGATATGCAAAAGATGCCTAAAAAGAATTATAAAATCGCGAAATAAATCAACTTCTCCCTTTTACAATTTCAATTTAATTCGATTTTTTCAAGTTTTACCCTCTTTTTAAGTTCAAGTCCCCAGTGGAGTCGCCAATCTGTAGGACCCCGGGAAAAAGTGTGTCACTTTTCTCCGTGATGCGCTATTTAAATGATCGGGAGCCGACTAAGGTTGCTTAATCCTTAAATAAGGATATTTTTATTTTCGAAATTCATTTCGGGATGGTGAAATTTTATTTATTTTAAAAATCCGTTTTTATTTATTTAAACACTTGAAATTACGAAAATAAATTAAATACAACTTAAAATCGGCCAAACAATGACTTCAGGCCCAAAAGAAAGCAACCGGGCCGCCAACAGCAACCAAAACCCGCGCGGGTTTTGACTGTCTTTGGGCCGGGCCATCTGCTTTCCTGGGCCAGAGAAAATGAATTAGAAGCATAAAACCCGTGCGGGCTTTATTGTTTCATGACCCATTTTCTCTCGGCAAAAACCTTGAATATAATGAATGGGAGATGTTAAGTCATTTTTAATTATTTTTAGCGTACATTCAAATGTTAAATAATCAAACGGATTATAAAAGAATAAAGGAGTCGCCAGCCGATTTAAAGAAAACTGACAAACCGTAAAACAATAAGAATAACTCCGGTCTACGAAACCCGATTCTAAGCTTGGGGGAAAGGTTACGAGCTCAAGAATTATAAAAATTATTGAATTCGCCCGTTAGAAAACGTACTCTACTAAAATCGATATTAAAGTGAAATAAAGCGAGGAGAAGTTTAATAGATTTCGCAAGTTTCAATTCTTAACACGCAAGATAAAATGGAATTTTTGGTTTATAAAATATGCACATATAACCGAATTTAAAGTACAAGTTACATGATTAAAATAACCATAATGAAAGAAAACCCAAAAGCGAACCTCTTTGTTTTAGGAGCCCTAACGCGCCGTTCGAAGACCTTGACCTGGTGAAATGGAAAGATGAGTATGAGAATGGTAGTATGATAGTATGTGAGTTATGATTTTGGTAGAATGAAGGTATGATAAAATGAATATGAATATAATGATGATAGTTGGTGAGAATGAGAGTACAATGGTCGTGGTTTATGAGAGTTGTTGATGGAATGGATGGAAGTATGGAAGTATGGAATTTTGAGGGGAGATTTAAGTAGAGTATGAGTGTTGTGAAGGATAGTTGATGGTATGAGAGTAAGGGTAGAATAATAGTGTAAGTTGGTGGTAGTTGGTGAAAATGAATGGAATGGGGGGGTATTTATAGTTGGAGATGGTGAGGTTTAGGAGGGAAATGGAGGGAAAATCATGGGGGACACATCCCCATGATCATGCCAAGCAATCACGTAGCTTCCAAGTCAAGGCCAAGGTCAAAGCACATGGGGCTTGTTTAAGATGTAGTATAGCCGGGGTTGTATATCGTATCCTCAGGGAACTAGGACAAGTTCGGTCCGTTTTAAGCAAAAGAGTTTGGTTTAAACAATAGTTTTCACCAAAGATGAGATTTAGGTTAACTAGATAAAACTAAAGAGGAATTAACACTTAAGAGAACACTCACAAGAAAGAAGGACCCGGGGGTTGTTCTAGCCACCTAACTTAGCCTAACCCTAGAAGATAAAGGAAGATGGAGTGATCAAACAAGGCTCGGAATGGGTTGTTGATAAATTTAAACCATTCTAAGCTCCCTCTTCCAACGGAGACATTAGATTGAAACCGAATTACTTCCCCTCATTTCCATGGAGGAAAACAATTTGAAGTAATTAGTTCAACACCCCTAATCAACCCAACTCTCATTCTCATGAGAGTAAGGTAAATCACTCCACCAAGGACCCAAATCAATGTGTTAGAGGAGTTTTGACAACTTTCCAGAAAACCAAACCTCCCACAATGATAGAGTAAAAGGTGAGAGAATCCTTAAACCCAAAATAATCACCCCCTTTCACTAAACCTTCAAGGTTAGACCTCGTTAGGGGCCATTAAACCCCCAAGCCCAGAAAAACTTAGCCTCTAATCATATTAACAAACATTATACTAATAACATTCAAACCTAAGCTAGCAAAACAACTCATATTCAGCAAACAAAACACTAAACCTAACATAAAACACTTAAGAAAACAATAAAACAGTAACAATGAGATAAATTATACCTTAAGATGACTTTCCTTCAATAAATGCTTCCAAAACAACTTAAATATCCTTCCAAAGTCTTCAAATGATGAAAATAAACCAGCACAAAGCAATAAATGAAGATAAAAAGAGAGGCTTGTAGAGAGATATTAACACTAATTAAGCTAAGAGTGCTCTAAACAAAAGGGGTTTTAGGGCTAAAACTAGGGAGAATACAAATAATGGTGACCAAGTAACCTAGGGAATGACAAAAGCAGCTGAATTTCAACCCTAAAAATCTATAAATAGTTCCCCAAAAACACCCCAAAGTGCGTCGTATTGAATCCGGAAACAGGGGCTGAAATCCGATATTGGCACGATTGTGCGGAAATTCGGCACGATCGTGCCGTTTTGAAAATTCTGGCGGTTCCTGAGGCAAGGAGTAGCACGATCGTGCAGTGAAGCGACACGATCGTGCAGATCTTCCAGAAGGTGGTGCACGATTGTGCACTTGGGACTGCACGATCTCGCGGAATTTGGGGTTGGAGCTTCTTCAGATCAAGGGGACTGCACAATCGTGCCGGTATGATGCACGATCCTGCCCCCTGTTTTCTTTTATGTCTCGGCCTCTCTGACTCCTCTCGGCTCCCGACTTCTTCCATGATCTCGGCATTT
Organism: Portulaca oleracea; assembly: GCA_029582165.1. Classification (NCBI taxonomy): domain Eukaryota; kingdom Viridiplantae; phylum Streptophyta; class Magnoliopsida; order Caryophyllales; family Portulacaceae; genus Portulaca; species Portulaca oleracea. The sequence goes on along the minus strand of CM055880.1, from coordinate 38,867,935 downwards.
AACTTTGAGTCCCGGGCCAGCCTCTCGCTCTAAGGATCTCGCTCTTTTCCCGAGTCTTCTGGGTCTCACACTCGGGGCCTACAAAGCAGGGGAAAAACATAATATAAGTGGCATTATTATCGTGAAAAAACGAGCTGAAAGACCAAGCATGGAGGTATAAATAAGGCTAAAAAATGAGTCTAATCAACTCCCCCACACTAACCCTTTGCTCGCCCCGAGCAAAAGAAGGCAAAGCTTGCCGCCTAAACAGCTACTCAAGCTTTAGGCAACGAGGGGCAGGTGCATTTAGCATATGCACCAAGCCTACTAAACTAGGAAAAAGGACACAAAAGAAGAGAAACAGGAAAACACGAGAAATACCAACCAAACTATGTACAAGCCCCCCTTAGGTAAGCATTAGCAGGACTTTCAAGCCACTAGGTCTAACCAAGGCACAGCCAAAAGCGATTAAAAATAATTTGGCACAAGACAGAGGAAGAATTTTGAAAAGGATTTAAGGGGAGTTACACCTTCAAGATCAAATCAATCACCCCTCCGTCACCAAATTAGTGAGAAAGCACAAGTAAGAGTATGAAGCTGAGATGGTTGAGAGCAAACCTCACTCTTGGGAATGTGGAAACACTCCTCTCATGTGTTTTGAAAATGAATTCGATGTCTGGTTCTCTCAATACTCTAGCCTAGGAAACAATCTACCATATGCTTGCTAATCATCTCAATTCTCTACCGCTATCAAAATGCAAATGACAATCAAGAGGTCTTTGAAGGGGTTGTAACGGGGCTAAGGATAGGGGTAAGGGACGGAAAGTATTTAGATAAGTGGAGCTCGAAGCCAAGCTTGGAGTTATACTTCGCCAAAATCATGCAATGTTATCGAACCTTACTCACCCATAAGCAATCATAGTGAACCCGAAACATTTATTAGAAACCGCCCCAAAACTAGATTCCTCATTTGCCGTCACACTTTTGCTTCCTTTTTTTTCTCTTTTTTTCTTCTTTTCTTTTCTCTTTTTTTCGATTTTTGCTTTCTTTGTTTTTTTGCTTTTTTTCTTTTTTTCTTTTTTTCTTTTTTCTTTTTTCTTTTCGAAGCGTGTGAATAAAGAGAGGATTAAACACAGAGCACAAAACTCGGCGGTTCATTAACGCAATCAAGCTAATTTAAAGCTACATAAGTGGGAACAACCCATCACTTCCTAATCATGACATTCCCAGCATGCCATTCTATGAATGTATTCACAAGTAACCCTACTGATCACCCTCAATAAACTCCAAGCAATGGCTTAGGATAGGAAGATATATAATCGGCCAAGGGTTGCAATTTCGGTTTATTTCAAGGACGGAGTAAACAAAGGCTAAAAGAAGGGTTAAAGGCGGGAAATTACATGATTCGGGTGGCTATCTGGCTATGTAGCTAAAATAAGGGAGAGTGAATGCCTCAATCATGTTGTCAATGCATGATGCAAAATGGAGTTTCAAACACATGAAGAGCAAGTTCTAGAGATCGCAACCAAGGTTGAGTCACACATGGGGATACGAGACTAATAAAAATGATTAGTCATTTTGGCTTAGTAGTCTCACGGGTTTTGTGCTCAACAACCAATCAAAGAACATAAACGTTCATGCGCAAAGCTCACATCAACGGGTCAAGAAAGGCCATCAATCTTCACTATCAAAATGCAATCCCAAATCAAGATGTTTTCGAAAATTCTTTTAAAAAGCTTTAAATCACAGTCGACTATGCAAAGGCTAAACAAAGCTACAAGAGCTACTACTTGGCCTACAATCATCACCGGAGGACAACCTAACCTATCCTAATGATGTTCTAATTTTGTTTTTGTTTTTTTTTTCTTTCCTCTTTCTCTTTTTTTCTTTTTTTTTTCAAATTTTAGCACTTTTTTCGCTTTTTTTTTTAAGTAACAAGAAAAAGACCCAAAAAGACTAGGTGCTCTACCCAAAACATAATGATCTCCCTCCCCCCACACTTAAAATCCACAATGTCCTCATTTGGGGAAGGGTGTCTCATGAAGGGTAGAAAAACTAGGAAAAACAAACATATGTACAAACACCTAAAGGAAACAAGCAAACATATATACAAACATCTAACACATAAAAAAAAAAGGTGGCGGCCCGAGCCCACACGGCTCCAACAACAAGAAATCCCAACACAACGCACAATAGGGGCGCGCCACCAAAAAGTAAGAACAGGCATGCAAAGAAAACAAAAGCAAAGCACAATTAAAGAAAGAAAAGAAAAGAAAAGGATGGAACGATCTTACCAGGGGTCCGCATTGCTAAACGAAGACTGGTCATCCACGAACAAACAAAGAAGAAAACCAAGGTTAAGAAAACAATGCAAAGCTAGCCTATATGCACTAGACTAAATGCGAAAGAAGTTAAGAAATGCGGTTCAAGTGAACCAAATAAAAGGAAGAAAACTACATGCAAGGTATATACAAATGTACATTATTTGAGACTCAATTCACCATCTACCACCTAACAACGAAAGTATCTCAAACCACATGCAAAAATCTTTGGAAATACTGAAGGAAGGAAGGGAACATGCTTCACTAAGCCACAATAACCGAAAGACTCAAACTCCCAACCGACTATAACACTTCCCCCACACTAAAATAAAAATAATCCTTGAAGAGAGCAGGGTGGGGGCGGGGAAACTTACATATCGTCGGGCCCCGGAGGGGGCGGTGGTTGGTGTTGGTAGCCCGGAGGATACCAACTCGGGGGAGCTCGGAGTCCGCCACCTTGATAGTAGCCATAGCTCATGTCGAAAAGGATTTGCTGTTGTTGCTGGAGCATATGGTCTATCCTCGTGAAGCCCGATTCAACACGAGCGTTGAGGCCGTCGAGTCTTTCGGAGTGCCCGTCAAGACGCGCCGATGTTTGCACTTTGAAATGGCCAAGACGGGCGGATAAGTCATTGATGGCTTCTAGGTAGGACAGATTCCCATGCCCTCCTACCTCCTCTTCTTGTTCCTCGTCCTCCTCCTCACCTTCTTCGTCCTCTTCCTCTTCCTCACCTTCTTCTTCCTCTTCATCCTCCTCACCTTCTTCTTCCTCCCTCGCATCACAAGACCAATTGCGCTTGTCAGACGGGTCGATCCACTCTTCACGTTGCGGACCAAGGAAGAGCAAGATCTCGGGGTTGCTCCCATGGACGTAGGAGAATCCCCGGTTAGCTTGCTTGATGATCCGCATGTTGACGAGTGTAACCATATCAAGGGGCTCACAGTGGATTTGAGGCGGCCGTCGACGAATGTATGCACCCATCCCGACACGGTCGAAAATGTGGCAAATGATAAGCCCCATTCCGATGACGCGACGAGCACTGGTCAACTGGCTAATCTGATGCAGTTGATGCACTATATACGATCCCATGTTGATTTGTTTGTTGATCAACGTTCGGTAGATAACCGCGAGATCGTCCCCTCGTAGATTTGATCGACCATCATGCCTTCCGCAGACCGAATTGGCCACTAGACGATGAAAGTAGCAGATGGCTGGGTTGCAAAGGTCGGAGGCCTTTGTGGTGCGGGGATTGTGGTAAATGATTCGATCCATTCTATCCTTTTCTCGCTCTTTTCTGGCCTTACACGTAAGCCTCCGGATGACCTCATTAGTGTCGAGGCGTCTTGCCTTGATGTAGGTCTCCCCGTCAGTGGGTAACCCAAGCAACGAGTTTAATTGGTCCAGGGACAAGTTGAACTCAGTTTTATCAATCTTGAAGGTTATGGAGGCTTCAGCAGTCATATCATTGGCAACCTCCAAAGAACTGAGGAACTCTAGAACAACTTGCCCAAAGATGGGATGGTCAATGTTCTTGAATTCCCCCCACCCCAAAACATCAAAAAAACCTTCCAAAGCCGTTTTGATTCCCATGTTTTCACAGGACAACTCATGGTAAACATTGGGTACACTAATCTTTCTAGTCATAAAAGCGTCGTACCTCTTCCTATGGTCATCATTACGGAATTGGATTCTAGCATTTTGGTCGAAATCGAGAGGTTGTTCTTCAGATTTACCTCGTTTCGGTGGGGGAGGTTGTGAAGATGATGAAGAAGCCCCTGACCTAGCACTCCTTTTGAGCGCCATGCACTTGAAGACCTTGAAGACCTTGAAGAGCCTGAACACTTACTTTGAGAAGAAGGGTGGGATGAATTTCTTTCTCTAATGCCCTAACTCACCACGATGAGGGAGTTAATGATGCTAGAGAGAGAAATTAGGGCTTTTTGTGGGAGGAAAAAGGGTATGGGTGCTTGAATTTGTGGAAGGAGTGGAAGGATTTGTGAGGGGTGAGGGATTGGTACGATGGTGACGGTTAGGGTTTGAAAAGGAGATGAGTGAGAATGGAGGTGATAGGGAAATGGAGGGTGGAGATGGAGATGTGAGGTAGGGTTTGAGAAAGAGGTGAGAAAATGGAGAAATTAGGGTTTAGGGAGGATGAAAATTGGGGATATTCAGAGATGGAGGATGAATTTGAGGAGTTTGGGGCTAGGGTTTGAGAGGGGGGTGAGAGCGAGAGAGAATGGAGGCTCGAATGTGGAAAGAAATGAGGGTTTGTGGGGTGAAAATTGGGATTAAAAGGGCCGAGAAGTCGCTGGAAATCGCAATCGGCACGATCGCGCCAAAAATCGGCACGATCGTGCGGTTCTGGGGAAAACTGGGCGCTGAAAAAAATCGTGAACGGCACGATCGTGAGGGAATTCGGCATGATCGTGACCTAGGTTCTGCCAAATCTACACGATCGTGCTGATGTTTCTCACGATCGTGCCCTTTTTCTTCTAATCCTGTCATCTCAAACGTCACGATCGTGCGCTAAAGCTGCGCGATCGTGACCTACCTTCTGGAGAAACGGCACGATCGCGCCAAAATGTTGCACGATCGTGAACTTTCCTCGCTTTTCTCATACTTTACGTACTGCGCCAGCCGCGATCGCGCGCAATTACGCGCGATCGTGCATCGCTCGAGATTTCCCTAGCACTCCTTTCAAACCTCACCCTTCTCAATTTTTTTTTTTTCGAACTCCCTCACACTAATTGACCAAAACACTCCAATTACCCAACTCTACATACTTACTCAAACCAAAGACCAACTCACTTCTTCTTTTGCACAAAAGCTCCTTAAATTAACTCCCAATTTTTTTCAACTCTCTTCTTTTTCACTCACATCCTTTCACTCCTAACTCTCCACTCTCTTTCCGTTTTTTTTTCACTTTTTTTTCTTCCCCTTTTTTCTTTTTTTTTTCTCTAGAACTAATACCTCAATTACAAACATGGGTTGCCTCCCATGAAGCGCTCTTTTAAGGTCTTGAGCTCGACCCCAATCTCTTCATTCTCCTTGATGTCCCGGAGGGTGCAAGTGTATCCCTCGGGGCGCTCCGTTCCCTGTATGTACGGTTTGAGCCGCGATCTGTTGACTTTAAATGTCTCACCATCTTTTCCTTCGAGTTCAAATACTCCAAATGGATGCACTTTGAAGATTCGGAATGGTCTCGACCATCTTGATCGGAGCTTCCCAGAGAATAGCCGCATCCTTGAGTTGAACAAAAGGAAGAGTTCTCCTTCACAAAGTTCTTTCTTGGCTATGCCTTTGTCGTGCCATTTCTTTGTTCTTTCCTTGAAGATCTTGGAGTTGTTGTAAGCATCAAGTCGTATCTCCTCAAGTTCATTTAATTGGAGGAGTCTTTTCTCACCGGAGGCTTTGATATCAAAATTCAACACTTTCAAGGCCCACCAAGCCTTATGTTCGAGCTCCACCGGAAGATGACATGCTTTCCCATACACCAACTTGAAGGGAGTGGTCCCCATTGGTGTTTTAAATGCCATCCGGTAGGCCCATAAGGCGTCATCTAGTTTATCACTCCAATCTTTTCTCGACTTTGCAACGGTCTTCTCCAAGATGAACTTGATTTCCCGGTTTGAAATTTCGGCTTGCCCACTTGTTTGTGGGTGGTATGCAAGACCTCTTTTGTGCTTCACCCCATACTTTGCGAAAAGTGCGCCCAACTTCTTTTCCACGAAGTGAGAACCATTGTCGGTGATGATCACTCTCGGCACCCCAAATCTTGGAAAGATGATCTTCTTGAACACCCTCATCACTACCCTCGAAACGCTTGTAGGGCTAGCAATCGCTTCAACCCATTTTGATACATAATCCACAGCGACAAGAATGTACAAGTTACCTTTTGAGGATGGCAAGGGGCCCATGAAGTCGAGGCCCCAAACATCAAAGACCTCGATCTCCAAGATGTAATTGAGAGGCATCTCTTGCCTTCGTGTGAGGTTGCCGGTTCTTTGACATCGATCACATTCCCGAACGTGTCTATCCGCGTCGCGAAAAAGAGTGGGCCAAAAGAAGCCCGCTTGTAAGACCTTCGCGGCGGTTTTTGAAGCACCAGTGTGGCCTCCGCGTGGAAGCTCATGGCAATGGGCTAGGACACGTTGTACTTCGTCTTCCGGAACGCACCTCCTAAAGATACCGTCCTTGCAAGACTTGAATAAGAATGGATCATCCCAATGGTAGAACTTTGCATCGTGTATTAGCTTCTTCCTCTCATGGTAGCTAAGTTCCGGGGGCAACAAGGCGGCGACCAAGTAATTGACTATATCGGCATACCAAGGGAGGTTGATGGCGCTTGCGGCATAAAGGTGCTCATCGGGGAAGGTGTCATCAATGGGTGTATCATCATGCTCTACCACGATCCGAGAAAGGTGATCGGCGACCACGTTTTGCGCCCCGACCTTGTCTTTGATCTCAATGTCAAACTCCTAAAGGAGAAGTATCCATCTTATGAGCCGGGGCTTTGCATCTTTCTTCCCAAGGAGGTATCGAAGAGTCGCATGGTCGGTGAAGATAACCACCTTCGAGCACAATAAGTAGGCCCAGAATTTCTCGATGGCGAAAACAACTGCGAGCAACTCCTTCTCGGTAGTCGTGGAGTTCCTTTGGGCGTCGTCGAGGGTGCGGCTTGCATAGTGTATCGCGTACGGTTTGTTATCTTTCCGCTGCCCCAGGACGGCCCCAATGGCGAGATCGCTCGCATCGCACATCACTTCAAAGGGTAAGAGCCAGTCTGGTGGTTGTAAGATCAGCGCACTGATCAAGGCTTGCTTCAACCTAGCAAAAGCTTCAACACAATCGTCAGAAAAGATGAAAGGGATATCGTTGGCCAGGAGTTGAGTGAGAGGCCTTGCTACTTTGGAGAAATCCTTGATAAACCGGCGGTAAAGCCCGACATGACCAAGGAAACTCCTCACCCCCTTGACGGTGGTCGGGGGTGGTAGCTTCTCAATGACCTCCACTTTCGCCCGGTCAACCTCGATACCCCGTTGTGACACGACATGGCCTACAACCACCCCTTCCGGGACCATGAAGTGACACTTTTGCCAGTTCAGAACAAGATTGACTTCAAGGCATCTCGATAACACCATTTCAAGGTTTTGCAAACACGTTTCAAAGGTGTTACCGTATACCGAGAAGTCATCCATGAAAACCTCCATGACTTTCTCAATCAAATCGGAAAAAACAGCCATCATGCATCGTTGGAACGTACCCGGGGCATTACACAACCCAAACGGCATCCTTCGCTAGGCGAAGGTACCGTAAGGGCATGTGAATGTGGTTTTGTCCTGGTCATTAGGGTGGATGGGTATTTGAAAGAACCCGGAAAAACCATCTAAGTAACAATAAAAAGCATGACCGGCTAATCTTTCCAACATTTGATCCATAAAGGGCAACGGGAAGTGATCTTTTCGGGTGGCTTTGTTAAGGTTTCTATAGTCTATACACATTCTCCACCCCGTCACGGTTCTTGTAGACACCAACTCATTCTTATCGTTCATCACTACCGTCATTCCCCCCTTCTTTGGTACCACTTGGACAGGACTAACCCACTCACTATTAGCTATGGGATAGATTATACCCGCCTCAAGAAGCTTAAGGACCTCTTTCTTTACTACCTCTTGCATATTTGGATTAAGCCTCCTTTGGGGTTGCCTAGAGGGCTTTGCATCTAGGTCGAGGTCAATTTCATGCATGCAAATAGAGGGACTCAATCCGGTCAAATCATCAATCGAATACCCGATGGCCCCTTTGTGTTTTCGAAGAACGGTTAACAACTTTTCAAGAAGAGTGCCATCGAGATTTGCATTGACTATGATTGGATAGGTTTTATTAGGTCCTAAGAAAGCGTACCTTAAACTTAGGGGAAGAGGTTTTAGCTCCGGAGTCGGCAATTGTTTGTCCTTTTGCGGCCGTGTTTCCACACTTGAAATCTCCTCAAACTCAACGAAAGGATCATTGTTTGTCGGTGCATTGTTGAGGAGAGTAGTATACCATGCCGCCTCCCGTTCAAAGATCCCGGAGGTAAAAGCTTCCATCACGCAAGGTTCCTGAAAGTTCCATTCTCCATTAAAAATAGCCACATAGGATGCCACATCCCCTTCCAGTGATTCCGGCTCAAATGCTTCTAACAAGGCTTCTTCCAATGGGTCCTCGAAAGCCAAATGAGGGCCGAGGGTTTCCTCAACGACTTCATCGATGATATCGACTTGGTAGCATGATTCATTGATCAATGGGGTAGCAACGGAGCTTTGTAAGTTGAACTCGATCTTCTCATCGCCGATGTGAAGAGATAATTTCCCATTCTTCACATCGATCATAGCTCCCGCTGTCGCGAGGAAGGGACGCCCCAAAATGATTGGGATTTGGGCATCCTCGGCCATCTCCAAAACCACAAAGTCGCACGGTATATAGAACTTGCCGACTTGGAGCGGCACGTCCTCGAGGATTCCTAAGGGCCGGCGAATCGATCGATCGGCCATTTGCAAAGATATCGTTGTGGGCTTCAACTCCCCCATGTGTAGCTTCTTGCAGATCGAATAGGGCATAACGCTTACACTTGCCCCCAAATCACAAAGGGCCTTACTAATTGCCATATCTCCGACAGAACATGGAATTGAGAAGCTTCCGGGGTCGGAAAGCTTGGGAGGTAGCTTGTTTTCAATCATCGCGCTGCACTCCTCGGTCAATGAGACTATCGCATGCTCCATCACCTTCCTTTTGTTCGATAGAAGATCCTTCAAGAACTTGGTGTAGGAAGGCATGTCAGAGATAGCCTCTAGAAAAGGGATAGTGACATGTAGTTTCTTGAGGATTTCCAAAAATTTGGAGAACTTGGCATCCTCCTTTTGCTTGGCAAACCGTTGGGGAAACGATATGGGCGGTTGAAAAGGCCTCTTTTGTTGTAGAATTGGCTCTTGCTCCTTCTCAGTCATCGCCTCTTTCCTTTTCGTTCCTCTTACATCACTGGGCTCTTCAACTCCTTCATCACAAACCTCTTGTCCTTGCACTCCAACTCCCTCCTCTTCATGAGTGATATCCTCAACTTCCACTTCATCCCTCACTTCTTCTTGCGGCACTCCACCTCTAGGGCCCTCCAACTCCTTTCCGCTTCTCAAAGTTATGGCGTTGAGGTGTCCCTTGGGATTTTGTTGAGGTAGGCAAGGGAGACGCTCCAGTGCACGGCTTTGGAGGTTAAGTTGCTGAGCCAACTGAGCCAATTGAGTCTCATAGGCTTTAAAGCGAGCTTCGGTGTGTGCCCTATCGGTTTGTTGGCCTTGCACTAGAGTTTTTAGCAACTCAAGGGTTTGGTCTTGGGTGGAGGGTTGAGATGGTTGGGGGTATGAGATGGGTTGTTGGGGATATGAGATGGGTTGTTGGTAGCCTGGAGGAGCTTGGTGGACGGGTTGCGGAGCGGGGTGTTGGTAGGATGGGCGGGCTTGGTGAGGGCGACCTTGTCCTTGGGGAGCGAAGCCTCTAGGGGCTACATATGCGGGGTTTCCTTGAGGGCGAGTGGGGTTCTCGGTTCGCCAAGACAAATTTTGGTGGTACAAGGCATTGGCTTGCTCATTCGCAATAAACTCCGGAGAACACTCAAAGGTAGCATGTGGCCCAAGGCAAACCTCACATTGATTGACAGACACCGAGGATGATGGTGAGGGAGGCATTTGAACTTCACTCACTGCCTTGATTTGTTGAGTCGTTTTAATCTCGGCCACATCTTGTGCCAATTGTTGGACGGTCTTGATGAGGAAGTTTATATTGTCGTCTTCACCAGAAGTCAATCGATCTCCTGGATCTCGCCTACCTCCCCAATGACATGAGGTTTGAGCCATTTGTTGAAGAAAAGTGTCGGCTTGATCCGGAGTTTTTCCCAAAAATAGGCCACCCGAGGCACTATCTATTGCTTGCTTGACCGAACCGTTAAGGCCTTGATAGAAGGTATTAAGGATTAGCGATGGATTGAAATTATGATGCGGACACTCCCTTTGGAAGCCCTTGAACTGTTCCCATGCCTCAAATAATGACTCGCCCGATCGTTGCTTGAACCCAATAATCTCCGATCGAATCCGTTGCGCCTCCGCTTGGGGGTAGAACCGATTGAGGAAGTCGTTACACAATGCGTCCCATATATCATAAGTGTTCGGAGCACAATTGTCCAACCAACTCTTGGCTCGTTCCGCAAGGGAGAATGGGAAGTACTTGAGCCTTAGATATTCATCACTAACACCGGGCATACGCACCATGCCGACCCTTTGGAGAAATTGATTCACATGTTTGATAGGGTTTTCCATGTCCGAGCCTCGATATTGATTTTGTTCAATGAGGTGTAAGAAACCGGGCTTGAAGTCGAAAACAACCCCATCGGCGAGGTCGGGAAGAAGAATAGCGGACCCTCCCGTACCCCGTGTAGGAGCGGTGTAGGAGAGGAGGGTATGGGGTGGTGGTGGTGGTTCCGCCATTTGTTGAGGTTGCGGTTGTTGCCGTTGGCGGCAGCGCCAGGTTCTGGCGTTTGCGTGACGTGAGGCCGCTTCGATCTCCGGATTTATCGGAGTGGGAGGAGGTTGATTTTGAACTCGCCGGGGTCTCCTGGACATGCACAGAACTCAAGCAAAAACCGTAAGTCTGCCCTAGGACTCTACGACACACAAGACACAACACGCAAGGTAGTTTAAACTAAACTCTTGGACTAAACGAAAAAAAAACTTGAAGCGCTAGCTCCCCGGCAACGGCGCCATTTTGTTTAAGCTGTAGTATAGCCGGGGTTGTATATCGTATCCTCAGGGAACTAGGTCAAGTTCGGTCCGTTTTAAGCAAAAGAGTTCGGTTTAAACAAGAGTTTTCACCAAAGATGAGATTTAGGTTAACTAGATAAAACTAAAGAGGAATTAACACTTAAGAGAACACTCACAAGAAAGAAGGACCCGGGGGTTGTTCTAGCCACCTAACTTAGCCTAACCCTAGAAGATAAAGGAAGATGGAGTGATCAAACAAGGCTCAGAATGGGTTGTTGATAAATTTAAACCATTCTAAGCTCCCTTTTCCAAAGGAGACATTAGATTGAAATCGAATTACTTCCCCTCATTTCCATGGAGGAAAGCAATTTGGAGTAATTAGTTCAACACCCCTAATCAACCCAACTCTCATTCTCATGAGAGTAAGGTAAATCACTCCACCAAGGACCCAAATCAATGTGTTAGAGGAGTTTTGACAACTTTCCAGAAAACCAAACCTCCCACAATGATAGAGTAAAAGGTGAGAGAATCCTTAAACCCAAAATAATCACCCCCTTTCACTAAACCTTCAAGGTTAGACCTCGTTAGGGGCCATTAAACCCCCAAGCCCAGAAAAACTTAGCCTCTAATCATATTAACAAACATTATACAAATAACATTCAAACCTAGCAAAACAACTCATATTCAGCAAACGAAACACTAAACCTAACATAAAACGCTTAAGAAAACAATGAAACAGTAACAATGAGATAAATTATACCTTAAGATGACTTTTCTTCAATAAATGCTTCCAAAATAACTTAAATATCCTTCCAAAGTCTTCAAATGATGAAAATAAACCAGCACAAAGCAATAAATGAAGATAAAAAGAGAGGTTTGTAGAGGGAGATTAACACTAATTAAGCTAAGAGTGCTCTAAACAAAAGGGGTTTTAGGGCTAAAACTAGGGAGAATACAAATAATGGTGACTAAGTAACCTAGGGAATGACAAAAGCTGCTGAATTTCAACCCTAAAAATCTATAAATAGTTCCCCAAAAACACCGAAAGTGCGTCGTTTTGAATCCGGAAACACGGGCTGAAATCCGATATCGGCACGATCGTGCGAAAATTCGGCACGATCGTGCCGTTTTGAAAATTCTGGCGGTTCCTGAGGCAAGGAGTAGCACGATCGTGCAGTGAAGCGACACGATCGTGCGGATCTTCCAGAAGGTTGTGCACGATCGTGCACTTGGGACTGCACGATCGCGCGGAATTTGGGGTTGGAGCTTTTGGATCAGGGACCGCGATCGTCTTGGGTATGATGCACGATCGTGCCCCCTGTTTTCTTTGATGTCTCAGCCTCTTTGACTCCTCTCGGCTCCCGACTTCTTCCATGATCTCGGCATCTAACTTTGAGTCCCGGGCCAGCCTCTCGCTCTAAGGATCTCGCTCTTTTCCCGAGTCTTTTGGGTCTCACACTTGGGGCCTACAAAACAGGGGAAAAACATAATATAAGTGGCATTATTATCATGAAAAGACGAGCTGAAAGACCAAGCATGGAGGTATAAATAAGGCTCAAAAATGAGTCTAATCAAGGCTAATATCAACGGAGGGTGATCAAGATGATTTTGGCGCCGAATAATCAATTATAAAACCCGCGCGGGTTTTAAGTTCTGTACACACAGATCGCTGACGTCGGTACGGCAAAACGGCGCGTTTTAGGCGAAATATAACCCGCGCGGGTTTTGTACCTTGGGCCGGGGCGCGCCTTCGGCCTGTCCAGGTTCCGGGCCATCCTCTTTGATTAAAACCTATGCGAGTTTTATTACTGGAACTGGGCCGCTTCTTTTTTTTTTTTGTTTTGCTTGTTTTGTTCATTGAACCAATAACCCACCTTGGTATCGGCCCAAATATTTTATTCACACTTTTGATAAGTCGGGATTATATTAGTGCAAATCACGGTGTCTACAAGGTTTAACGCGACAGACATGCTACATTATAAACACAAGGTTATAGTTTAAAACTCAATCATTCCACCCTCTTCACGCTTTATAAATTAGAGGAAATGATACTCAAGAAATCTTTACTTAACCATACCCCCTTGAACCTTGTTATCCTCTCATGGTTTAATCACAACCCGTAGTCCTAAGGCTGATTATTCCCCCACCTGTATCCATGGTTATCTTGTTAATGCTTCAAGCATACATAATTTCTCATCAATTCGATATAAACATAAACATACATCCTTTTTCTCACTTCTTGGTCCGTTACTCCTTAGAGCATTAGGTTTAAAACATATGCATCTTTAAGACATCAAAAAGAGGATTCCGAATTATAATATAGGAAACCAAACTTGTCCTCAAGAACCAAATCCACAATAGGCAAGCAAAGATCATCGTTCCAAACATAATACACGACTAAATAACACTATTCCTTCCTCCTCCAATCTTCTTTCCCATATAGAACTTGAACCCCCTAAGAAGAAGTGTAATCCTCAGCGTTCTCATCATGATTGTCCTCCGTACCGTCACTCTTCTCAATCTTAAAGTATACGTTGGGCTGACCGGTCTCCTTACTCTCCCCCCGGTCCGAACTAATCTCTATAATCGTGGGTCGGGCGCCGGAGGAGCGGGGATGATCTCTACCCCGTTGGAGGCATGTGAGGGGTGGTCAGATGGCTGTGGGTCCTAAAAGATCTGTGAAATGATAGGGAATTTCCCATAGTCGCATTTCCCCAGTGTTTAGACCCGATTTTGCGTCTAAATACCGCCTAAATCCTTAGGCTTTTGATATGTCTCGTAGCTCGTTTTAAAAATTTTTATGCGTTTTGGTTATTTTTGTAGTTTCCGAAGGTTTTACTCAAAACTATGCTAAATGGGCTAATTTTAAACCAATCTTGGGAATCCCGAGATTCCCTAAGATTTCCCGAGCCCTGGTCGTGCCAAAGGCAGCGGAACCGGAAGCCCTAAAGATAAATTGTGGCCGAGATAGGCCGTGGCCACGGTCACCTTGACCGTAGCCATGATAAGATGGAGCCAAATGCCTAAGGAAGATGAGTTGCAACCCGAGATGGACCGTGGTCACGGTCAACCTGACCGTAGCCACGGTGAGATCACCATCTGCCCGAGCGTGATTGGCGAACAAGGCCATGGCCACGGTCTCCCATGACCGTAGCCACGGCGGTGCGAAGGAGCGAAAAGATGTCAACCTTAATCGCCTACACCGTGCCCACGGTGCCTGGGTATCGTGCCCACGGTACTGCGAAGTGAAGTTGAGTTCTGCCTGCCTTACGCAGGACCGTGCCCACGGTCCCCTGCGGGACACGTTTTGTTTGTCGCGTTAAATGATGAGTTTTGAGTAACAACCTGGGTTATTATATATTGTTTTAGGTCATTTTAGCAAAGAGGATCATCTTTAATCAGTCTTTAGCTACCTTTTATCATACTTTAGCCTTCTTTTATAACATTTTAAGCTTTGGATTAGAGGGATTAGTGAAGATTTATGCTGAGTTTATTGATTCTTGTATTAGATTTTCTCAAGTTTTATTTCAAGATTGAAGATTATTATCATATTTGGAGCATTGGAGCTTATTTATTCGGAAGTGTTTCCTCTTTGTCATCATCATTAATCAGCACTTCTTAACCTTTCTCTATTTTACTTCACAGTTTATTTATTAATCCCTGTTTTTGCTATTGTTGTTATTATTGGCTTTGTTGATTGTTTATTGTTCTTGTTTACCCTTTTAAGCATGATTAATGTTGCTGATGTTAGGATCATGATAGTTAGGATGTTTAGTTGCTAGAACCCTAATGGGTTAGGGAGATATTAAGGGTGTGAATAGATGATTAGGTTTGGGTTAGCAATATTAGTGAGTAACTAGTTAGGAAATCAACTTCTCAACCCTATCCTTCCCTCAAGTGGGATGTTGGGTGCGAAAGCATCCCGAATACATCCAATTCTTGTTGGAAGGTAGGAATTTGGATAGTTAGTGTTCTAGTTCGCGAAAGCGAATAGAAACTAACTAGGAAGTTCTGTTTCATCAACTTCCCCGGGTCTGTCTATTGACTTTGGGGAAGTTAATCCGGACTATCCTTGAAAGAGGAAGCCCGGTGGGTATTTTCCAATGGAGTTACCAATTGATTTCCTCTTCTCGTTACTTTCCTGCTGCGAAACCCACTTCCTTATCCCTATTTGCATCTCGAAAGTCTTCCGACACCCATTGTCTCACCTTTCTGACCGAACCTAGTGTGTTTGTGCTGTTTTTACCCCAAAAATCTACCACCCTTTCGTGATCGTAAACCCTACCTAGAGTCGAATAGTTGCAGCTAAGGCCCCTAGCTCCCTGTGGAAGAAAGATATAACTGAGGTCTCACAAACCATGTTACACAAAATGGCGTCGTTGCTGGGGAGCAAGCGCACCTAACTTAGCTCTTTGTCTTTAGGTCGTTTATGATCATTTCACTTGCTAGAGATTTTTGTTATCCTTGGTTATTGGAAATTTGATTTTTTTTTCTGTTTGTTCCTTTTGTGCATGCGGACTCGATCTCGACGACGCCAAACTCTGCATCATATCCACCCCGTACCCTAGCATCATATTCCCTTCCATCGTCGGGTACGGGAGGCGACCCCATCATACTTCCTGCATTACCACCGAACGCGATGTTCGAATTCAAGCCATATTTGTTGGACATCTTCGAGAACAATCCGTATCATGGAGGAGAGCACGAAAATCCTATTGACCACATCAACATATTCGAGCAACGCATCGGTTTTGTGCAGATGAATGGAGTTTCCACCGAATATATGAAGCTAAAATTTTTCCCGCTCACCTTAAAGGCGAAGGCGCTATTATGGCTCAACACATGTCCGCGCGGAACTTATTCTACATGGTATGCACTTAGCCACGACTTCCTTCAAAGGTTTTCCCTAATGATGAGATGTGTCGGTTGAGGCAAGCCATCATGAGCTTCAAGCAAGAGCCCGATGTATCGTTGTTCGAGGCATGGGGGAGATTCAAAGGTCTCCAACGGAGGTGTCCACATCATAACCTTGAGAATTGGTTACTACTGCACCACTTCTATTCCGGATTGAGTAGCTCCTTACGAGAATCTATTAACCATGCCTCGGGAGGCATGTTCCTAAAGAAGACGACGGAGGAAGCCAATGTATTTCTTCACGAGCTATCGAAAAACTCTCCTCATTGGGGAGGAGGCCGTGGCTTAAGGGATGGTCCTTCGCTTGAAAGCCATCCCATGATCAAATTTCTTATGAATGTCGTACTCGAGATGCAACAAAAGTCGGCTTTAGAAGAGACCACAACGCAATTCAAAGCGGCTCAAGAAGTATCAATGGTTATTCCGAAAGCCCCTGTTCTTGTGTGCGATTTTTGTGGAGGGCCACATTCATTGAAGAGGTGTGAGGAGTATCAAGCTGAACAAGTGCAAGCCATTTACCCTAACAACAACCTTTCCTATGCCAACCAAAACCCCATTCGACCTCGTTCCAACTATGCTTATAACGAACAAGCCCCATTAGCCCAAAATCCACCTCCCGGTTTCCAATACCAAAATCGCGGGCAATACCATCAAAATCATCACCAAGCTCAATCATCCCAAGCACCCAAACCACCCCAACCAGAACCCGTTCAGCAAGCCCTTCAAAGGATGGCCTTAGCTCAAGAGAAGTTACCCTTATCTCAAGAGAAGATAGCCTTAGAAAGGGAAAAAGATGCCGCTCGCGTCAAGAATCTTCAGTTGCTAATAGCTCAAATGGCGCAACAATCTCCACCCATCCAATCTTTACCTAGCCAACCTCAACCAAATCCGAAAGGACAACTGAATGTTATCACATTGAGGAGCGGTAAGGAGATTGATGGCCCTAGGATGGTGGTGGAAGATGTCTTGGGTGATAAGGAGGGCGATGTGGTGGATGTTAAGGAAGAGGAGGATTTGATTGAAGAAAGGGAGAGTGAGTTAGTCTTGGGCGAGGGAGTTGATGGAGTACAAGAGGAAGAATTGGGAGAATCAAGTAAAGAGAGAGAAGAGATGGAGAGAGTGAGAAAAGGGAAAGGGAAAATGGCGGAATAAGAACTAATCCAAGCCATGGAGAAACCAAAGTTATCGCCGGTGCCTTTTCCCGAGCGGTTGACAAAACCAAAGTCCGATGCAAAATTTTCAAGGTTCATTGAGATGCTTAAGAAGCTTCAAGTTAACATCCCATTTCTTGATGCCATTTCTGAAGTCCTATCCTTCAAGTAACATTTGAAGGAGCTTCTTACGAGCAAGAGGAAAATCCAAGAGAAAGCTACAATTCATTTGACGGCGGATTGTAGTGCCATTATCGACAACAAATCACTGGAGAAACTAGCCGACCCTGGGAGTTTTTCTATTCCATGCACCATCAGTGATATGAGGATTGGCCGTGCCTTATGTGATCTAGGAGCAAGTGTGAGTATCATGCCTTACTCAATTTGCAAGAAGTTGAACCTTGATGATCTAGCTCCTACTACTATTAACCTTCAATTGGCCGACCGTTCCGTACGAAGACCCTTGGGGATATTAGAAGACATTCCGGTGCAAGTAGGCCGATTTTTGATCCCTTGTGATTTTGTTATCTTGGAGATGGAGGAGGACAACAACATCCCCATTATTTTGGGAAGGTCGTTCCTTGCTACGACGAGAGCAATTATTGATGTGAAGAATTGAAGTATGTCGTTGAATGTTGGGAATGAAAGTATTATTTTTCAACTTGAGGGGTCTTTGAAAGGTCCTTCATATGGGGACTCATGCTATGCGATTGACATGATGGAATTTCTCGTTGATGAGTATATTGAGGAGTGCCATCTACTTGAGTCTACTTGTGATGACCCCTTGGGTGCATGCTTATTGGAGTCCTTTCAATTTGAGACCGATGGCACCGACATCACTTTCTTCACCAACCTTCTTGACTCTTCACCTATGCATGAGGAAATTATTATTGATGAGCCTATTATGGAGTGCATGGAGATTCAAGATGCGATCTTCAAAGGTATGTCTTCCTCCCAAGTTCAATCTTCTATTCATTTAGATCTTAAACCTTTGCCCCCTTCCCTCCAATATGCCTACTTGGATGATGAAAAATCTTATCCTGTGATTGTGAATGCAAATTTGAATGAGTTTGAATTATCTAAGTTGCTTGATCTGCTTAGGAAGCATAGAGGTGCATTAGGTTATATGATAGAAGATTTGAAAGGTTTATCCCCGTCCATTTGCATGCATTCGATTGATTTACTAGAAGATGCCTAGCCTACTAGGCAACCACAACGTAGATTAAATCCTAACATGCAAGAAGTGGTTAAAAAGGAGGTAGTGAAGTTGCTCGCTGCTGGGATCATCTTCCCCATCGCAAATAGCGAATGGGTAAGCCTAGTTCAGTGTCTACCAAAAAAGGGTGGAATGACCGTAATTGAAAATGATAAGAAAGAATTGGTAAGTACCCGAACTGTGACTGGTTGGAGAATGTGCATTGATTACCGTCAACTTAACAAAGTAACGAAGAAGGACCATTTTCCCCTTTCCTTTATTGACCAGATGTTAGAACGGTTGGCGGGTCACTCACATTTTTGCTTCTTAGATGGGTATTCCAGGTTCTTTCAAATCCCAATCCACCCCTCACACCAAGAAAAAACCACCTTCACTTGCCCAAACGGGACATTTGCTTACCGTCGCATGCCATTTGGTTTATGTAAAGCCCCTGGGACTTTTCAACGTTGTATGATGGCCTTTTTTAGCGATTTCATTGAGAAATGCATGGAGGTTTTTATGGATGACTTTTCTGTGTACGGTAATTCTTTTGATGATTGTTTGCTAAACCTAGAAAATGTATTAACTCGTTGTGAAGAAGTGGATCTAGTACTGAACTGGGAGAAATGCCACTTTATGGTGGAACAAGGTATTGTTTTGGGTCACTTAATCTCTTCAAAGGGCATCAAGGTAGATAAGGCGAAGGTTGAGGTTATAGTGCGCCTACCACCCCCAGTTTCTATTAAGGGGGTGCGTAGCTTCCTTGGCCATGTCGGCTTCTATCGCCGGTTCGTCAAGGATTTTTCGAAAATCGCTTGACCTCTAACCGACCTCTTATGCAAAGATTCTCCTTTCATTTTTACTGATGAGCGTTTTGAGTTGTTTTACAGATTGAAGCAGGCTTTGATTTGTGCCTTGCTGGTTCAACCTCCGGACTGGACACTACCATTTGAGATCATGGCCGACGCAAGTGACTTTGCCGTGGGGGCGTGTTTGACCCAAACAGTGGACAAGAAGCCAAGGGTTATCTATTACGCAAGCCATGCGCTTCATAATGCCCAAAGAAACTACACCACCACGGAAAAGGAACTTTTGGTGATCGTTTTTGCGCTCAACAAATTCCGGCAGTACCTTATGTTCTCGAAGGTAGTAGTCTACACGGATCATGCCGCTATCAAATACTTGATGGGAAAGAAGGAGACAAAGCCGAGGCTAATACGGTGGGTCTTGCTCATGCAAGAACTTGATTTGGAAATCCGCGACAAGGCGGACACGAAGAATGTCGTGGCCGATCATCTCTCGAGGATTCTTGTCAACTTGGAAGACACCCAACCGATTGTAGATGCTTTCTCGGACGAGCGACTTTTGGCGATCAACTCTGATCCTTGGTATGCGAATATTGTGAATTATTTGGCAAGGGAAGTGATTCCCCAACACTTGAGCCATCTCCAAAAGAAGAAATTTCTCCACGACATGAAGCATTATTATTGGGATGATCCCTTCCTTTTCCGGCTTTGCAATGACGGGATGTACCGGAGATGTATTCCCGAGAGTGAAGTGCGATCCGTTTTGACTCATTGTCACGAGTTTCCGGTGGGAGGTCATGGTGGCTCCCAAAAGACGGCGGCGAGGGTTCTACAAGGCGGTTATTGGTGGCCAACTCTTTTTCGTGACGCCCATTTGCATGTCAAGCAATGTGATAGATGTCAAAGATCCGGGAACATCTCCCAGAAAAATGAAGCACCGTTGAATTATGTTCTTGAAGTTGAAGTCTTCGATGTGTGGGGGTTGAACTTCATGGGACCTTTCCCGTCATCAAGGGGTTTCCAATACATCCTAGTGGCGGTGGATTATGTCTCAAAGTGGGTCGAAGCCATACCATGCGTGAGGTGCGATGGGAAGTCTGTTTCGAGATTCTTGAAAAAGACCCTATTTCCAAGATTCGGCATTCCAAGGGTCATCATTAGCGACAACGGTTCCCATTTCATTGAGAAGAAGTTCGAGTCTCTTTTGGCAAAGTACGACATCAATGATAAGAAGGGACTACCTTATCATCCACAAACACAAGGTCAAGTGGAAATCTCAAACCGTGTCATCAAGGAAACCTTAGAGAAGACGGTCAACTCTTCAAGGAAAGATTGGGAAGAAAAATTTGATAAAGTTTTGTGGGCATACCGCACCGCCTACAAGACTCCGATCGGTACTACTCCCTACCGTCTTGTCTACGGGAAGGCGTGTCACTTATCCGTGAAGCTTGAGCATAAAACCATGTGGGCAATCAAGAAGTTGAACTTCGATCTTAAGGCAGCTGGAAGTAGTCGGTTATTTCAACTAGAAGAACTTGAGGAGTTGAGGCGACATGCATATGAGAACAACAAGATCTACAAAGAAAGAACCAAAGCATGGCACGACAAGAGGTTGAACCGAGGTGAGTTTGTGGTAGGCGATAGGGTTCTCATCTTCAACTCGAGGCTAAAGTTATTCTCCGGGAAATTGACATCCCGATGGTCCGGTCCGTTTGAAATCGTGAAAATTCTCCCCGCCGGAGTTGTAGAATTGAAGGATGCACAAGGAAAGTGTTTCAAAGCAAACTCATCGAAGCTTAAACCGTACATCATGGGCGAGGATTATGCTGGGACAGTTGTGGTGTATCTCACGAAATTTGAGGATTGAAAAGCATCGGGAAAGGTCGAGCTAGGACCTACAAACATAAGCACCTGGGAGAGGTATGACTTACTTCCCCTTCTTTTAGTGTTTTCTTTCATTTTCTTCCATTTCATTTCCCTTGTTTTAGCATTTTCATTTTCCTTAATGTTTATTTAAAAATTTGAGAAAAAGAAAGAGAAAAGAGAAAAATTAGAAAAACTGAGAACAAAAAACAATATATAGAAAAGATTGAAAAGAAGAAAAAAAAAAAAACTCGAGAGCGTAAAAGAAAATAAAGAGAGGTTCTTTGAGGGTCAGGATTTGAATGTGATTTTTGAGTGACGGGAAAGTACCCTTGAATGATAAATTGAGTGAGGAAGAAAAGGGAGTGGATGATAAGAGGGAAGATTTTAGGACTTAACGTGTTTTTTTCCAAGTTTTGAGCCTTGTAGGTACAGTAGCTGGGCCGAAAGGGACCGTGGCCACGGTCAACTGGACCGTGGCCACGGTCAGGATGTGAAAGCATTCCCAGTTTTCTTAGGCCAAAGGTTACCGTGACCACGGTGGGTTTCACCGCAGCCACAGTCTCATCGCAGCTGTTCCTTGGAAAAATCTCTTCCTGAAGATCACCGTGACCACGGTGGATGTTACCATAGCCACGGTGACTACCCTGCAATTTTTCCCTCTTTTTCCCCAACCCGAGCGATACCGAGCCCACGGTCAAATCGACTGTGGCCACGGTGAGTCGAAAACTGCAGATTTTATCGGGGGTTCAATATCATTTTCCCTCATTTCTCTTTCAATTCCCTTCATTCCCCCACCTTCGAAACCCACCTAAGACCCTAAAACACAGATTCCTTGCCAAGATTTGACAAATCCATCACAAATTACTCCATTCTTCCCCATTTTCCCCTGCAATTCTAACCCTGGCTGTGCATCTCGTGAATTTTCCGCCATTTTCGGGGCTCCTTCAAGCAAAATTCTGGGGTTTTGCACTTGTGGGGTTCGAAATTCATCATCCATCCTTCCCCAACACTTCAATCACGGTATTCCTTGATTTATTGGTGCTTAAACACTCGATTTCCTTGTTATTTGGGTTGAATATTGTGCAAATTGCTTGCTGGGTTTGGTTGGACGAGTAGGTTGAATTGAGGTTGAATTTTTGGTCGATATATAGTAACTCAGGTTGTTGGGTGAGTCGTATTTTTCCCCAGCATAGTGCATACTCATATACCTTCAGCTCACAAGTTACCACGGACCATGCCCGTAGGATTTGAAATCATTCTTCATGGGCCCCTTGCTCGAATGCATAGATGAAGTGGTGATACTCATGATGGAACTAAGTCCACGGATGCACATGAAGTAGCGTGGCCGGAAGGCAGTGAGCCCTACTCACTGGACCGGGTTAATTGTGAGTTTGGATTCTCCCTCAACATACGGAAAGTCTCAATTAACTTCACAAATGTGCGAGGAGATGCAATTGTCCGGTTTCATCAATATAGCGTAGGCGTTCGGTATTTCGGGATCGGCCATCTAACATATCATATAACAATCTACAAATTAATAAAATAAAACAAACATTCCGCCGGCATAACCTGCGTCTTAAGAATTACCCTGACGGACCCCTAACTGTCTCGAAGCCTAACATCTTTCACGAATCATTTTTGACCTTAAGTTAAAACAACCATATATAACATAAAAATTCTCATGTATGTGCAATACTTATCATTACTAACCCGTATCCATGCATGACTCTTTATTCTCTTAACCCCCTTTCATATCACTTATAAGCATACTTATAATTTCTCTCAACTCCAAATTAATTGTTCCACTTTGAATATGACTTGAACATTTCTCCAAGTTCCCCCCCCCCCCCCCATGTTTTCATATTCTAATAAATCTCATGCAAGCAAGTTCTTATCCTATATTTAACATCACTTAGCTGCTTCTATCATTGCCTGATACTATTCTCAACACCTAAAGATATCCCAAATTTGTTTATCCCAATTTGTTTAACAAACCACTTAACCTATTGATTAGCAGCGGATAATCACCTGAGAGTATTACCGCCGCCCATGAAAATGGACTAGGCTAAGACTAATACCAAACAAAACATCAAACACGAACAAATCTTCAAGTAAACCTCATTCAGACATATCTTAATTTAACACCACAAAACGACAATTGAGACCCTTTAATTAAACAACCCTCCAAGGGAAAGACTTTTACACACTGGAAATTCACATTAATCACCCACCCAACAATCGATCTTAAGTATCTTCCAAAATCCTCCACATTTAGCTGAAATACACTCACGTTGCTTTCTCGTTCCTCCCTTCTTGAATCCTGCCCTTGCCCTTTTCTGAAGGTCCTAAGAATAACATTGAAACTTAGAAGTGAGATTAACTCGATCAGTACGTATACTACTGAACTAGGGAAATAAAATAATTAGTAAAGCTTATAGTTTGAACTTTTCAAGCACGACTCCACTAAGTAAATAATTAAAAGTAAAGCCATAAAGAGGAAAACATAAATAAGGTATACTTACAGGATAGCCAAACTTGAACCAATTACGAAAGTCATGTAACAACACCTTAAAATGATCAACCTTAACAATCCACGAAGTAATAAAATCATAAATTATATGCTAAAGGAAGTAAGTAACCTCATAGAAGGGAATCTATGATCATGGTTTGCAATTGAAAGACACAACTTGGATGGGCCGAATTAAAAGGATTCAAAACTTAACCCCAAAATCATTTCTCGGCCTTAAGAAGAGAGTAAGGAAAGGATTACACTCCTTGATTAAGATAACTTCAAGACTAAAATAAAAGAGTCAGTAATAGAGGAAAACAAGACATGATGAATCTTAACATATATGCCTCTACTTGCGATCATCGGCTAGGCCTCCGTATGCGCATACCCGGACCGATCGGGAGATTCGGATGGTGGATGTCTATCCTACTGGGCAGATTTTCATGGTGTGCATCTAAGGCACTGAATCTAATTCCTTGGGTGCACTAAGGCACATTCATAATTTACATGAGGTGCACAAGGCACGTGAACATGGTGTGTACTATGACACTAATTTCTTAGTGTGCGTCTAAGCACAATAAACCATGGGCGGGGCTTTAATAACTTTAAAATAGTTTTGAAAATTTTCCCGACAAAGCTAACTTTTCATAACAAATTTAAACGAAATATATTAAAAGAATCAAAAAATTACTCGGAGGTACCCTAATGTTTGGAGAAACTATTTTTCGGTACCCTAACTTTTCAAAACTAATTTTAAGGTACCCTTACTTTTTGGGTTAGTAATTATTTGGTGCTTTTCCGGCCATTAATTTTATTAAGTGACCGAAATACCCTTCATTTTTTTTCTTCAAGGGTATTTTTCAAGAAGGGAAGAAGAAGGGCATTTTGGTCAATTAATAAAATTAATGGCCGAAAAAGCACCAAATAATTACTAACCCAATAAGTAAGGGAAGCTTAAAATTAGTTTTGAAAAGTTGGGGTACCAGAAAAACATTTCACCAAAAATTAGGGTACCTCGGAGTAATTTTTTGTTAAAAGAATCTTTCTTGAATGTTACTTGAATTTTCTTAAAAGCTTCTTAGAAGTTAACTCCTTGACTTTTCGTACAAAGTCTTAACCTCGATGTTTACAACATGAATTGGTATAGTCGTAAATGATAAAGTCATTACTTGGTTATAAAAACATAGAATTCCACTCTTAATACACAAGGAAATTTCCCCATAAAAGGAGTATTGTTAGAGTATGAATCCTATGTAACATCCTTGGTATATAAGTATACATGAGAACCACTTTAGCACATGTTCAAAATATATAACAAGATTAGCTAATTAAATACGTGATTTGCATAAAACCGAGTAGTACACGTACCTTGCGACTCTAGAGACACCACAACACTAGCAGGGACTTGAACAGTGCAAAGGCAACGACCTATTGGAGGGACTTAGAAAGGAGAGGAAATTTAGAATTAGACCCTTATTTAGATAGGAGATGGAATAGATAAGTTGAATAAACCAACCGGCCTGAATTATGAATTTAATTCCCTAACTTGCAGTGAAAGGACCCTAATTATCTCCGTAAACATCGTATCATCGCATAAGAGGACTTTTTGGAAAGCATAAACCCCTCCTTTAGACTTTGTAGTTAACCCCAAGGGCCAAAAACATGATTAAGAAGGCCAAAAGTCTGATTTCCCTAATCTTCCCAGAAAATAAAAGTTATACTAATCGGTTTAGAACCTATAAGTTGTCCGTGGAAGCTTGTAATTCGTACTGCAACTTTTATTTTCATCCTCACTTTATTTAAGCTTGGGAAAAGGTCGAATTTTAGCCCAGAATAAGGGCAGCCACGATAATATACTTTCTAGAAAAACTCAGACTTTTGTTCCTGAATCAAAAGCTTATAACTCTCTCACCCGATATCCTATGAATGCATACCATACCATTTTTTAAAGATCAAAATATCCTCTACAACTTTTATGTGCAGCCCCTAAACCATATCAACCTCTAACCAATTGAAAAACTCCCATTTTTATACTGCCGTTAGAATATCTCAGATTCGCGTGACCTTAGTATTTTGGCCATAAATCCTAATATACTTATCGAAACGACGAACCGTAAAAAGCGGGTGTTAGATAACACTTTTATCTACCTAACCATACCATAAAATTACTAAGAATCACATCCCTTACTTTCTGGAAAAGTGGAGTACCATCCAGATTGTAATCCTCCTTAATATTCATTAACATGTACATTTAACTCTTCGTGTTTTATCTTAAATCCTTCTTGAAACTTAATTTGATTCTCACAAACATAATATTCAGACTTGAGTTGCCCAGAGAAAACACCATTTAAATCCATGTTATTCTCATGCCACATTATTACCTCAACTACTTCCACAATCCAACAACAAGAACAACATGCATCACCTCAAAGCTTTCTTCTTATTTTCAATCTAATCTATGAACATGAACTTTGAAACTAACACATTTTCACACTTTCACAAAGAATTACACCTTCATATTCACATGCATGCTCATTATTTGCAAGGAACTCACTTAATAAACATTAAGATAACAAAGGATTAGCCTAACTCACCCAACTCTCCTTCTTTGAACTTGAATCTTTCACCTTTCTTTGGGTACCTACAAGAGTCACGAATTCTCACATCTGAAACAATGTAATTCCCACCAAAAACTCATATTCGAACTTAAACTTAAAACACAAGAGAAGATGAGAACAAAGATAGCAAGTTTCACTTGCCAAGGAGGTGAAAGAGAGAGGATGAAGATGATATGGTGGTGCGGGGTGGCTGGCTTCAGCGACGGCTGGCCGGAGGGGATGCTGGTGCTTGGTCGACAGGCAGGCGGCGGCGGCCAGACCGGCTAGGGTAGGTGGATGGTCACCGGAGAGAGAGAGTGAGAGAGCAAAAAGGGAGTTGTGTTTGAAGTTGAATGAAACCCCCCCTCTTAACTAGCATATATGTATTTAAATAAATCTTGGCCAAAAAAAAGAAACACTTTCCTCTCTTCCTTAACTGACCGGCCATTAGGGCCTAATTAACCATAATTTTTCAATTTTAATTCTTCCTTTTATAATTGTATCACTCACAATTCTCAATTTCCTAAATATCCATAACCGGAAAAAAAATACTTACGGTGACTCAAAAATAATATAAATCATCTCTTGAATTCACATACGTATCCCTTACTTTCCCAATAAAAAGAGAATCATAAAAATTAGAGGTCCCGATACGCAAGGTTATTAACAACCGGGATATCTTGAAATTTTATCGGAAGGAAAACTGGAAGAAATTAAACTTAAAGAGGATTTAAGCCGGTCGTTGCACTGTTCAAGTCCTGCAAAACACACACGGGTTAATAAAATAGAGGAGCACGCGCTTTATTTATTTCGTGAGTTAATTTTCAATCCTGCTTAATCAGATTAATTAACACGTATTAAGGGAAGGCTTTTTCTTGGGTTGTTACATCTTACTCCCATTAAAAGAAGTTTCGTCCCCAAAACTTGAAGATATCACCCTCATATTCTCCTCGCCTCACCTTAGAACAAATGGGGGTACTTGTTCCGCATGTCTTCCTCCGTTTCCCAGGTAGCCTCCGATGTGGAGTGATTGGTCCACAGTAGTTTTACCTGCGGGATTTTTTTGGAACACAATCGCTTGACTCTTCGGTCCAAAATTGAACTGGCACCTCCTCATAAGACATATTCTCCGTGAGAGCTATTGGTTTGGGTTCGATAACATGATTCGGGTCATGTACCTATTTACGTAGCTGTGACACATGAAAGACATCGTGGACATGTTCCAGGTCCATGGGTAGCTCTAGCCTATAAATTCTTTCGACGATTTCATAAGGCTCGATATACCTAGGGCTCAGCTTCCCTTTGACATTGAACCTCCACACACCCTTAGTGGGTGAGACCTTGAGTAACACCTTATCACCTAACTGGAATTCTAAGGGTTTCATCCATCTCGTTCCATCATAAGGGGGATCTGTATTTACGACCGTAAAGGACATCAAACGGCGCCATCTGGACCGTAGCTTGGTAGCTATTATTTTAGGAGAACTCTATCAATGGTAAAAGGTCCTCCCAACTTCCCTGAAAATCTAAAACGTACGCCCGAAGCATGTCTCCCACTATCTGATTTACTCTTTTTCCGCTTGGTTGTCCGTTTCCGGATGATCAGAACTACTGAAGATTCAGCGTGGTACCAAACGCCTTCTTTAGGGCGGTCCAAAATCGCGACTAGAACCTGGTGTCTCGCTCATAAACTATATCCTTGGGAGTGTCGTGTAACCTTACCACTTCTTTCACATAAATATTTGCAATTCTGCCAACTATGCCCTTACATTATCTAGCAGGACTACTTCAATTCCGGCTTTCTGGATCTCCTGGCTCGACTTGGAGTTAGCAATCTTTGGCGCATTTGTGTCACTTTTCTTACTTATGCATTGGCTACTGCATTTTCCGTCCCTAGATGGGGTTGGATGTCCAAATCGTAGACCTTGAGGAGTTCTAACCATCTCTGTTGTCTCAAGTTTAACTCCTTCTGAACAAGTATGCACCTGAGACTCTGATGATTTGTAAAAATCTAGGTGAAAACACCGTATAAATAATGCCTCCAACTTTTCAAGGCCAAAAACTACTACCGCTAATTTTCAAAACAGGAGTAGGGTAATTCAACTCATAAGGCATCCAATTGTCTGGAGGCGTAAGCTATGACCTTGTCATCCTGCATTAAGACACACCCTATTCCTCGTTTGGATGTGTCGCAATATATGACATATTCTTTTCCTTTCACGGACAAGGTTAAGATTGGGGCTGAGGTGAGCCCCATTTTGAGTTCTTGAAATGCTTTCTCATACTTTTCTAACCATTCAAACTTTGTAGTCTTTCTAAATAGGCCGGTCCACGGTAAGGCGACCTTAGAGGAAATTGGAATGAAACATCTGTAATAGCCAACCTTACCTAGAAAGCTCCTTACTTATGTGATGGTTGAGGTCTAGCCCAACTCACGACCTCTTCAACCTTCCATGGGAAAATTTTTGATCCCCTTTCTGGTCACTATGTTTCAAAACAAAAAAACAAAAGAACACTCCTTCTAGCCAAAACTCACGCTTCTTCAACCTATTATAGAGTTGTTGTTCTCCTAAAGTTTGCAGCGTCCTCTTTAGATGTTGTTCGTGCTCTTCTCGAGTTTTTGAATAAATCAAAATATTGTCGTTAAAAGATACTACGTACTTATCCAAAAAAAATGGCCGAAAAACTCGATTCATAAATTCAATAACACTGCTGATGCATTGGTAAAGCCCAAAAGGCATCACTATAAACTTGTAGTGCCCATAACGGGTCCTAAAAGCCGCCTTAGGTATACCGTTTAGCCTTATCCTCAATTGGTGATGTCCAGACCGTAGGTTATTCTTAGAAAACACACCTGTCCCTTGCAACTGGTCCAATAAGCCATCAACACGGGAAACAGATACTTGTTCTTGATAGTAACCTTATTTAGCTCCCGGTAATTGACACACAGCCTTAGGCTTCCATCCTTTTCCTTGACTAACTGAACTGGCGCTCCCTAAAGAGACGCACTTGGCCTGATAAACCCCAACTGACTCAACTCATCCAGCTAGGTCTTGAGCTCTTTCAACTCGGCGGGTGCCATTCGAAAAGACGCTTTCAAGATGGGTTGCATACCTGGAACTAGCCATATTTCAAAAGTCGACTTCCTTCCTCGAGGGTAAGCTAGTTAGCTTTTCAGGTAAAACATCTAGAAAATCCCTTACTAAGGGATATCTTCGATTTTCAGCTCTTATGACTTACTTCCCATTACACCACATGAATATACTTCCGTTCCTTGGCGTATAAGCTTTCTTGCCTTCATCAAAAACACAATCCTATAATTGGGTTTCTTAGATACACCCTTTGAAACGAACCTTACCTCCTAACTGACTTTCCATCACAACCATTCCTTAATCCATGCCTAAGATAACATCAAATTTAGATATGTTTATGATAAGGTCTAATGGAAAACTTTCCTTCAGTGTTCTAAGAGGGACGTTCCAAAGTTCCCCTTCACATGCTATGACTTGGCCACCTGGTAATCTTATCTAGTATGTAACTGCTTTTTCCTGTTTTTGTAGTTCTAGCTCAGCACTAACATGTGCAAGAATAAACGAATGCGACATCCCGCAATCATATAAAGCATAAATAGGTCTGGCATTTATTAAAAGAATTCCAGTAACCACTATACCTGAGGTGACCGCTTACTTTCTCACCATGGTGTAGGATCGTACTACATTTGCTTCCATTGGTGGAGGAGGTGCCACCCATAACATTGGTACGGGTCTTGTCGTGGGTGCGTTTGGGTTAAGATGCCTCCTTTGATAGGTGGTGTAACGCCCCGACCCCTCCCGAGCCGCGGACATTACCTATAAATGCTTCAAGGATCGCTCACTGACCCCATAAATCACCATGAGTCTTTCCAGCGTGCTTCGTCCTCGCTCACACACTGCTTTGGAAAACTTCCCAGGAGGTCACCCATTCTTTGACTACTCCCAGCCAAGCACGCTTAACTGAGGAGTTCCCAACGGATGAGCTACCATAAAAGAAGGTGCACCTTGGTGATATAAGTAGTCATTTCAATCCTCTTAAGCCACACTTTAACCACATATCCGGGGTATCACATTCACCCCCACCTAAGCGCACAACGTCCTCGTTGTACCACAATCCACTCTAGAATCTTTGCCCCGCTAGGTGACTGCCCATGGCTCTCCCGTCCACTGACGCAGCTCACGGTCGCGGGTCGGCTCTGATACCATCTGTAACGCCCCGACCCCTCCCGAGCCGCGGACATTACCTATAAACGCTTTATGGATCGCTGACTGACCCCATAAATCACCACGAGTCTTTCCTGCGTGCTTCGTGCTCGCTCACACATTGCCTGGGAAAACTTCCCATGAGGTCACCCATCCTTTGATTACTCCCAGCCAAGCACGCTTAACTGAGGAGTTCCCAACGGATGAGCTACCATAAAAGAAGGTGCACCTTGGTGATATAAGTAGTCATTTCAATCCTCTTAAGCCACACTTTAACCACATATCCGGGAGAACCGGTGCTCATTACCTCCACAGCACAAACATTTATCCGTGCCTACTCTGCACTGAGCGGTGGTTTGGTTTGATACGAGGCGATTCTTGCACGGGATAACCATTTCGTTCCATCTTCTCTTTGGGCTAGCTTGGCCTTCCTTTTCTTGATAAACATTCCTTAATTCCTTCCTTACTCTTTCCACCTCAATTGCATGCTCGTATAACCCCTGCATTGTACCGAAGATCTGACCGGCCAGATGGCTCCGCATATACGGGGCCAAACCTCCCCCAAATCTAGTAATCTTCATGCGCTCGGTGGTAACATACTGTGACGCGAAATGGGCTAGCTCGTTGAACTTGGCAGCACACTGCATAGTTGACATCTCACGGTTGGACATCCTCATCTCCTTGAACTCCTTCTCCTTTTGACACTACAAGGAGAGAGGGTAAAACTTGGCTCAAAGGTCCACTAGGAAATCTTCCAATGAAAGATCCACTCTCTTGTACTTGTTCTTCACAGTGTCTTATCATGAATCCGCCTCCTTAACCAAGTAGGGGGTCCCTATGGTCACTCATTTCTCTTTCGGTACCTCAAGGACCTCGAGTATCTTCGCCATGTCTCTTATCCAGTCCTCCAAATCCATAGGGTTAAATCCTCCCGCGTATGTCCTAGGGTTTCTTTTGGCGACCCTATCGGCATGGTCATCCCCCTTGATAGCACTACTTCCTCCCATACTGGGACTTTGGAATTCTTTGTGAAAGTTCATGGATTACTTGACTCGAAACTCGGGGTGATAAGGGTTAGGTGGAGGCATCATGTTTGCCGAGGATCCTGACTCAGGGTTGACTTGGGGTAACCTCTAGAGTCCCTGCAGCTGTAGGTCTTGACCTTGAGAATAAGTTGTTTCTTCCCCATGTTCGTTTGAGGGGTGGTCGAGGTTTAACGCGAGAGACATGCTACATTATAAACACAAGGTTGTAGTTTAAAACTCAATCATTCCACCCTCTTCACGCTTTATAAATTAGAGGAAATGAAACTCAAGAAATCTTTACTTAACCATACCCCCTTGTCCCTTGTTATCCTCTCATAATTTAATCACAACCCAAAGTCCTAAGGCTGATTATTCCCGAACCTGTATCCATGGTTATCTTGTTAATGCTTCATGCATGCATAATTTCTCATCAATTCGATATAAACATAAATATACATCCTTTTTCTCACTTCTTGGTCCGTTACTCCTTAGAGCATCAGTTTTAAAGCAAATACATCTTTAAGACATCACAAAGAGGATTCGTAATTATAATATATTAAAACAAACTTGTCCTCAAGAACCAAATCCACAATAGGCAAGCGAAGATCATTGTTCCAACCATAATAAGCGACTAAATAACACTATTCCTTCTTCCTCCAATCTTATTTCCCATATAGAACTTAAACCCCAAAGAAGGTGTGTAATCATCTGCATTCTCATCATCATTGTCCTCTGTACCGTCACTCTTCTCAATCTTAAAGTATACATTGGGCTGACTGGTCTCCTTAGTCTCTTCCACCCCCCCCGGTCCGAACTAATCTCTATAATCATGGGTCGGGCGCCGGAGGAGCGGGGATGATCTCTACCCCGTTAGAGGCATGTGAGGGGTCATGAGATGGCTATGGATCCTAAAAGATCTATGAAATGATAGGGAATTTCCCATACTCGCATTTCCCCAGCATAGTGCATACTCATATACCTTCAGCTCACAGGTTACCACGGACCATGCCCCTAGGATTTGAAATCATTCTTCATGGACTCCTTGCTCGAATGTATAGATGAAGTCTTGATACTTAAGACGGAACCAGGTTCATGGATGCACATGAGATAGCGTGGCGAAAAGGCAGTGAGCCCTCCTCAATGGACCGGGTTAATTGTGAGTTTGGATTCTCCTACAACATACGGAAAGTCTCCATTAACTTCACAAATGTGCGAGGAGATAAATTGTCCGGTTTCATCAATATAGCGTAGGGGTTCGGTATTTCGGGATCGGCCATCTAACATATCATATAACAATCTACAAATTAATAAAATAAAACAAACATTCCGCCGGCATAACCTGCGTCTTAAGAATTACCCGGACGGACCCCTAACTGTCTCGAAGCCTAACATCTTTCACGAATCATTTTTGACCTTAAGTTAAAACAACCATATATAACATAAAAATTCTCATGTATGTGCATCAATTATCATTACTAACCCGTATCCATGCATGACTCTTTATCCTCTTAACCCCCTTTCATATCACTTATAAGCATACTTATAATTTCTCTCAACTCCAAATTAATTGTTCAACTTTGAATAGAACTTAAACGTTTCTCCGAGTTCCCCCCCCCCCATGTTTTTGTATTCTAATAAATCTCATGCAAGCAAGTTCTTATCTTATCTTTAACATCACTTATCTGCTTCTGTCATTGCCTGATACTATTCTCAACACCTAAAGATATCCCAAATTTGTTTATCCCAATTTCTTTCGCTCTGATACCACAACTGTAACACCCCTAGGTTACTAACCACAGGATTAAGCTAACAAACCACTTAACTTAATGATTAGCAGCGGATAATCACATGAGAGTATTACCTCCGCCCATGAAAATGGACTAGGCTATGACTAATACCAAACAAAGCATCAAACACGAACAAATCTTCAAGTAAACCTCATTCAGACATATCTTAATTTAACACCACAAAACGGAAATTGAGACCCTTTAATTACACAACCCTCCAAGGCAAAAGACTTTTACATACTTGAAATTCACATTAATCACCCACCCAACAATCGATCTTAAGTATCTTCCAAAAGCCTTCATATTTAGCTGAAATACACTCGAGTTGCTTTCTCGTTCCGCCCTTCTGGAATCCTGCCCTTGCACTTTTCTGAAGGTCCTAAGAATAACATTAAAACTTAGAAGTGAGATTAACTCAGTACGTATACTACTGAACTAGGGAAATAAAATAATAAGTAAAGCTTATAGTTTGAACTTTATAAGCGCGGCTTGTCTAGGTAAATAATTAAAAGTAAAGTCATAAAAAGGAAGACATAAGTAAGACATACTTACAGAATAGCCAAACTTGAACCAATTACGAAATTCATGTAACAACACCTTAAAATGATCAACCTTAACAATCCACGAAGTAATAAAATCATAAATTATATGCTAAAGGAAGTAAGTAACCTCATAGAAGGGAATCCATGATCATGGTTTGCAATTGAAAGACACAACTTGGATGGGCCGAATTAAAAGGATTCAAAACTTAACCCCGAAATCATTTTCTTGGCCTTAAGAAGAGAGTAAGGAAAGGATTACACTCCTTGATTAAGATAACTTCATGACTAAAATAAAAGAGTCAGTAATAGAGGAAAAACAAGACAAGATGAATCTTAACATATATGCCCCTACTTGCGATCATCGGCTAGGCCTCCGTATGCGCATACCCGGACCGATCGGGAGATCCGGATGGTGGATGTCTATCCTACTGGCCAAATTTTCATAGTGTACTATAACACTAGTTTCTTGGTGTGCACTATGACACTAGTTTCTTGGTGTGCTTCTAATCAAAATAAACCATGGGCGGGGCTTTAATAACTTTAAAATAGTTTTGGAAATTTTCCCCACAAAGCTAACTTTTCATAACAAACTTAAACAAAATATATTAAACAAATCTTTCTTGAATGTTACTTGAATTTTCTTAAAAGCTTCTTAGAAGATAACTCCTTGACTTTTCGTACTAAGACTTAACCTCGGAGTTTACAACATGAATTGGTATAGTCGTAAATGATAAAGTCATTACTTGGTTATAAAAAGATTGAATTCCACTCTTAATACACAAGGAAATTTACCAATAAAAGGAGTATTGTTAGTGTATGAATCCTATGTAACATCCTTGGTATATAAGTATAGATGAGAACCGCTTTAGCACATGTTCAAAATATATAACAAGATTAGCTAATTCAATACGTGATTTGCATAAAACCGAGTAGTACATGTACGTTGAGACTCTAGAGACACCACAGCACGAGCTGGGACTTGAACAGAGCAAAGGCAACGAGATCTTGGAGGGACATAAAAAGGAGAAGAAATTTAGAATTAGACCCTTATTTAGATAGGAGAGGGAATAGATAACTTGAATAAACCAACCGGCTTGAATTATGAATTTAATTCCCTAACTTGCAGTGAAAGGACCCTAATTATCTCCATAAACATCGTATCATCGCATAAGAAGTCTTTCTGGAAAGCTTAAAACCCAGCTTACAACTTTTTAGTTAACCCCAAGGGCCAAAAACATGATTAAGAAGGCCAAAACTCTGATTTTCTTAATCTGCCCAGAAAATAGAAGTGTCGATAAAGTTTTTTTCTTTTCGAAGGACCATATCTTGAGTTATACTAATCGGTTTAGGACCTATAAATTGTCCATGAAAAGCTCGTAATTCGTACTCCAACTTTTATTCTCATCTTCACTTGATTTAAGCTTGGGAAAAGGTCGAACTTTTGCCTAGAATATGGGCAGCCACGATAATATGCTTTCTGGAAAAACTCAGATTTTTGTTCCTTAATCAAAAGCTTATAACTCTCTCACCCGATATCCTATGAACGCATACCATACCATTTTGGAAAGATGAAAATGTCCTCTATAACTTTGATGCCCAGCCCATAAACCATATCAACCTCTAACCAATCAAAAAACTCCCATTTTTATACTGCCGTCAGAATATCTCAAATTCGCACGATCTTAGTATTTTGGCCATACCATAAATCGGGTGTTAGATGCTTATCGAAACGACGAACCGTAAAAACCGGGTGTTAGATAACACTTTTATCTACCTAACCATACCATAAAATTACCAAGAATCACGTCCCTTATTTTCTGGAAAAGTGGTGAACCATCCAGATTGTAATCTTCCTTGAAATCCGTTAACATGCACATTTAACTCTTCGTGTTTTAACTTAAATCCTTCTTGAAACTTAATTTGATTCTCACAAACATAATATTCAGACTTGAATTACCCAGAAAAACACCATTTAAATCCATTTGATTCTCATGCCACACCATTACCTCAACTACTTCCACAATCCAACATCATGAACAACATGCATCACCTCAAAGCTTTCTTTCTTCTTATTTTCAATATAATCTATAAACATGCACTTTGAAACTAACATATTTTCACACTTTCAAGAAGAATTACACCTTCAAATTCACATGAATATTTTCACAATTTCACGAAGAATTACACCTTCAAATTCACAAGGAATTCGCTTAAGAAACATTAAGATAACAAAGGATTAGCTAAACTCACCCAACTCTCCTTCTTTGAACTTGAATCCTTCACCTTTCTTTGGGTACCTACTAGAGTCACGAATTCTCACATCTAAAACAATGTAATTCCGTCCAAAAACTCTTATTTGAACTTAAACTTAAAACACAACCGAAGATGAGAACAAAGATAGGAAGTTTCACTTACCAAGGAGGTGAAAGAGAGAGGATGAAAATGATATGGTGGTGCGGGGTGGCCGGCTTCAGCGACGGCTGGCCGGAGGGGACGCCGGCGGTCGGTCGACAGGCAGGCGGCGGCGGCCAGACCGGCTTGGGTAGGTGGATGGTCACAGGAGAGAGCAAAAGGGGAGTTGTGTTTGAAGTTGAATGAATAACCCCCTCCCCCTCTTAACTAGCATATATGTATTTTAATAATTCTTGGCCAAAAATAAAAAGAAAGTCTTTCCTCTCTTCCTTAACTAACCGGCCATTAGGGCCTAATTAACCCAAATTTTTACAATTTTAATTCTCCCTTTTATATTTGCATCTCTCACAATTCTCAATTTCCTAAATATCCATAACCAGAAAAAGAAATACTCACTTTGACCCAAAATTAAAATAAATCATCTCCTGAATTCTCATACGTATCCCTTACTTTCCCAATAAAAAGATAATCATAAAAATTAGAGGTCCCGATACGCAAGGTTTTTAACAACCGGGATATCTTGAAATTTTATCGGAAGGAAAACTCGAAGAAATTAAACTTAAAGGGGATTTAAGTCGATCGTTGCACTGTTCAAGTCTGGCAAAACAAACACGGGTTAATAAAATAGAGGAGCATGCGCTTTATTGATTTCGTGAGTTAATTTTTAATCCTGCTTAATCAGAATAATTAACACGTATTAAGGGAAGGTTTTTTCTTGGGTTGTTACAAAATTGTACAATATGTTTGAGTGGTATTGAGGTATGTTTGAAGAGGTTCTAACATGACACATTCTACAAATAAGAAAAGCATGCAACACCTTTAGAGGCTTTGATAGAAACTATTAGGATTGTAAAGTTCATTCTAGGACTAGGTGTTGTCTCTAACCTTGCGAGATAAATGGATCTTGGTTGATAGAATTCATCACTCAAGCAAATGAACTAAAGCTCACTACAATCCAAATATGAGTTCGAGAGATATATCACCCATACAAAAGGTCATTAGTGTAGATGGTATGAAAAATGTGCAAGGTTCATTGCAAGTGTTGTAACTAAACCCTTATTGCAACTAAAGCATGATGGCCATGTATGGGCAATAGGTATTAAACACACTTCGAGATGTGAACATGTCAAGTTTACTTGAATGTTTCATGAATTATGGCCTTGTTGATTCATCTATGAATAACATTCAAAGTTTTACATCAATTGTGGTTTAGAATTATGTAAACGTCCAAAAAGGGTTTGTGAATTCGAAATGGGAAATCAGATGAGGTATGATTTGTGAAACCCCATTAAGTGAAATTGATAACACTAAAAGCCTAGTCGACAGTCGACCTAGTTCTTAATTGTATCATTACGCAAGGACAGTGATAAAATCATAACAATTAGCATAGGGTTGAGGTCATTATCAAAGTTTCGTGATCATGATGATGTGGAGACATCATAAATCAATCACATGGTTAATGTTTAGAACAACTACCGAACTGACCCGCAGTGGGAGCTCTTTAAGGATAATTCCTAAGTCCTGAGTGCATTACATAAACTACGTGGTTTGTTGTGACTTTGGAGTGCGTCCAACCCCTTTCCTAATAGGAGGCTATAAAGCGATGTCTGGGTTGGATTGGAGCATGTGAGGGTGTGTAGTTTAACAAGATGGCATTGTCCTCCCCATTATGAATACTTATCTCGTTGGCCACTCGATGAGCTTAGAATGAAAATGCTAGGCTGAGCTCAGATGGATCAATAGATGATCATCTACTTTTCAGATTCTAACTCGGAGGTTGAGGAACATTCGGGCTGCATGAGGATGACGATAGCTTACCTTATCCGAATATGAGACATGTAACAGTGGTTTTGTGGACCTTGGTTTTGTCGTTCTTTCTTAGCGAGCTAGAAGCCTTGGCTAGAACTAGTTGACTCTAGGTAAGGTTTAGGATCAAGATAACAAGAGGTTTAGGGTGAATACAGAACAAACACAACTATGGTTCAGTCAAATGGGAAACAATGGGTGTCGGAAGATTTCAGGACGCAAACGGTAATTAGGACGAGGGTTTCGCAACTAGGAAGCAACACGATAGTAGAATCAAATGACAATCCCGTTAGGATAAACCCACCGGATTTCCCTTTTCATGGATAATCCGGATTAACTTCCTACAAGCCCACCACGGACCCGGAGGGTTAAAGAAACGGGACTCTCTAGTTAGCTTCTATTCGCTTTCGTGAATAGAATACTAATTATCCAAATTCAAACCTTCCAACTCAAGTGTTGGATGTATTCGGGGTCTTTCGTACCCCAAATACATCCTACTTGAGGGAAGAATAGGAGTGGGAAATTGATTCCACTACAAATTACCCCCCTAGAATTGGTAACCCAATCCAAATACACCATTCACATCCTTAGTTTCTCCCTAACCCATAAGGGTTCTAGCCTCTAACTATCTTATCTAACATGCTAACAACAATAATAACTTCATTCATACTTAAAAAGATATTCAAAACAACAATAGAAACAATCAACAAACACCAAGCCACACTAATAACAAAAACAGAGATTAAAGAGTAAATTATGAACTAAAGAGAGTAAGAGTTAAGAAATGCTCATTAATTTGATGCCAATGGAAGATGCTCCAGAATAATAAGAATCCAATGCTCCAATAATAAGATAAGTCTTCAAAACTTCAATAGAAATCCAATGAAATCCAGTGCAAGAACAATAATCCAAGTAAAACACTCACTAATCACTAAGGAATTACTCTAGTTGAAATCTTAAAATGTGATAGAATATGGTAGAATGTATGATAAAGTATGTGATAATCTGCTAAAAGGCCTAATAGCAATATATACAAGCAAAGTTAGTTACTCAAATCTGGTCACTTTACTCAGCAG
This sequence comes from Portulaca oleracea, assembly GCA_029582165.1. Taxonomy (NCBI): domain Eukaryota; kingdom Viridiplantae; phylum Streptophyta; class Magnoliopsida; order Caryophyllales; family Portulacaceae; genus Portulaca; species Portulaca oleracea. The sequence goes on along the minus strand of CM055880.1, from coordinate 38,828,927 downwards.
AAAGAACACATCTACAGGGGACCGTGGGCAAGGTCTATGAGATCGTGGCCACGGTTCTACGTAGCGAAATGCAGGTTTCTCTTCTCTTCGCAACACCATAGGCACAGTGCCTCTGGACCGTAGGCACGGTCTGGCGATTTAGGTCTGGAGAGATTTCGCTCCTTCGCACCGTCGTGCGTACGGCCTCCAGAGACTGTGGGCACGGTCCTGCTCGGCCCTTTCACCCCCTCCACAGGCCTTGAACCCACCGTGGCTGCGGTAATCAGGACCGCGCGCACGGTCCAGCTCGGCCTCAAGATGTTCTGGGCGTAGCGCCCGCTACAGAAGTGGTGACGGGGGCTACGCCTTGGAGCGTTCAACGGCCAAGGGACAATGGGAGGGTAGCGCCCGCTGCCATGAGTGATGCAGGGGCTACGCCTTGATGCGTGACAGCCAAAGGAAGAAAGGAGTGTAGCGCCCGCTACCTTGAGCGTGGTGGGGGCTAAGCCTTAGCAAACTTCAGCAAATTCTCTAACTTTTGAGCCACTCGACACGTCCGGCCTTTCCGCTTCCTTCTCCTTTGACTCGGGAAATCTCGGCATTCCCAAAGTAGTTGCAAAATGGCCCTTTTTACCATGTTTTGAGTAAAAACTCCGAAATCTACAAAATAACCAAAATCGTATTAAAAGTTATTAAATTAAACTACAAAGCAAGTCAAAAGCCTAAGGATTTAGGCGGTATTTAGACACAAAATAGGGTCTAAACACCCCCCACACTTAAACTTTTGCTCGTCCCGAGCAAAACAAGACAAAAGCTAACTAAACTAACACAAACTCCTCTGTCGTGGGAGAGGAACGAGTGCATTTAGCGTATACACCAAGCCCTTTGAACCTCCCAGCAGCCCGGGTAGGCGAGATGGACTCGTGCGGGTTTGTAGCGGTCGTGCCCACAAAATCCAAAGAAAAAGGAGAAAGGGAAAGTGAAAACAAAACCGAAAAAGACAAAAGGAAAGAGAAACAAAAACTTCGATTCAAAGGATCTTGCAACCTTAATTAAGAAAACGTTATTAAGCCTCTAAAAGTAACCATTAAGAGCATCTCACAAACACCTATCTCAAATAAAAGTCAATCTTGAAGATTTTCAACCCCCTACACCTTATGCCAAGCAAAACCCCATGTGCAAATTTGCAAGTTGGTTCTAACCGAAACCAAAAGACTCCAAAGACTCATGTCCGAACTCAAAAACAACGAAACAACCAATAGAAGCGTTGCCCTTCCTCGCATTTGGTCGCCCTTGGCTTGGTGAGGGCCGTAGGTGATGGAAGGAGAGGCCCCACACTTTTAGAAGCAAAAACTTTCTTTTCTTTTGGGTTGGTTTTACCAACAAAATTGCTTTTTTTTTCTCTTTTTTTTTTTCTTTTTAAAGGTCGGTATTAGCCTTACTTTCGGGAATTGGACGACCCAAATATGGGGTTTACCCTCCCAACACAGTCTTTTCCATTCGCCTCTCTGTCGCAAAGCGATATAGGAGGAGGGTTAAGGGCTATCAGTGTCGTACCACTGATACCGGGCCCGTGTAGGTTGGCTAAGTGTATGGTGGTTAATGTCATTCACCGACACGCTCCACTTAATCCGGTTATTGTATCTTTTGACTTCTTTTTCTTTCTTTTTGAACTTTTTGCTTTTGCTTTTGCTAAACAGGAAAACAAAACAAGCTCGAACACAAACCCCTAGAATCTCCCGGTTCCTATCGGAACGTGGAAGGAATCAGGGGTCTCACTAGACACTCAATGAAGGGAGTCTAAGATGGTATGTCATGACTAGAACCCAAGACAGGGTCAAAAATGCTCAGACCGGTTACTTTTAAAGAAGATTAAGAACGACTTCTCAATTTCGACAACAAGATCCAAGAAACAAAGCAAAACAAAGCGAAAACAAAACTGAAAAAAAAAACTTTAAAGGCTTTCACTCCCTTTTTTCTCCTTTTTCACACAAGTTTTTCAAATTTTAGGCAAAAACTAAGAAAACAAAAACCAAAACATCTAGGTGATCTACCCTTGAAACAGAATATCTCCCCCCCCCCCCCCCACACACACACACTTAAAACGTCACAATGTCCTCATTGTGGGAAGGTGTCACAAGAAAAAGGGTAGAGAACCTACAAAAACAAGCAAACAAGAACATCTAGCAAATAAAAATGGTGGCGACCCGAGCCCACGCGGCTCCAATAGCAATATAATCCCAACACAGACACTGAAAGGGGTTCGCCACCCAAAAGAAAATCAAGCATGCGACGGATCATGATGATAATTCACATAAGAAAGAGTAAGGTGGAAAGATAGTACCTTGAGCTCTTCATAAGTGTTGAAGCTTTGACCCGAAGTCGTCGTTCAAGTGAATCAAAATGATATTAGAGCAAAAGGCGACTTTACAAACAACAAAATTCGCATGCGAGATCGAAAACCAAAACAAAGAAAAACTAACTAACTAGACTTTGGAACAACAAGAACCACAAAGAAGACAAGAAAACTCTAAACCATATAACATTGCCAAATACCTATCTTATCCCCGAATCTCACTCATTGAGGCGGGAAATAAGGGTGAAACTCAATACAAACTGACCAAAACAACTCGATTCATTTCATTAACTTCAAACAAACAATTCTTACATACCCAGCCACAAACCAAAATACATTCAATGCTTGACAAAACAGACCATCCCTAGCCCAAAAGATCAATCATCATACAACCTTAAACATCCCCATTATAATCAAGAGAGAACTAACACAAACCAAGCCCGAGCATCCTAGAAACAACCCCAAAACATGCCAAAAGAACCCGAGATGCCAACATACCAAAACCACAAGACCTTCGCATCCAAACCCCGACGAAGCATCCCCTCACACTTATACTTCGCACAATAAAGTATGTAAAAACAATGAGCAAGATCGGGTGGGGGCGGGAATGCTTACAAACGGTCCTCAAGTGGATCCTCCCGGAGGAGGATGGGGTTGGAGTTGCAATTGGATGCTAACAAGAATCTCTTGTTGGGTCTCAATCAGCCCTTGCAAGTTTTCGATCAGGGTTTGTTGGTTTTGAATAAGCTCTCGTTGCTCTTGAAATTCATCGTGAAGCTCCAGGATACACCAAAAGACATGAGATACCTGAATGGAGGACTTGGAGGTGTTGTCCTGAAACTTTCTAGCCCCAACACGAACAAAAAACCAGAATTTGTGCTTGAAAAGCCCCGAAAATGGTGCGAAAACGCAGATGTGGCGTAGCTAGGGCACGAACTAGCGAGAAATTGGAGAGAGGGGAAGGAATTTGTGAAGAAATCGAGCAATTAGGGCAAAGGATTTAGGGTTTGAGTGAGGTGAAGGGTTTTCGAATGAGGGAGAAGGGGGAGGAGTGAGTGAAAAATGAGGGAGGCTAGGGTATAAACCCCGACATATTTGCAGCAGTTCGACAGACCGTGGCTACGGTCTCATGGACCGTGGGTACGATCTAACTCGGGAAGAAAGAACTGGGACAAAACGCTGCACTGGACCGTGGCCACGGTGAAGACCACCGTGGGTACCGTTTCTTTCGGTCAAAATTCTAGGACAAAAGGAATTGTTCTGCGACCGTAGGTGCGGTAGAACCAACCGTGGGTACGGTCTCACTCGGGCCAAAAACAAGGAAAACTTTTTATAACTGGATCGTGGCCACAGTGAATCCTACCGTGGGTATGGTCTCCTTCGGCCTCTCCCTGCACCTACAAAACTCAAAAACTTGGAAAAATTGTTAAGTCCTAAAATTCTACTCTCTCATTATCAACCCTCTTTTCTTACTCACTCAACAACTTTCAAGGATACCTTTCAACACTCAAAACCACCATGTATCACATCCTTCATAGATCCTCTTTTCACTCTCGATTATTTTTTTCAACTTTTTTTTTCACTTTTTTCTTTCTTTTTCAACTTCAACAAAACACAAAACGAAAATGCTAAGACAAAAGAAATAAAAATGTAGAAAATAAAAGAAAACACTAAAAGTAGGGAAAGTAGATTGTACCTCACCCGGGTGCTTGTTTTAGGTCCTAGCTTGACCTACTCCGATGCTTTCTACCCTCAAAGTTGGCGAGGTACACTACAACGGTCCCCGCGTACTCCTCGCCCATGAAGTATGGCTTAATCTTTGATGAGTTAACCTTGAAACAATCCCCCTGTGCATTCTTGAGTTCAACCACCCTTACTATTTCAAAGGGCCCAGACCACCTTGATCTCAACTTCCCGGAGAATAGTTTGAGCCTTGAGTTTAAGATAAGGACTCTATCTCCCACCACAAACTCGCGACGATTTAATCTCTTATCATGTCATGCTTTTGTTTGCTCTTTGTAGATCCTATTATTTTCATAGGCATGACGTCGCAGCTCCTCAAGCTCTTCCAATTGAAATAAATGACTTGCTCCAGCCACCTTGAGATCAAAATTCAATTTCTTGATTGCCCACATCGTTTTGTCCTTAAGTTCTACGGGAAAATGACATGCTTTCCCGTAGACAAGACGATACGGAGTATTCCCAATCGGCGTTTTGAAGGCGGTGCAATATGCCCACAAAACTTCATCTAATTTCTCCGCCCAATCCTTCCGTGATGAGCTGACCGTCTTCTCCAAAATCTCCTTGATGGCACGATTTGAGATCTCTACTTGCCCTTGCGTTTAAGGATGATAGGGGAGTCCCTTCTTGTGATCGATACGATACTTTGCTAGGAGGGACTCAAACTTCTTCTCGATGAAGTGGGATCCGTTGTAACTAATGATAACCCTTGGAATGCCAAATCTTGGGAATAAAATCTTCTTCAGGATTCTTGACATGGACTTTCCATCGCACTTCACGTATGGGATAGCTTCGACCCATTTCGAAACATAGTCTACCGCCACTAGGATGTATTGAAAACCTCGTGATGACGGAAAGGGACCCATGAAATCCAACCCCCATACATCGAAAACCTCTACCTCAAGGATGAAGTTCAATGGTGCTTCATTCTTCCAGGAAGTATTTCTGGACCTTTGGCATTTATCGCATTGGTTGACATGGAGATGGGCATCGCGAAAGACAGTCGGCCACCAATAGCCGGCTTGTAAGACTCTCGCAGCCGTCTTTTGAAAGCCACCATGACCTCCTACCGGGAATTCATGGCAATGTATCAAAACAGATTTCACCTCGCTGTCGGGTAGACATCGTCTATACATCCCGTCGTTGCACAACCGGAAGACGAATGGATCGTCCCAAAAGAAATGTTTCATGTCGTGAAAGAACTTCTTCTTTTTATGAGGGGTCAGATTTGGAGGAATCACCTCACAAGACAAGTAGTTTATGATGTCGGCATACCAGGGTGAGAATGCTTGATAACCATGAGTCGCTCATCCGGGAAAGAATCCACGATCGGTTGGGTATCCTCCAAATCAACAAGAATCCTCGATAGGTGATCGGCCACTACATTCTTCGTGCCGGCCTTGTCGCAAATTTCCAAATCAAACTCTTGCATAAGCAAAACCCACCGTATAAGCCTCGACTTCATTTCTTTCTTCCCCATCAAATATTTAATCGCGGCATGATCCGTGTAAACCACCACCTTGGAGAACATAAGGTATTGCCGGAATTTGTTGAGAGCAAAGATGATTGACAAAAGCTCCTTCTCCGTGGTCGTGTAATTCTTCTATGCATTATCAAGCGCATGGCTTGCATAGTAGATGACTCTTGGCTTCTTCTCTATGGTTTGAGCCAAACACGCTCCCACAGCGAAATCGTTTGCATCGGCCATGATTTCAAAGGGTAGTGTTCAATCCGAAGGTTGAACTACCGGAGCGAAAATCAAGGCTTGCTTTAACCTATAAAATGGCTCAAGGCATTCATCAGTAAAAGAGAATGGGGCATCCTTGCACAAGAGATCAGTTAAAGGTCGAGCGATTTTGGAAAAATCCTTAATGACCGTGATAAAAAGCGGCATGGCTAAGGAAGCTACGCACCCCAATGTAAAACTGGGGTAGGCGGTCTATAACCTAAACTTTAGCCTTGTCCACTTCGATGCCCTTAGAAGAAATCAAATGACCCAACACAATATCTTCTTCCACCATGAAGTGGCATTTCTCCCAATTCAACACTAAGTCAACTTCCTCACAACGGGTTAGAACTTTCTCCAAATTTAGCAAACAATCATCAAAGGTATTACCATAGACAGAAAAATCGTCCATAAAGACTTCCATGCATTTTTCAATGAAATCACTAAAGATAGCCATCATGCAACGTTGAAATGTCCCTGGTGCATTACATAACCCAAAAGGCATGCGATGATAAGCAAAAGTACCATACGGGCAACTGAAGTAGTATTCTCTTGATGTGCGGGGTGGATTGGAATTTGAAAGAAACCCGAGTACCCATCTAAGAAAAAGAAATACGAGTGACCCGCCAACCTTTCCAACATCTGGTCAATAAAAGGAAGAGGGAAATGGTCTTTCTTTGTTACTTTGTTTAGTTGGCGGTAATCAATACACATCCGCCAATCGGTGACGGTCCGGGTACTTACTAGTTCTTTCTTTTCATTTTCAATTACAGTCATTCCACCCTTTTTGGGTACACATTGAACCGGGCTTACCCATTCGCTATTTGCGATGGGGAAGATGATCCCAGCAACTAACAACTTTACTACTTCCTTTTTAACCACCTCTTGCATATTGGGGTTTAATCGACGCTGGGGTTGTCTATTCGGTTTTGCATCCTCTAACAAGTCAATTGAATGCATGCATATAGAAGCGGACAAACCTTTGAAATCCTCTATCTTATAACCTAAAGCACCCTTATGCTTTCTAAGCAAATCAAGCAACTTGTATCAATCAAAATCATGCAATTTCACATTCACAATGACAAGACAAGATTTCTCATCATCCAAGAAATTGGAGGGAAGAGGGCAGAGGTTTAAGCTCTAAACAAATAGAGGATTTAATTTGAGAAGAAGACATACCCTTGTAAATCACATCTTGAATCTCCATGCACTCAATATAAGGCTCTTCAATAATAATCTCCTCATGCATGGGCGGTGAGTCAAGAAGGTAATATCGGTGTCGTCGGTCTCAAATTGGAAAGATTCCAATAGGCATGCTTCCAAAGGATCATCACAAGTAGACTCAAGTATATGAGAGTCCTCAATATATTCATCAACTAGGAACTCCATCATGTCGATAGCATAGCATATGTCCCCATACGAAGGACCTTTCAATGACCCCTCAAAGTGAAAAATGATGCTTTCATCACCAACATTCAACGACATGCTTCCATTCTTTACATCAATTATCGCTCCCGCCGTGATAAGGAACGGCCTTCCCAAAATGATAGGGATGTTGTTGTCTTCCTCCATCTCCAAGATCACAAAATCACACGGAATCAAAAACTGCCCCACTTGGACCGGGATGTCCTCCAATATTCCCAAAGGTCTTCACACGGAACGGTCGGTCAATTGGAGATTAATTGTTGTAGGAGCTAGATCGTCGAGATTCAACTTCTTGCAAATCGAATGAGGCATGACGCTTACACTCGCTCCTAGATCGCAAAGAGCCCGGCCAATCCGCATGTCACCAATGATGCACAGAATAGAAAAACTTTCGGGGTCGGCTAACTTCTTTGGTGATTTGTTATCAATAATGGCACTACAATTCGTTGTCAAATGGATTGTAGATTTCTCTTGAATCCTCCTTTTGCTTGTGAGAAGCTCCTTTAGATGCTTCTTGAAAGATTGGACCTCGGGAATGGCATCAAGAAATGGAATGTTCACTTGAAGCTTTTTGAGCATCCCAATAAACTTTGAAAACTTCGCATCGGACTTGGGCTTTGCTAACCGCTTGGGAAAAGGGACTGGCGGTAGCTTTGGTTTCTCAATGGTTTTGATCGGCTCATCTTCCACCATCTTTCCTTTCCCTTTCCTTTCATTCTCCATGTCCTCGCTTTCTTTACTAGATTGTTCCAACTCCTCATGAACTCCATCATCTCCCTCACCCAAAACAAACTCACTCTCCCGCTCCTCTATCAAATCTTCCTCCTCCATGATATCTACCACATCACAATTTTTGTCACCCATAACATCCTCTTCCACCATCCTAGGGCCCTCAATCTCTCTACCACTCCTCAATGTAATAGCATTAAGTTTCCCTTTAGGATTTAGTTGGGGTTGGCTAGGAAAAGATTGGTTGGGTTTAGATTGTTGTGCCATTTGAGCCAATTGTAACTCAAGGTTCTTGATGCGTACTTGGTCTCTGTCTTGAGCTAACGACATCTTTTCTTGAGATAAGGCTATCTTTTCTTGAGATAAGGCCATCTTTTGTAGGATTTGCGCAATGGTTTCTTGTTGTGGTGGTTTGGGTGCTTGGGAAGTTTGACCTTGGTGAGGGTTTTGGTGGTATTGGTGACGGTTTTGATTTGCGAAACTGGGGGGTGGGTTTTGTGTTAGTGGAGCTTATTGGTTGTAGGCATAATTCCCACAAGGACGAACGGGGTTTTGATTGGTATAGGAGAGGTTATTGTTAGGATAGATAGCTTGGACTAGCTCGGCTAGATACTCTTCACACCGCTTCAAAGAATGTGGCCCTCCACAAAAATCACATACAAGAATTCGAGCATCCGGCATAAGCATAGGTAAATCTTGAGCTGCCTTTACTTGCCTCGTGGTCTCTTCCAAGGCCGTTTTCTGTTGCATCTCTAAAACGGCATTCATGAGAAATTTAATAGTAGGATTGCTTTCTAGAGAAGGACCATCTCTTGGACAACGGCCACCTCCCCAATGTGGAGAGTTTTGCGATAACTCATGCAGAAATACGTTTGCTTCCTCCGCCGTCTTCTTGAGGAACATGCCCCCCGAGGCATGATCAATGGATTCTCGCAAAGAACTACTCAATCCGGAATAAAAATGATGCAATAACAGCCAATCATCAAGATTGTGGTGTGGACACCTCCGTCGGAGACCCTTAAATCTCCCCCATGCTTCGAATAACGACTCATCGGGCTCTTGCTTGAAGCTCATGATGGCTTGCCTTAACTGACACGTCTCATCATTGGGGAAAAACCTTTGAAGAAAGTCGCGGCTAAGGGCATCCCATGTAGAATAGGTTCCCGGCGGACACGTGTTGAGCCACAATAGTGCTTTCCCCTTCAAAGTGAGAGAGAAAAACATCAGCTTCATGTATTCGGCGGAGACTCCATTCATTTGTACGAACCTATGCGTTGCTCGAACTTGTTGATGTGGTCAATAGGATTTTCATGCTCTCCTCCATCGTACGGAGTATTCTCGAATATCTCCAACAAATATGGCTTGAATTCGAACGAAGCGTTCAGTTGTAATGCAGGTAATATAATGGGATCGCCTCCCGTACCCGACGATGGTAAGGAATATGATGCTAAGGTACGACATGGATCTGGCTCTCTGTCAGACATTAGAATTTCGATCGTCTCTCGCTCCCTTTGTTGTCTTCTTCGTCTCGAGCCGACGTTAGCTTGGCGAATAATGCTCTCCGGGTTCGGATTCGGTGGAGTTATAGGAGTTTGGCCTCGTCGAGATCGAGTCCGCATGCACAAAAGGAACAAACAAAAGAATTAAATTCCCAATAACCAAGGATAACAAATCTCTAGCAAGTGAAATGATCTCAACCAACCTAAAGACAAAGAGCTAAGCTAGGTGCGCTTGCTCCCCGGCAACGACGCCATTTCGTGTAACAGTGGTTTTGTGGACCTCGGTTTTTTCGTTCTTTCTCAGGGAGCTAGAGGCCTTGACTAGAACTAATTGACTCTAGGTAAGGTTTAGGATCAAGATAACAAGAGGTTTAGGGTGAAAACAGAACAAACACAACTATGGTTCAGTCAAATGGGAAACAATGGGTGTCGGGAGATTTCGGAACGCAAACGGTAATTAGGATGAGGGTTTCGCAACTAGGAAGCAACAAGATAGTAGAATTAAATGAAAATTCCGTTAGGATAAATCCACCGGGTTTCCCTTTTCAAGGATAATCTATATTAACTTCCTACAAGCCTACCACGGACCCGGAGGGTTAAAGAAACGGAACTCTCTAGTTAGCTTCTATTCGCTTTCGTGAATAGAATACTAACTATCCCAATTCCAACCTTCCAACTCAAGTGTTGGATGTATTCGGGGTATTTCGTACCCCAAATACATCCTACTTGAGGGAAGAATAAGAGTGGGAAATTGATTCCACTACAAATTACCCCCTAAAATTGTTAACCCAATCCAAATACACCATTCACATCCTTAGTTTCTCCCTAACCCATAAGGGTTCTAGCCTCTAATCATATTATCTAACATGCTAACAACAATAATAACTTCATTCATAATTAAAAAGTTATTCAAAACAACAATAGCAACAATCAACAAACACCAAGCAACTCTAATAACAAAAACAGAGATTAAACAGTAAATTATGAACTAAAGAGAGTAAGAGTTAAGAAATGCTCATTAGTTTGATGCCAAAGGAAGATGCTCCATAATAATAAGAATCCAATGCTCCAATAATAAGATAAGTCTTCAAAACTTCAATAGAAATCCAATGAAATCCAGTGCAAGAACAATAATCGAAGTAAAACACTCACTAATCACTAAAGAATTACTCTAATTGAAAGCTTAAAATGTGATAGAATATGGTATAATGTATGATAAAGTATGTGATAATCTGATAAAAGACCTAACAGCAATATATACAAGCAAGGTTAGTTACTCAAAACTCGTCACTTTATCAGCTGAAAAAACACATCTGCAGGGGACCGTGGGCACGGTCCTCTGCAGATGCGTTTTTCAGGTTTCTCTTCTCTTCGCAACACCATAGGCACGGTGCCTCTGGACCGTAGGCACGGTCTAGCGATTTAGGTCGGGCGAGATTTCGCTCCTTCGCACCTTCGTTGGTATAGTCTCCAAAGATCGTGGGCACGGTCCTGCTCGGCCCCTTCACCCCCTGGACAGGCCTTGAACCCACCGTGGCTGCGGTCATCAGGACCGTGGGCACGGCCCAGCTCGGCCTCAAGATGTTCTGGGCGTAGCGCCTACTACAGAAGTGGTGACGGGGGCTTCGCCTTGGAGCGTTCAAGAGCCAAGGGACGATGGGAGGGTAGCTCCCGCTACCATGAGTGTGGCGGGGGCTACGCCTTGATGCGTGACAGCCAAAGGAAGAAAGGAGGGTAGCGCCCGCTACCTTGAGCGTGGCGGGAGCTACGCCTTAGCAAACTTCAGCAAATTCTCTAACTTTTGAGCCACTCGACACGTCCGGCCTTTCCGCTTCCTTCGCCTTTGACTGGACCAAGACTTGAGAAATCTCGGGATTCCCAAAGTAGTTGCAAAATGGCCCTTTTTACCACGTTTTGAGTAAAAACTCCGAAATCTACAAAATAACCAAAAACATATTAAAAGTTATTAAATTAAACTACGAAACAAGTCAAAAGCCTAAGGATTTAGGCGGTATTTAGAAACAAAATTAGATCTAACCAAGACAGTAAGTGACAAGGGAAATAAATGAGATTGAACACTTGTGGGACAAGTTAGGGATTGTTGGGAATGTAGCGACAAGGCTCGGTTTATTTGGAGTAATCAAACCAAAGTAATATAGTGATAATATGTCTTGCTAGAGACCTCCATGATCTATAATTTAATCTGTTTAATTATAACCATATTATTAGGTCGTATTAGGTCACATAAGTCAGTGTTTGGGAACAATTTATGTAGACTAAATTAGCATAATATTATTTTGGTGAGTATCAGAGTTGATTACATGGAGAAATCAACTCACCACGAATCGTGGAACCCTTCCATGGACCGTGGTAGGTGTACCACGAACCGTTACGTAGTCCATAGGTGATGTTGGTTTTTGGACGTCACCATGGACTGTGGTCAGGTTACCATGGTCCGTGTCGACCTGGGATGCGCGTTTCGTGTAAGTCTCTTATGAAGGGGATGGTTTCCCCTTCTCAGAGAAACCTAAACAGTACTATAAATATGAGTCTTACCTATGAGATTCACTAATCTATTGTTTAAGACTTCTAGAGAGATACCATGGTGATTTTTTGAGTTCCTCTCTCTCCTAGTCTAACAATTATCATTATTGTTTCCTAACAATCCACAAAATACCCTAAACACATACATCTTAGATTAAGATCAATACCTATCGGGTTGATCTAGCAATCGAGTTCTCGGAGTGCTGTGTTGACCTATGGTAGAGGATTTCTTCATTGGAATCTCAAAGGTAAACATTTGCATCAACCTAATTAGCAATCATGTATAATACTTAGCATATGACATTGTAGTTTCTTGGGTGATTAATTTTTTATAACTGTTATGAATATTCCACCTATTAATATGCATCTGTTTAGGAAATAGATCACCTAAAACCCAACATGTTCTAATTTTAAAAGGAAGATGTTTAACTACACACCATTATCAATTTATTACAAACTAGTTTTTTGCTCATTCTTCCGAATGAATGTCAATTTAGGTACATGATTGCGAACATAAATTATTTATAGAAATAAATAACAAAAATATAAAAGAATTTGATGGAAATGCCAAATGTGAATCTAAACAATGTAAGTCTGTAATATAATTAACTTACAACATCAAAAGGCAGTGAAATGCAAAGGAAAAACAATTGTAAAGTCATATTAAATCTAAACTTGATAATGGTTTGTCAATAGTTAGCAATTAAACAATGGACCACTAACAAAGATGAATACTCATCTCTCAACTCTTTTTTTTTTTGAGAGAACTAATATATTTTTTTGAATAAACTTTTAGTAAACTAAACCTAAAGTCTCCCTCCAAGAACGTAAAAGAAGTTAACATATAATCCGTTGAGACTAAAATATAATCACAACTTTATTTTTTATTTTGGTGGTCCAAAAAAATTAAAGTTATATTTTGGCACCAAAGTAGGAAAAATAAAATGTGACATGTCTTATCCAAAATACATATATATATTTGTTTTGCCCGATTCTTTCGGATTGGCATTGGTAAAGTAATAAATAATTTATTAAAACACGACTTATTGTCACAGATTAGAAAAAGTCAAATTATAAAGAATCCAAACCCAAGTGTGAACTAACCACACTATCCGTAACTTAACTTCTCATGCAATCGAATTACCACATAAATAAAAAAATATGAACCATGTGCTAATGAATTTAAAAGCTAAACATTTACAATATGTGATCAAAGACTACAACTATCAAAAAATGGATTAGTATCTATCTTTCATCACATGTATATATATGCACGTGGTTCACCTGGGCTCCCCAGCCTCACAATGAAAATGCTCAAGCCTCCACCATGCTCTCTATCAAATTCTAGCAAGAGTTGATACTCAAGTTTGCTGCTAGTGGTTAGTGCTAAAAGCGTCATGTTCATCATCCTTCATGTATGCCCCTACAATATAGCCACCGAGGGGGGTGCTGTGATGCTAAATTGTTAGAGAAAAGTGAGTAGCAAGGTAACAGCGGAAGCGAATAATAGAATCGAAAACGAGATGACGGATATTACGACAAAATTTAGGAATGAAAATAAGCGATAAAATCAAACACCAGAATTACGTGGCAAACCGAAGAACTCGGAGAAAAACCCACAGACGGCGACAACCAGAAAATAATTCATATTGAGAAAGAGTGCAACCTAATCACTATCACAGGGTGTGATGCAATCCACAAAGGAGATTACAATAACAATCTCTCAACACTCAACTCACAATCTCTCAGGATACACTAGGGAAGATATTGGTGAGACCCCTTTCTCTCTCAATATTTTCTCTCTCTAGCTCTCTGTATTTACCGATGTGTTTTGGTGGAGAAACATATACCGTATATATATTAGTGGAGGGGGAAAGAAAACTAGGTTAAAATAAATAACCTAAACAACAAAACAAGAAACTCGTCGCGGGTAAAACAACGTGAACGGAGACGCTGGCCGCGCCAAAAGTATGCTGGCAGCGTCTAGAATCGTAGGCCTTCTGAAAGTGACGCTAGTAGCGTCCAGAAGGAAGGGGCCAGCGCCTTTGTTCTCGACTCCGTATTAAAAAAAAAAGACGCTAGTAGCGTCGTAATTCCACCGATGGCGTATAGTAACAAAAGACGCTGGTGGCGTCTAGGACCCCCTGGTGGGGTCTAGGACCCCGTGGTGGGGTCTAGGACCCCGTGGTGGGGTCTCCGATTGTTGCCTCTTATAAGGGGCGTTGTTGGCGTCCCATCTGACATTGGTGGTGCCCCGATCTTCCTCCCTCAATCTGGACCCCGAGGATCCAATGGGCCACACAAACCCAACAATCTCCACCTTGGACCATGATTCGAGATATCGGTCCAGAATAGATGTCTTCACTGTCGCCATCGACACGCCCCTCCGCAGGGCGTCGCCCCGCAGGGCTCTCACATACTCAAGACACCAACTAAGTCCAAACAATGTTCGAACTTAGCTATAGATAAAGGCTTGGTTAACATGTCTGCAGGATTATCAGAAGTATGCACCTTCTTCACCACAATCTCTCCTGCAGCAACAGTATCTCTGATGAAGTGATACCTAATGCTTATATGCTTGGTCTTTGAATGATAAGTGTCATTCTTTGTCAGATGTATAGCATTGTGACTGTCAGAATAAACCACGGTCTCGCCCTGTGGTACTCCAAGCTCCATGACCAATCCCCTCAACCAGATGGCCTCCTTCACTCCTTCTACTGCATCAATATATTCAGTCTCTGTAGTAGACAGGGCCGCTATAGATTGCAGTGAAGCTTTCCAAGATATTGCTCCTCCACACATGACGAACACAGACCCTGAAATTGAGTGTCTCCTATCGAAATCTCCACCATAATCAGCATCAACATAACCTGCAACATCAGACGTTGCAGCACTACCTCTATCATACAAGATGCCCTTCTCCAAAGTTCCCTTCACATAGCGAAGGATCCACTTCACTCCTTCCCAATGCTCCTTCCCTGGATTCTGCATATATCTACTCACCACACTAACTGCATGGGACAGGTCAGGTCTAGTGCACACCATAGCATACATCAAGCCACCAACTGCACTAGCATAGGGAATATTAGACATCCTCCTTACCTCCAAATCAGATTTAGGACAGTTATCACTAGATAACATGAAGTGTGCAGCTAACGGAGTTGAAACTGCTTTACAGTTTCTAATGTTTAATCTGTCCAACACCTTCTCCAGATATTTTTTCTGAGACAAGAACAACTTCCCTGCCTTTCTATCCCTTTGGATCTTCATACCCAAAATCTTCTTCGCTGCTCCCAGGTCTTTCATCTTAAACTCCTGGTTGAGTTGAGATTTCAGCTTCTTTATTAGTGACATGTCCCTGGAGGCGATCAACATGTCATCCACATACAATAATAAATAAGTGAAAGACCTTTCTTCAAATTGCCTGTAGTACACACAATTATCATAGTGACTTCTTGTGTACCCTTGCCCTACCATAAAGGTATCAAACCTTTTATACCACTGCCTAGGTGCCTGTTTAAGTCCATACAAGGACTTCCTCAATCTGCATACATGTTTTTTCTTACCAGGAACGATGAAACCATCTGGCTGCCTCATATATGTTTCCTCCTCCAACTCGTCATGGAGGAAAGTTGTCTTGACATCAAGTTGTTCCAACTCCAAATCAAATAGAGCAAGAAAGGCAAGCAAGGTGCGGATCAACGTATGCCTCACGACTGGCGAGAATACTTCGTGGTAGTCGATTCCTTCTTTCTAGTTGCAACCCCTTACCACTAATCTGGGCATCCACCTTGCTCTTTCTACACCAGAGATACCTTCCTTTCTCTTGTACACCCACTTTGCAGTAAGAGCTCGTCGCCCTTTAGGCAACTCACATAGCTCCCATGTATTATTTTTCTACAGACTCTCCATCTTCTCTTGCATAGCTCCTATCCAGTTTGGGCATTCGGACAAGAGATGGCCTCCTTATAGGTAGAAGGTTCAGCACCTTCAAGAGTCTCCTCTGCAACACTCAGCGCATAAGCAATCATAGCATCATCTTCTTCAGTATATCGCGCTAATCTCTTGATCTCCCTCCTGGGACGATCTATAGCAATGCACGGTTGTTCCTCCACCTGAGGAACATTCGTCTCAATCTCAGGCTCATCAACCTGAGTTGGTTCAGGAGCATCGTCAGTAGTTTGCTCCTGATTGCAGGTTCCAACAGCTCCACCTTGAGCCTGCTCTACCTCGAACACCATTCTTCTTGCATCCTTCTCCTCATTTCCTGCATCATCAGAAGTACTGGTAGATTCTATTCCAGATAACATATCAGTTTCATTAAAGAATACATATCTAGACTGAATAACTTTCTTCAAATCAGGACACCACATTCTATATCCTTTAGACTCAGACCCGTAACCTAGAAACATGCATTTAATAGCCCTGGAAGACAGCTTCCCATCATTCACATGAACATATAAAGGACATCCAAAAATTCTCAAATTAGAATAATTAACTAGATTACTTGTCCATACTTCCACTGGAATCTAGTATTCGATAGAGGCATGAGGTGATCTGTTCAGCAGGTAGCAGGAAGTAGATATCACCTCTGCCCAGAACGATTTGCTCTTCCAAAGCCCTGCATTCGAGAGCATGCAGCGGGCTTTCTCCAGGAGTGTCCTGTTGATTCTCTCGGGTACCCCGTTTTGCTGAGGCTTACCCACCAAGGTTCGATGTCTCGCAATCCCATACTCCTCGCAAAATTCAGTAAATTCAGAATCAACAAACTCCAACCCATTGTCAGTCCTGAGTTTCTTGATTTTCCTACCTGTTTGGTTCTCCACCAAAGCTTTGAACTTCTTGAAATATGAGAATGTCTCATTCTTGTGCCGTAGGAAATAAACCCAAGTCTTGCTCGAGAAGTCATCCACGAATGTCAACATGTAGCGCTTGCCACCCAGTGATGGCACTCTAGCAGGACCCCACAAATTCCTTGATGTTGTATGTTTAGCCCTTGTCAAACTAACCCTCTTCTGTTTCCCGTAGACACAGTGATTGCAAAACTCCAACTTGCCGATCTTTGCGCCTTCAAGATATCCCTTCTTGCTCAACATTGACATTCTCTTCTCGCCCATGTGGCCTAGTCTCATGTGCCACAGTTTTGTGTTGTCAGACTCATCAAGATTTAGGACTGCCGTTGCAAATCCTGCCACTGTAGACCCCTGCAGGATGTATAGACTACCCTTCCTAATTCCCTTCATAAGAACCATGGAACCCCTGCACACTTTCAAAACACCATCTTCTCCTTTGTACATGCAGCCGTTAGCTTCAAGAGTACCCAAAGAAATTAAATTTCGAGTCATGTTAGGGATATGACGAACCTCCTTGAGAGTTCTAACGATGCCATCATGAGTCTTGATTTTGATGCTGCCGATTCCTGCAACCTTGTAGGCTGTATCGTTACCCATGACTACGACCCCGGTGTCAACACTCTCATAAGACACGAACCAGTCCTTATGAGGACACATATGATAGGTGCACCCCGTGTCAAGAACCCACTCATCTCTAGTTATCCTACTCGATGTGGTAGCCAAGGCATCATCCGTAACTACAAACTTATCACCATCTAACTCGGACTCTACGCAGTTTGAGGTATCCAGTTTGGTGTGATTATCCTCACTCTCCTGCTTCGGGTCGTTTTGTTTTGCCCAAAAGTCTCTCTCTATATGCCCCATCTTACTACAGTAGTTACACTTCTTATTCTTGTGAGGATTCCTAGACTTTGAACGGTGTTTAGACCTCCCTCTAGACCTGTTTCCCTTACGCTCAGTATTTCTACCCCTTACAACCATAGCATCACCACCCTTGTCATCGCCATCAGTATCAAGTTTCTCCTTAGACAGTAAACTAGCCTTTACTTCACTAAGGTTAAGGACACCACGATTCCCATACAACATGATTTCCTTAAATTATTTATGTGATGCAGATAGGGATAGAATTAAATGTAAAGCCTTATCCTCATCAGTGTATTTTATATCCATTGATTCCAATTCAGTAATAATATAATCAAATTCACTAAGATGTGCCGTAATAGAAGTACCTTGGGGCATCTTCAGCCTGTAAAATTTCTCCTTCATTCGATACTTGTTTGCACGATTGTTCGACATGTACAGCTCTTCTAGTTTGGTCCAGAGCTCCCGAGGTTTCTCGATATGCATCACCTCTCTCTGAATGTGCTCCGCCAAGCACAACTGAATCCTTGCCAGAGCCTTGTCTTCAAGCTTCTTCCACTCCCTTGGAGTCAGATTCCCCTTGATATCCTTCTGGAGTTGTTTGAATTCATCATCGCTCATTGTCGCATCAATCTTCGTGTCGGGATACTCAATCACATCCCATAACCCGTGCTGAATCAGGACCGCCTTCATCTGCAATCTCGACATAGTAAACCTCCTTGTTCCATCAAATTTAGGAATATCGCACTTCATGATTGAAGTCATCTCTACCTTGCTTTGACACCACTTGTTAGAGAAAAGTGAGTAGCAAGGTAACAGCGGAAGCGAATAATAGAATCGAAAACGAGATGACGGATATTACGACAAAATTTATGAACGAAAATAAGCGATAAAATCAAACATCAGAATTACGTGGGAAACTGAAGAACTCGGAGAAAAACCCACGGACGGCGACAGCCAGAAAATAATTCACTATGAGAAAGGAGGAGTACAACCTAATCACTATCACAGGTGTGACGATCTACAAAGGAGATTACAATAACAATCTCTCAACACTCAACTCACAATCTCTCAGGATACACTGGGAAAATATTGGTGAGACCCCTTTCTCTCTCAACATTTTCTCTCTCTCTGGCTCTCTGTGTTTACCGGCCAGCGCCTTGGTTCCAGACTCCGTATTAAAAAAAAAAGAAGCTGGTAGCGTCGTAATTCCGCCGGTGGCATTTAGTAACAAAAGACGCCGGTGGGGTCTAGGGCCCCCTGGTGGGGTCTCTGATTGTTGCCTCTTGTAAGGGGCGCTGTTGGCGTCCCATCTGACGCTGGTGGTACCCCGATCTTCCTCCCTCAATCTGGACTCCGAGGATCCAATGGGCCACACAAACCCAACAAAAACATAGCAATATTCTAACAACAAGTTAAACCAAAACATTCAATTAATCCCACCCTCTAATAAAAATTTCACATTATCTGAAGGTTCTTCCCCCATGAGATCATTGGACTCCAAGGTAGGATTGTTCTAGCAATCAAGAACGTGATAGACCAATTTACACCATGAAAACTGTAACTGGTCTATCATGCTTCTTCCCCCATGTACTATAGAGAAGACTCCACAACACTTGCATCCATGTAATTTAATTATTGCAAACGAATAAGGACATACCTAAAAAAATGTATGGAGTTAGAGAAAAGCTTATAGTGTTTTTTTTTTTTTGTTTTTTTGACAATATAAAAGCATATACTTTTATTTCAATTGAAGGAACTGTAGTAGAGAAACTAAATTTTGCAAAATTAAGATTTAGTTAATAAATAAATAATCTCATAAACAGAAGCAATAGAAAACGGCAGTTGCGTTGGTTGATTAAAAAAGAAATTAATCGTAGGATGGTAATTAGGATTTCTGCAAAATAAGATAGCGTGGTGATTAGGATTTCTGTAAAATAGGATTATGATTGATTTCTGGAAGGGAGAGGGACTGGAGGAAAAGATATAGCATTATGTATATGTTGCTAATTGGTCACTAAAATATGTGACAACTTGATTAAGTTAATTATAGAAGGAGAAATGATAAATGTCTTGGACAATACACTTGTTAAGTGTCTTGTGATGCTATAAAACATATATATTTGTAAATTAAATTGCAAAAAAAATGACATGATTGACTTCTTCAACTATAATAATATATATAAATGTTATAAAATCACATTTTTATCTATATTTTTTAAAATTTATGAAAATGCGTCCAAAATATGGCCAACAGGTGGGGTTCATTCATTAAGGTGTCAATTTTAATTGTTGGCGTAGCCAACACATTCCAAGCTTCTTATAATTGATAATTAATAGTATCTGTCAAAAAAATTGAGGTTAAAAATGATAATTAATATGGATTTTAAAGTAATGTCTTGGGGCAAGACACTTATCATCAGCCTTATAGAATAGCCTATAAAGTTAACTTGAATCTTCATGAATCTGTAGATTAATATGTAAAAATTACAAAAAATTACTCGGAGGTACCCCAATATTTGGGGAAACTATTTTTCGGTACCCCAACTTTTTAAAACTAATTTTGAGGTACCCTTACTTTTTGAGTTAGTAATTATTTGGTGCTTTTCTGGCCTAATATTTTATCAAGTGACCAAAATACCCTCATTTTTCTTCTTCAAGGGTATTTCTTCAAGAAGGGAAGAACAAGGGCATTTTGGTCACTTAATAAAGTTATTGGCCGGAAAAGCACCAAATAATTAATAACCCAAAAAGTAAGGGTACCTCAAAATTAGTTTTAAAAGTTGGGGTAGCAGAAAAATATTTCACCAAAAGTTAGGGTACCTCAGAGTAATTTTTTGTAAAAATTATGATCCTGATGGACGGACTGGAAATATATAAGTCGGGAATTGGCTAGATAAACGTGGAATTAACAAACCTCTTTTTGATGCAAGTACGGAGAAATTGGGCCTTGAAAGAGAGTAAAAGAGGGAAAACTAATTTCGATGCAGGAATAAACGGACAATGATACACTTACCCAGTGGGTTTTTTACCTACCCCAGGTGGCAAATGACATGGCCTCTGATGTGGCAATTCCCTTCCTCTCTCTTCTTTTTTCTGCTGCAACCTCTCTCTAGGCGTGGCATTGGAAAATGATAACATTTATTTCTTTCTATGATTAAAACTTCATCCCCAAAAACCACTTCCCAAAAATTGAAAACCCCGATTCAAACTCATTTCTATCGAAGATCATCTTTTTCGTTCTCTCTCTACATTCATTTCTCTGCTCTCCCTTTCTCGTTTTCGTTCTCCCTTTCTTGTTTTCGTTCTCTTTCTCTTTATCTGATTCAAACTTTATTTTGTTTAGGGTTCTTTCTCTAATTGAAACTTCATCCGTTCGAATCCAAATCAAGCAGATCAGATAGATAAAATTTAGAAAAAGGAATGTACTCTAATTTGAATGTCCATCCTTTGTTGTTCCGAAAAATATAATTAATCTTCATTATTTGTAGTGTGGATCCTGTTTACCAGTTTTTAGGGTTTGGGTGTGGTTTTTTAAGTTTTGTATTTGGGTTTGGGTGTGGTTTTTAAACATTGGAACATAACAATTGATTTGAGGATTCAATTTTCAGAACTGGAAATTGATTATTTTAAGTTTTTAGGGTTTGGGTGTGCTTTTTGAAGTTCTGTATCTGGGTTTGGGTGTTTATGGTTTTTTAAACATTGGAACATAAGAATTGATTTGAGTATTCATTTTTCAGAACTAGAAATATTTTAAGTTTTTAGGGTTTGGGTGTGGTTTTTGAAGTTCTGCATCTGGGTTTGGGTGTTTATGGTTTTTTAAACATTGGAACATAAGAATTGATTTGAGGATTCATTTTTCAGAACTGGAAATTGGTAATTTTTCAGATCCCATCCCTTCAAGTTTGGCTATGGTTATGACTGACGAGAGAAAGATGTTCATTTGAAGATAGTGCCGGAATTTTTATTTGGCTTTGGTAAAGATACGTGTTTTCGGGGTTCTTTTGGGGGAATTAATGACAAATTTTCTAAATTATTGTATGATTTGTCTATAGTTGGCTATGCTATGAGGATTAATCGTATGATTAGTCAAAAATGTTGTTGATGACTGTCATGGGTAATGACTGTAATTGAGTATGCTATGGTGATATGGTGATGACTGACATTTATTATTCTTGATTGTGGTTATTAACTGTTCATATGTTTACTCACTCGATCTTGAACATGAAAGAACTCTAGCTTTTTTGTTGATACTTGTAAGATATGGCAACGTCATCAAGGAACTCGAGCTTGAACATGCAGGATCGATTACATATAAAGTATCGATATTGTTGTGGTTGGAAAACTGATTTGAAAATTTCATCATCAAAAAACAACTCTAACTCACTGTACTTCAAATGCGACGTTTGTAATAGTTTTGTTGATTGGGTTACCTCAAGGGATGTGATTGAGGATGGTTACTCCGGTGCAAATTCTCGTCTTGACGGTGGTTACTATGGTGCAAATTCTCGTGTTGATAATATTGATGAAGTAAAGGAGTTTGTTGTAGTTGTAAAAGACTTGCATAAACAGTTGTATGATCTTTTTTGCTTTTTGGTTAAGTTTGGTGGGATGTTGTATTTAGTATTACTTGTGGTGGTGTTGTTAAAATAGGGACAAGTTATCCATAACTAATGTATTGGTATTGAGATTAATGTATTGTTTTTTATTAAACTAATGTACTGTTGGTTTATATTCACTTGGTAATGGCACATTCTGATATGATATTTGGTTTTTCATTCACTTGCATTTTCATCCAAATTAGTCATATAGTACCCAAAAAAAAAAATTAGCAAACTATGGCCCTTAACCATTAAACTATGATATCATGAAGTGATGCCCTGAATTGTGACTCTAAATATGGGGGGCAATGAAGATTTAAATGTTCAAAGATCAATGAACACAGTCTCAGATTTGATAAAATTGCCCCTAAATTGGAAAAAAATACCAAAAAATGCCCCTTTAACTATTAACTATTCAGTAACACCACTGAAGTTTACATAAGAATTAAAAATGCCCCCTAATTGGTATGTTAACCAGTAACAATCGGTAACCATGTTGAGTACTTATTTTTTTGAAACAATTTGAATAGGTAATAAGAAATAGGGAAAAGGAAAAAAAATTGTACAGCTTCCTTCTACCTTCCCTCCATTATTATCTTGTGTCTGACCACACTCCAGGACCTTTTCTCTTCGTAGTTCATACAAACAACCATCCTGAAAGAAAAAACTGTAAACCCCAAACCATAAACCCTAAAACCTAGAACATAAAACCCAAAACCCTTATACTGGCGTAGTCAATAACGGCTGAAGTGAAGCGAGGTTAACTGGTGGTCGGATTTGATTCAGGTCGACGATGCTGATGTTGTTGTAATCGATCAAAGCTTGTGATGAAACAGTGCAATTTGGAATAAGGTAACATAAATTTGTATGGAGGTCTGATTTGTGGGAAAAATTGTAAATTTTATGTTTTTATTGGTTTATGTTTTGCTAAAATTGAAACTGTCGAGAATGAATTTGATGAGATGTGGTTGTGTTTGATGGTTTGAACATAGTGAATGCAATTTGATTAGAGTGTTTTATTGCTGAACCCATAATATAATGGCATTCAAAATATTGTTGTTCCATGGGGGTGAATTTCATAGGGCTCCCCATTTAGTTTACAGTGAAGGAGAGTGCAGTGAAGTGGTTTGTGACACAGATCATATTAGTCTAGATGATCTAAAGGAGATGGTTGTGAAGAGAGGTTACCGATGGCGGAGTATAAAAAATTGCACTATGTTAAACCTGGTTGTGGATTAGAGGGTGGTTTAGTGGCTATTGATGGAGACAATGAGATGAAGGATCTTATGGAATTGCTGGTTCGTAATGATTCTGTTTCTGTGTATGTGGAGTATGAAGAACAAGATCTAAGTAAGGGGGTGAATGACATAGAGGTGGACAGGGAGGTTGGTGGTGATGATGATGATGATGATGTTGATGATGAATATTTTCCTGAAGAAGATGGTGAGGAGTATACATGCATATTGGGATTTTTCATGTGATAGTGGCTCTTATGTTGATGATGAAGAGGAATTAGAGGCCAGGAATATGACTATTCAATTGAAACAGTCAGTTGAAGCTGGGAGGGAGGCAATTGTAGATGAGGATATTGGGGAAGTTGATGGTGAAAAGGTAGAGAGTCATTACCATGATTCAGATAATACAGATAGCGATGTTGGAGCTGTTCTAAGAGATTTGGTTAGAAACAAAGGTGACAAGGATATCAGTAGGATTGATGAGATTAATAGAAAGAGGAAGAAGAGGGTTAGGTCTGGAATGTACCATCATGGATTGAAAATGTTAAAGGCTGGCATGGTCTTTCCTGACAAGATATCATTCAAGAAGGCAGTTGATGACTACAGGATTAAAGGGGGGTACAATTTAAGGGTGACCAAGAGTGACAGGGGAGACTCCAATTGAAATGTTTGGGTGAGGGATGTGAATGGAGAATTTATGCTGCCAAACTGAAAAATGTGTTGTCTTTTGAAGTGAAGACACGATAAGCCACACACATGCACACCCTTCAGTTTCAAGGCAGGGAAGAGGACCTTTTAAACTAAGTGGTTGGCAGAGAAATAGTTTGGCCTTTTTAGACTGCAACCTTCATTTAGAGGAAGGGATTTACATGCCAAAATATTGAAAGACTTGAAGTTCAATGCAACACTTTGCATGTGTGTTAGAGCAAGGAGGACGGCTTTGTCAACAATATTAGGTGACTATAGGACACAGTTTGAACAACTCAGGGACTACCTATCTGAGGTGTGCAATAAGAACCCAGGCACGACACTGAAGCTGATGACAACCCTGAATGAAGAACAGAAGCATGTATTCAAGTTTCTGTACATATGTCCTGGCCCTTTAAAGCAAGGGTTTTTAGAAGGATGTAGGAGAGTAGTTTCTTTGGATGCATGTTCCTTGAAGGGACCGTGGGATGGTAAAGTGTTTGTCGCTGTTGGTAGAGATGCCAATGATCAAATGTACCTTGTTGCATGGGGGGTTGGGGAAAGTGAAAGCAATGATAGTTGGCATTTTTTCTTAGAGGAATTACAAAGGGATTTAAACATCGGTGATGGTTTCAAATGGACTTACATTTCAGATCAGCAGAAGGTAATTGACCTTATATCATTGTAATCGTTCAAATTCTTTAATTTTGAAGTTTTGGTTGATTGATTTAGTGATCACTGTGTTTTTCTTCTTTGCAATTAGGGATTGGACTCTATAATCAAGGAGGTTTTCCCTAGAGCTGAGCATAGAATGTGTGCAAGGCATGTGTATGCTAATTTTAGAGAGAGTTAGAGAGGTCAAGCATTTAGAAACATTTTTTGGAGGATAACAAAGGCAACAAATGATTATCAATTTGGAGAGGAATGTGATTGATATGAAGGGTCTAGATCCCAAAACCTTTGAATTTTTGAAAAATAAAGGTCTTGAGCATTTCAGCAGAAGGTACTTTGGGACTAATGCTCAATGTGATTCTGTTGACAATAAAATGGGTGAGATTTTCAATGCATTTATCAATGAGGTTGTGTACCAACCAATATTATCCATGCTTAGAACTATTTTCAAGCTTGTGATGAAGAGGATTGGTCAGGAACAAGTATGGACAGACGCACTTGAGGGTCCAATAGCACCTAGGATAAGGAAGAAATTGGACAAAAGAATTGGCCATGCAAGATATTGGGAGCCTGTGAGGGCAGAGGGAGGATTGTATAGTGCCACTCATGGAAGAGATGATTTGTTGTCGATCTAAACAACTGAACATGCACATGTAGGTCTTCGGAGTTGAGTGGCATCCCTTGTATTCATGTAGTTGCTATTTTTAGGGAAGAGAGATTGAAACCAGAGGATTATGTGCATGAGTGTTACTCACTGCAACACTTAAAGACAACATACTCCCATACATTGAAGCCAACCAATGGGGACGGAATGTGGCCCAAAGCAGCAGGTGAGACAGTTTATGCACCTTATTTTAAGCCTAACAAGAAGACAACCTACAAGTACTTTAGGAGGCCAAAAGATGGTTGTGAGCCTGGACTTAGTCAAGGGAGAGTCAGTAGGGTTGGAAAAAAAATGCATTGCTCATTTTGTGGAGATGAAGGTCACAATAAGAGATGTTGTGACAAAGCTCCATCATTAGTATCGCAGCAACAGGTAATATGAAATTGATGTGTTTTCTATTCTCAAGTTAATTTGACTTTTACACAATTTGTAATTTAACTATACCTGTTTGTGCCACAGGGGAGACCACCACAACCTTAGTCAGCACCACAAGAACAACCACTAGAACAACCACAACCACAACAACCTGAGTCACCACCACCAGAACCTGAGTCACAACCACCCCAACTTGAGTCACCACAACCTCAGTCACCACCTCTACAACCTCAATCACCACCACCACAACCTCAATCACCACCACACCATTCTCCTGTACCACCACCACCACCACCAGTAAGTCAACCAGCACAACCCCCACCCCCATCACTACCAGAAAGACGTGCTAAGTTTAAGGTACTACATCTGTTTGTTATATTTATTTTTTAATTTGTTTAATTTGTCTTTTATATTCATAATAATATTGGAATTCACATCATGCCAAGGTTTTTGGTGGGAAGAATTCACAACGTGCCAAGAAGCCACGTATGACAGTTACACCATCAGGGACAAGGGTCATCCTTCTCAGCAGTTGCAAGCCAACAACTGACAAGACTGCATCCGAAGCTGCTTGTGGCCCTTCCGCTGATGTTGCTCCTGGTGATGTTGTCCCAAAGATTGGCAATACCTCAGTTTTGTCTTGGTTTAACTGTTCTTCATCTTCAGCCAATGTCTCAGTTGCTGCAAACGATGCAACTTCAAATGCTCCTCCCAAACCAAAAGCACCACCAAGGAGATCTGGAAGGATGAGGACATTGAAGTTTCCTAAAAAGACTTACATTACCATAGACAAGTGATAAGATGTTGGAGTTATTTTACTTTGGGGGATTATTTAGTTTTTATTTGTTTAATATTAATTTTCTGTTCAACTAGTAGTGAGGGAGATATTGGAGGATGAGTTTTAATGACAATATCTTTTTAATGTCAATATCTTTTCAATTCTAAAATGCATTAGCAAATATATGAGTTGTGATAATGAAACTGGTTCTCAAAGATATGGGTATTTTTTGATTATCACAAAAACTGAACTGGTATTATTGATCAGGTGAATATTATTGGGGCGTTTATAAAAACTGAAGTGGTAAATTCAATAGCTGATTATAATCAACATTAAAACTTCAATAACAAATCTTCATAATAAGGATGAACGAATATTATTTTGCATAATAATTCTTTCTAAATACGTACATTATGGAGGTGTCCCAAAACATATCCAAACATGATGCCCAAAAACACCAACAGTACAACATTAATGATCTTCTGTTTCTTAAGGGCCTCCTCAGATGCCTTGAGCTTGTTGCTTAATTGTTCCTCCCTCTCATCCATCGTTTTCTTGTTCACAAGGACCTCCTCCAAGAAAGCCTTCAAGGCATTCCAAAAGTTGGGATCGGATGTGAATGACATTTTTTGGGAGATTAGATGATGAAGGAACTGGATGAGGATGAAGAATTAAAAGTTAGTAATGTTGAAGCTAATTAATGGGCAGTGGTTCATGGGCAGTGCTTACAATACGACATGGGTATGTGATGCTTATAAAGAGAAAAAAAAAATGATCTGTTAGTGAACAGTTTTGTGGTGTGAAAAAATTATGACAAACGTTGAAAATGCAAACCCTCCACTGACATGACTGACGGAGATGGACATTTTTTATTATTAAAAAAACTGAACTGGTCATTAATTTATCGGGTGAATAGTGTTGGGGCGTTTTATAAAAACTGAACTTGTAACTTCAAGAGCATATTATTATCAACAGTAAAACTATCATAGCTATTGAGAACTTTACAATGAAACTGGATGGGTGTTCTTTTAATATTTCGAAAACCGAAGGGTCGTTTTTACCGTCGTTTTGACACGTTTTACTAATACATTGTAACTGACGTGGATATTCATGGGGTTTTTCTTCCTTGGTATCTGCAACACGGTGATTAGACAAGACAACTCCATGGTTTATAATCATTAGTGCTAGTCTTCTTCCGTCATATACTAATCTCCCCAAGTCACCACCATCAGTCCATCAGTACTACATCTTCTCATCAATTTTCTTTAGTCTTTCATCTTCTTCAGTCCTTCATCTTCTTCATTATTCTCTTCCTCTTTGTTTGCTTCATCCTTCTCATCAATTTTCTTTAGTCCTTCACCTTCTTCAGTCCTTCATCTTCTTCATCATTCTCATCAATTTTCTGGAAATGGCTGGCCAACAACACAGTGCATGTAAAAGATGCAAATGCTTGACAAATGCCCTACCATATGAAATGATTAAAGAAGTGGTTTCTCGCGTTGCTGCCTCTGACATCGTCGACCTATGTCGTTGTAGACAAAGGTAAATTGTGTGCATGTTATATAATATATACTTCCATTGTTTACTTTTAAGTTTTGTTTTGAATATTATCTAATTCTTTTTCTGTAAATTTGACTTTTTTCTGTGAATTGTTTGTATGGGCATGGATTATCAAGTTGTAAATTATTGAATCAAATTGGAAACAATAGCTATGTTTTGCAACAAGCTGCTCTAGAAAACTTTTCCCAACATATATGGCGTCACCCCGTGGAAGCCAAACTATTCAGAGAGAAGTGCCGGTAAAGCGGCAATTGTGAAGCCCTCTTCCATATTGGAATGATATGTACTTGAACCGTTTCTTTTTCGTTCCTTCTGTATGAATTAATGTAACGCCCCGGCCCCTCCCGGGCCGCGGACATTACCGATAACTGCTTCAAGGATCGCTGACTGTCCCAACAAATCACCACGAGTCTTTCCAGCGTGCTTCGTCCTCGCTCACACGCTACCTGGGAAAACTTCCCAGGAGGTCACCCATCCTTTGATTACTCCCGGCCAAGCACGCTTAACTGCGAAGTTCCCAAAGAATGAGCTACCATAAAAGAAGGTGCACCTTGGTGATATAAGTAGTCATTTCAAGTCATTTACGCCACACTTAACCATATATTCGGGGTGTTACAATCACCCCCACTTAAGCGCACAACGTCCTCGTTGTGCCTCAATACACTTCAGAATCTTTGCCCCGCTAGGTGACTGCCCATGGCTCTCCCGTCCACTAGCGCAGATCACGGTCGCGGGTCGGCTCTGATACCATCTGTAACATCCCGACCCTCTCCCGGGCCACGGACATCACCAATAACTGCTTCAAGGATCGCTGACTGTCCCCACAAATCACCACGAGTCTTTCCAGCGTGCTTCGTCCTCGCTCACACGCTGCCTGGGAAAACTTCCCAAGAGGTCACCCATCCTTTGATTACTCCCAGCCAAGCACGCTTAACTGTGAAGTTCCCAAAGGATGAGCTACCATAAAAGAAGGTGCACCTTGGTGATATAAGTAGTCATTGCAATCCTTTTACGCCACACTTAACCATATATACGGGGTGTTACAATTAGTTAGCGTAAATACTGTCATAAATTGTTGTTTAATGCTTACATACTTTGAAACTATTGTGTAGGAGAAATACTTCACCAAATTAGAGGAGGAAGAAGGGATAAAAAGCCTATATGAGGCAGCAGAACACAGACACAAGCCATTTGCTTATGTTGTCGCCATAATTTTTTTTTTTTTTTGTGGTGACGATGAAGCTCGCAGGAATAAAGGGGTTTCGCTCATTATGGAGGTGTTTAAGGCACGGGCAATCGTAGAGTGCAGGAATAAAGTAAGGCACTCTATGTCGAGAATTTGGATAAACAATGCTAGATTCCGGCAAAATAAGCCCCATTTTGAGTGCCCCATGTATGAAGAACATACTGTCTGGTATAAAGGATTGCATCACGAGTGTTACGATGACGAAGATTTGGAGCAGAATCTTGTCTGTGATACTTGTAGATGTGATCGTGAAATCAACTTCTTCTTCAAATCATTTTTAAAACTAAACAGATTAAGTTGGTGGTTCAGTCCTTTTTGTTTTTTTAATTGTTGTAAGGAACTATTTAGTCTGCCATTATGCTTCCATGGCATAGAGATGTTATAAGTTTTATAATTGAAATGTTATGAGATCCATTGCACATGTACTATTACTGTTATAATTTGAAGTTTAATTTGAATGTTGTTTGGAGCAGGATATAAAGAAGAAGAAAATACATGGCAGATGTTGGGTTAGTCTGGTTTTTAATTTACAAATCGATGGGGAAAGGGAAAAGTTGAAACTCATGCATTTTTGTATACCAAATAAGAACAAGGAAATCTAACCATCCACTCTAACCATTTAAAACACACCAGATCAATACTGTCAAATATACCCTAAACAGAAACAAAACATTTCCAACTCAAATAAGTATTTTGCCCAAAGGAAGGAAATTCATTCATTCAACAAGAAGCATACATCATCCACCATTTCGATCATTTACCAAAAAAAAAAAAACTAAGTTCAAACCTAAAATACTGAAAACAAACTGAAAATTTCCAATGGTGTGTTACTCAAATTACTAGTAACAACACCCACAAAAACAAAATAAAGATTCTTCCTTGCTTGCTTGACCTTGACCTTGACCTTACATGACTTTGCCAGACCTTGCATGACCTTGCATGACCTTCACCTTCCTTTGCCCCCTCCCCCTCCTGCCTACACCTTCTTCAACAGCACCCCCACCATGACCACAACCAGCATGCCCACAAACACAAGAAGCCTCTTTCGAGACTTCTTCATCTCCCAAACTTGGATCTCTGTGTCGATGAGCTTGCCCAAAGTCTCCTGGTGATCTCTCCTCAACTTGGAGAGTTTCCTTGTCGTCCTTGCCAATTCTCCAGCCAAAATCGTGTTTCTGACAATGGTTGCAACGGCAGGGGTGGTTAGGGTTGCGCAAAGGGGGTCATCAATCCAGTCGCGGTAATCACACCCTTGGGGGGTACCATGGAACCTGCATAATGCAAACCTCCTCAGTGGGTCCGATGGTGTCATAGACACCCAAACCACACAAGGAAGCCCACACTTGCATGTCCTGTCGGTGTCTGAGTAACAAGGGCAGGATCGGCAGGCCATAACATGGGCATGGTCTAGAATCGCACCATCCCCCATGGTTGAGGAGGGGGAAGGAGGAGAACTGAGAAATTTGGGGGCTTGAAGAAGAAGAAGATCAAGAGAAGAGGAAGCCCTAATTGTCGACTACAGGGAGAGAAC
Source organism: Portulaca oleracea (assembly GCA_029582165.1). Taxonomy (NCBI): domain Eukaryota; kingdom Viridiplantae; phylum Streptophyta; class Magnoliopsida; order Caryophyllales; family Portulacaceae; genus Portulaca; species Portulaca oleracea. Next base: position 38,797,866 of record CM055880.1, on the reverse strand, counting down.
GATGAACTGAAGAAGAAGAAGAAGAAGAAGAAGAAGAAGAAGAAGAAGAAGAAGAAGAAGAAGAAGAAGAATATGAATATGAATATGAAATGGGGGTGTACTCTGGGTTTTTAAAGAAGAAACGGAAGTTGGGGAGATTGAGAAGTGCATTTGATGTGGTACACCTTGGTACACTAGAACATTGGCAATATTGATATTGTGATAACAAGAAGGTTGCGGGTTCATATCCAGCACATTGGATGTGGTTTTTATCGTTTTCTTCATCAACTTCAAGTTCTTCTTTTTAAATACATATTGTTTCCAATTAATGTTACACCTTGGTACACTAGAACATTGGCAATATTGGTATTGTAATAACAAGAATCTTGCGGGTTCAAATCCAATATATTGGATGTGGTTTTTATCATTTTCTTCATTATCTTCAACTTCTTCTTTTTATCCTGCTATGTTTCATCTTCACCCATCTTTTTTTTGTTTTATTTTTAATATTATTTTTTTTTTGAAAATGACCAAATGTAAAAGTGTTAATTGTTAAAAATTTGATTAAATTCTTTTACAACCATCCGTCTACAGTGTGAAAAAATAAAAAATAAAGTTACAATCTTGTCAAATCAGAACTTTTTTTCCGGCAATCTCTTCATCTTCCAAACTTCAAAATTTTAGATCTGAATTGAATTAAGTAACAATTGAACCAACGTGCATTAATTATGATAAACATGCCTTTGGGAAATATTTATTGTCATTAATAAACTCCTAAACTGAGAAAACTGTGTAAAAACTGTCTTTGGGAAATATTTTTTGTCATTAATATACAATTAAAGTAGGAAAATCCTTTTATAAACTGCCTGTGGATAATATTTTTTTATCAGTAATATACACTTAAACTGGGAAATACTGTTAAAACTGCCTTTGGGAAATAATTTCTGTCATTAATATACTCTTCAATTTAGAAAACCGTGTAAAAACTGCCTTTGGGAAATAATTTTTATCATTAATATACCCTTATACTGGGAAAACTGTATAAAAACCGTCCTTTCATCTTTCTGAATAAGGTCAGGGGTGGTAAATATGATCTTTCAATTTTCTCCATTTTTATAGTTTCAAACGGTTTTACCCAGTTTAAGGGTATTTTATTGATAAAAAATTATTCTAAGGCCAATTTAATCGTTTTCAAATTAATTTTAGTGTATTTTATTGACAACTTTTCATTTTACATAGTATTTTTCAAATTAAGTTTTATGATCTCTTTGACCAAAAAAACATTCAAATTATTATATTTTTTGTCACCTTAACTAACTATTTTCGGTTTCATAATATGTTTTCATTTTGGAATTCAACATTTTCAATTACATAATTACTAGATCACCAAATATTTTGAAACTTGTTAATTATTTTTCGACCCTCAATCACCATTTTAATAAATAAAAAAAATTCAATACAGGATGTTACTTAACATTAATAAAATATTTCTAAAAATAAAGATTATGTAAACAAAATCCGTACCATAATTAAAAAAAAATTCAATACAGGATGTCACCAAACAAATACAGAGCATGATTGTTGTTAATTAGTTAATATTATTAATACAATTTTTGGGTTTTTCTCCCTCGTCTTACCGACCATCTTCTTGTTAATTCTTCTTCTTCTTCTGCATAAACTTCTTCTTCTTCTACTTCATCTACATCTTCTTCTTCCATGAATCATAGAATTTAAGATGGGAATCAAAAACAACAATTAGATTAATTTCATATACAAAACCAATACGGCAGTAAACAAAATCCATACCATAATTAAAAAGGAAATTAGTAATATTTGTCATCAAACAAATACAAAGCATGATTGTTGTTAATTAATTAATATTATTAATACAATTTTTGGGTTTTTGATCTCCCTCGTCTTACAGACCATCTTCTTGTTAATTCTTCTTCTTCTTTTTCTGCATAAACTTCTTCTTCTTCTTCTTCTTCTTCTTCTTCTTCTTCTTCTTCTTCTTCTTCTTCATCATCTGCATCTTCTTCTTCCATGAATCATATAATTTAAGATGGGAATCAAAAACCACAGTTAGATTAATTTAATATACAAAACCAATATGGTAGATAACCTACATCAATAGCAGAACAATAAGAAGCATCTGATGTTTGTTTTTCAAATCCAATAAAATGATAACAATTGTCTTGAAAAACTACATTAATCATAACTCCATTTTACCGTTACAAATCTAACTGTGACAAATTCTTCAAACAGATAAATACCAACATTCAGACACTTATATATGGGAAACAAAATCCACTCCACAATTACATCAACAAAATACAGAGATAGATATCCACACTAACCTAAAAATAAAATACAAGGAGAAAAATCCAAGAACATCATCCACATATCAATATCAACGTTCTGTGCAAGAAAAGAAGGGAGAAATCAGATGATCAAAATATAATCCAAATTAAATACGGTAATCCACACTGACCTCCATTTTCAATTTTTTACATAATTCCCACATATTGTCAAAACCCAGAAACCAAAAATTTACCTTTTAGAATATATGGAAGATGGAAGCCAGATAATCCACAAATATTATAGATGGAAACAAAATTCGATTTAAGGGGTTGAGGAATTGGTGTTGAGGAAATGGGGTTTAGGTTTAGATGTCATAGATACATAGAGAGAGAAAGAGAGAAAGAGAGAGAGAGAGAGAGAGAGAGAGAAAGAAAGATAGCGAGGGGGAGAGAGGGAGAAAGAGAGTGACAGAGAGAGAAAGATTGGGGTGCGTGGGGGCTTTAGAGAGTTGAAGGGGCTTTTTTCAATAGCAAGAACTAGGGTTTGGGTGAAACAAGTTGAAAAGTGGGCAGGAATTTGGGTAGGGTTTTTGGGGAAAGTGGGCGGGAAGGGGTATACGATCTTGGCCGTCACATTTTAATCAATCCGACGGTCCATATTCACTATCATTTCAACTGTAAGCAATCCATGTCCAAATCACTGACCAATCAAATATTAAATACAAGGATTGTTATATTTTAATGATCATATGCTACATATAAATTACAAGGATGACTTTACTAATTATAATAAATCAATGACATAAAATTTATTAGTTTGATACAATTGTTTGTTGGTTGTGAAATTTTATTAATTCCGTTCAATTGTTTTATTAATTTTATTAAATTAATCCCTAATCCCTATTTTTTATTAAATTTCAACATTTGTTTATTGACTAATGTATTTGTTTATTAATGTTATTATCCACATCTTTAATTTGTAGATTTTAATCGCTACTTCAATATTTTTTAATGACTAATGTATTTGTTTATTAATTTTATTGTCCCCTTCTCTAATTTGTAGATTTTAATCGCTACAATCATGGGATCCAGACAAATAGACTTGAACGAGGACTGTGATAGTGATTCCGAGTATGATCCATTAGAGGAGTTGTTGAAACATGATGACGGACCGACTGGTGACGGTAATTGTAACGACTTATTTCGTGGCTTATTCGGAGATGAACACGATGTTGGTATACCCGACTCTGAGGCGGATGATGGGTTGGGTGGCGGTTTCATGCACGTAGATGATGTGGATGGCACGACTATTCTCAATGTTAGTGATGTCACTGCCCCTTTTTTGGGGATGGAGTTTGATTCGGTCGCGGAATTTGAAATCCACATGCATGAGTACGGTCGTGCCAATGGGTTCCAAGTACGTATTAGGAGCTCCGAAAAGTTAACTACACAACATACCACGGAAAATGAAGCAGTCTACAAGAGGCTAAGGATGGTTTGAACAAAACATGACATGTTCAAGTCAAACAGTTCAAATCCAAACCGATCATCTAGCACTTCTATCACCGGGTGTGGTTTCAAAGTCACCGCCACATTCCAACAACAAAGCGGCAAATACAAATTGACTACAGTCGACACAAACCACAACCACGAGTGTAATCCTGCAGACACGAAATACATGCGAAACTACAAGTTCATAAGTTTCGGGAATCGGAGGAGGATGATAAATAACGACATGTCCGGCGTGCCGATCTCTAAGAACTTCAACTCAATTGCGGTGCAATACGGTGGGCATGATCAAGTTCCTTTCGACGAGAGAGATTGCCGCAACGTTATCAGTAAGGTAAGGAGACTCGCATTGCAAGACGAAGACTTCAAGGCAATGACGGAACATTTTCAGGAGATGATGTCGAGTAACTCCAAATTTTTCTTCATGTATGGCACCGACGACGTCGGAACTCTGAGGAACGTATTTTGGGCGGATGGGAGGAACAGAGCAGCTTGCGAGGACTTCGGGGACGTTGTGTCGTTCGACGCGACTTATGTGTCCAACCGTTATAAGATGTCATTCGCTCCTTTCGTTGGAGTTAACAATCACGGGCAGTCCATCCTGCTCGGCTGTGCATTGTTGGCTGGAGAAGAAGCCGATAACTTCATATGGTTGTTTGAGACGTGGTTAAAGTGCATGTCGGGGAGAGCACCAAACGCGATCGTAACAGATCAATGCCAATCCATAGGTCATATTTAATAATCCTATTCTTTTTTTTTATATGCACTTAAGTTTTCCACGTGATTGACATTTTGTAACAAGTTAAATGTTTGACGTGCAGCCAAGGCTATCACAAAGGTATTTTCAAATGCGCGGCACAGATGGTGCATATGGCACGTGATGAAGAATGCAAAGAAACATCTATGCAACAAACCAGAGGGGAATGATATTCTTCGAGGTCTCAGAGATACTCTTTACGATTCTCTTGATGTCAAGGAATTCGAAGCAAAATGGAAACAGTGGGTTGACACGTACGGCGTACACAACTTCAACTGGTGCAATGACATGTACGATAAAAGGCATAGATGGGTGCCCGTATACTTCAAGGACGAGTTTTGGGAAGGAATGTCAAGCACTAAAAGAAGTGAGGGAATGGACTACTTCTTCAAAGGATTCGTGAATGTCAATACCACACTCAAACAATTTGTTGATCAATTCGGATTTGCTCTAGCAAAGAGAGTCAGAGAAGAGGACAAAGAAACGTTCCGTTCAAAGGATAAACCAGTCTAATGTACATCGGACTTTTTTTATGAGCATGTATTCCAGCAGCGATACACTTCAAACAAGTTTGTTGAGCTTCAAAACGAGGTGAAAAGCCTGATTTATGTTGTGAACGCCTGTAACGTGGTTTGTAAGACCTCGGTTTTGTCGTTCTCTCTTAGGGAGCTGGCGGCCTTGGTCATAGGAACTAGGTCAATGGTCGGGTCGAGATTGCTAAGGTAAGGGTATCGGTTTAAAAAGGGTCACGAAACAACAAATAGAACTAAGGTAGGTCAAGGAATGGAAAATGTGCTTCAGAGGCTTTTCGGGATGTAAACGGGGATGAGGAAATGAGTTTTGCAGCAAGAGAGTAACGAGAAGGGGAAATCAAATGGTAATTCCGTTGGAAAAATACCCACCGGGCTTCCTCTTTCAAGGATAGTCCGGATTAACTTCCCCAAAGTCCATAGACAGACCCGAGGAAGTTGACGAAACGGAATTAGTTAGTTTCTATTCGCTTTCGCGAACTAGAACACTAACTATCCCAATTCCTACCTTCCAACAAGCCTTGGAAGTATTCGGGATGCTTTCGCACCCGAATACATCCCACTTGAGGGAAGGATGGGGTTGGGAAGTTGATTTCCTAACTAGTTACTCACTAACATTGCTAACCCAAACCTAATCACCCATTCACACCCTTAATTACCCCCTAACCCATAGGGTTTCTAGCCACTAATCATGATAAAAACTAAGCTAACAACATCCAAACCGAACCTAAACATGATTTCTAACATCAAACAACCATAAACAAGCGAGAACAATGAAATAGCAAGCAAAGCAATTAAGAACAAGCAAAGTAATTAGCAAAGTAATTAATAAAAGAGTTAAGGGAAGAGAATACTTATCAAAATGTTGTAGATGAACAAAGGAAAGCAATAAAATGATGATCCAACAATCTTTCAATTGATTGAATCCCCAAATCTTCAATAACATAAACAAATCTCCAAAACCCTAGATTAATCTTTCACTAATCTCCCTCTAAAATCCACTAATACAAAGCTGAAAATAATTTCCAAGTATAACCCTAGATAGGTCGAGTCTCCTTCTCAAAAATCGCAGTATAAGAGCTATTTAAACCCCCCCAAAACAGCTGGCCAAAACGCAGCGTTGAAGGTCGAAGAAACGCAGAACAACAGGGGGGTCGCGGGCGCGACCTCCCCCGTCGCGGGCGCGACGAGCGAAAAGCATCGGGCGATTCTTCTCTTCGTGGTGTCGTGACTACGGTGTCCAAAGACCGTGGGCACGGTCTTTCCCTGTCGTCCTGATCCCAAAACACGCCCACCGTGGCTAGCTACGTGGCCATGGCCGTGGCGCGGTCACTCGGCTCCATGCGCTACGGGCGTGGGTGCTACGCCATTCGTGGCGGGGGCTACGCTCTACCTTCCCTTCCCTTTGTTCTTCCTTCTTTCCAAAGCATGTAACGCTCGATCCGAAGGTCGTAGCATGCGTTACTTCACTAATCGACACCAAAGGTCGGGAGTGTGGTCCCGGGTCGACTCCGTCTCGGTTTCCGGTCCGGCTCGGCTCGGGAAAATCGCCAAGAATGCTATAAAATGGCCCGTTTTGCTACGTTTTTTGTGAAAACTCCAAAATCTACAAAATAATGAAAAACACATTAAAAGCTATGAAATTAAACCACGAAAGGAGTTTAAAGCCTAAGGATTTAGGCGGTATTTAGACATAAAATCGGGTCTAAACACCCCCCCCACACACTTAAACTTTTGCTCGTCCCGAGCAAAACAAAACAAAACAAATAAGAAAACTAAACACCAACTCCTCTGTCGTGCGAGGAAACGAGTGCATTTAGCGTATGCACCAAGCCCTTTGAACCCCCCGGCAGCCCGGGTGGACGAGATGGACTTGTGAGGCTTTGTAGCGGTTGCACCCACAAAAGCCAAAGAAAAAGGAGAGAGGGAAAGTGAAAACAAAACCGAAGAAAACAAAAGAAAAACAAAGGCTTTGATTCACAAGATCTCGCAATCCAAACTAAGAAAACGTGATTAAACCTCCCAAAGTAACCGTTAAGAGCACCTCACAACACCAAACTCGGATAAAGGTCGATCTTGAAGATTTTTCAACTCCCTAAACCTTGTACCAAGCGAAACCCCACATGCTAAAAGCACAAAAAGGTTTTAACGGGAACCAAAAGACTCTAAAAACTCGCGTCCGAATTTGAAAACAACGAAACAACTAAGAGAAGCGTTGCCCTCCCTCGCATTTGGTCGCCCTTGGCTTGGTGAGGGCCGTAGGTGATGCAAGGGGAGGCCCCACTCTTTTTAGAGGTAAAAACTTTTTCTTTCTTTCTTTTTGAATTGGAATTACCAACGAAATTTGCTTTTCTTTTTCTTTTTTTTCTTTTTGTTTTTAAAAGTCGGTATTAGCCTTACTTTTGGGAATTGGACGGCCCATACCCTTCCAACACGGTCTTTTCCATTCTCCTCTCCGTCGCAAAGTGATATGGGAGGAGGGTTAAGGGGTATCCATGTCGTACCACGAATACCGGGCCCGTGTAGGTTGCCTAAGTGTGGGAGGTTAATGTCTACAGCCACACACTCCACTTATTCAGGTTATTGTATCTTATGAAAGATTTTTTCTTTCTTTTTTTTTTTTGCACTTTTTTGCTTTTGCTAAACGAAAACAAAACAAACCCGGACACAAGCCCCTAGAATCTCCCGGTTCCAAGCAAAACGAGAAAGGAACGGGGGTCTCACTAGACACTTAATGAAGGGAGTCTATTAAGGGTAAGTCTCGACTAGAACCCGAGTTAGGATCGAAAATGCTCCAACCGGTTACTTTTAAAGAAGCTTAAGAACGGCTTCTCAACTTCGATAACGAGATCCAAGAAATAAAGCAAAACAAAAACAAAACTAAAAGAAAAACTGAAAAGGTTTTCACTCCCTTTTTTCTCCTTTTTCACACAAAAATTTTCAAATTTTATGCAAAAACTAAGAAAAACAAAGAACAAAACTACTAGGTGATCTACCCTTGAAACAGAATATCTTCCCCCCCCCCCCCCACACACACTTAAAACTCCACAATGTCCTCATTGTGGGAAGGTGTCACATGAAAAGGGTAGAGAACCTACAAAAACAAACAAACAAACAAAAAACAACTACCAAGTAAAAAAAATGGTGGCGACCCGAGCCCACACGGCTCCAACAACAGGATATCCCAACACAAACACTCAAAGGGGTTCGCCACCCAAAAGAAAAATCAAGCATGCAGCATGGATCAATATATATACACAACAAAGAATGCGGAAAGAGGTTACCTCGAGGTCTTCAATTTATTAATGAACCAATCCGCGATCCAGGGAAAACATCACACTTTGGTTAGGAATAAACAAGAAAAACATAGTAAGTGTGAATGTCGCATGCATAAAAGAAAAAAACATAAACAGAAAAATCAACAAGACACTAGAGACTAAAAGCTAAAGAAAAGACAAACTATTTACAACATGTACATTGACGCTAGCTAACCTCAACCCCGAATCTCACTAGTTTGAGGCGGGAATTGAGGGTGAAACAACTCTCGTAACTGGCCGAACCAATGATGAAGCAATGAATGCGAAATAACTCAAACCATGGGGACAACGAACTCAACAAAACCGACTAACTAGCACACTTTCCCTCCAACTTCCCAATAAAGCACCCCCCCCCCACACACACACACTTATCTAACACTAACAGTGTAAATAAAATCAATAGAGTAAAGTGGGAGTGGGGACACTTACAAATTATTGCTCGGATCCTCCCGTGGAAGGATATGGGTGATATGGAAAGTAGGTGGGATAATAGCTATTGATGTACTCTGGTGGTGCTGGGGGATGGTTCGCAATGGAATAGTGATAATACCTCCAGTCACGCCAATACTGGTTTTGCTGTTGAAAATACCCCTCGTGCCTCTGAAGTGTAGACTGCTTGGCACGTATCAGATCTTGTTGGGTTTCTAACAAGTTGTTTTGACGCTGGAGTATCGCTCGCTGCTCTCGAAGGTAAACTCTCAATTGTTCAAATTGAGAGTTGAGATGCTCAAATGAAGCTTCCCATGGGTGACTTTGACTTCCACTAGTATCACCGTGGCCGACATTCGTCTTCTTCCTCCTCATTTTCTTCTTCATCCCCTCCTTCCTCCATGTCCTCCTCTTCTTCCTCGCCACTGGACCCATCCGGACCACCAACCTTGCGGTCACTAGGAACCTGACCACAAGACCAGTTGCGTTTCTTCGTGATATCCAACCACTCCTCGGCATTGTCCGGATCTAAAAGAATCTTCGTGTTGTTGTCGTGTCCGTGGCAATAGATCGTGGCAGTTGGATGCTTGGGGAGAATGTTCATTTTCTGCAACCGCACCTTGTCGATAAGATCCGGATCATAGCACGGTTTCCACTTCTTCAAATATTTCCCAAAACCTTCCTGAACTAGGAAGTGGCAAATGATGTGCCCCATCCCGATAGTAGTGGGTCGGGGTTCCGTGCTAATCTCCTGAAGACAGTGTAGAATGCAAGATCCGGTGTTGACCCGCTTACCCCTTATGGCATTGTAGATCACAAAAAGATCATCCTTTCGAACCTTGGGGCGTCCGCATCTCTCCCAATCACCGAACTAGTCACAACTCTGTGGAAGATTCGAACAACTGGGTTGCAGAAGTCACGCCCCTTAGAGTTTCGGGGGCAATGATATCGGGGATATTCCTCCCTCATACCAAGGTTCATTCTCCTCCAACAGGTTAAGTCCATCATTGCCTGCTGCTCATCGAAATTCGCGCATCGCTCATAGAGTCTCCCATCCTCGGGCAACCCCAACCGTCGGCAAAAACGCTTCAAGTTGCATGACTTGTCTTTGTTGGCGACCTGGTATTCAAAATACGCATCTTTCGTGCCATCATTGTGAACCTTCAAGGAGCTTAAAAATTCGAGGACGGGTAGATCCACAACCGATTCGTCAATCATAATGAATACCTCCCAACCAAGAACACCAATGAGGTAATCGAAGCTCGGCTTGCAATGGATGGCTTCAATTGTCGCCGCATCATAAATATCCGGTGCACATATTTTCCGTGCTTGGAACGTTTCATACCGTCATTTATGCTCGTCATCTCGGAAAGTCACATCCGCATCTGGTTCACACCGAATTAGTGTGGGTGTTTGCGCTTTGTAACGATCCTTTGTGAATGAGGACGGTCCCGGTTGCGAAGAAGAAGCTTCCTTGACTCGTGAACGCTTGTTCCTTCCACTCATGATGAACAAAAGCAAGACTTGGCAAGAATTTTGCAAATAGCAGTGCCTAAATTCAAAGGTAACCCAAAAAGAATCGACACAAGCAACAAACACGTGAGTTTGAAAAGCTTATGCACAAAAATCACAAGGAATTACCTCAGATCGAAGCACTTGAACGTGTATTCACCAAGGAGGACAACTTTTGCTTGTCAAAATGAACCAAAAACACAGCATATACAAAAAGAACTCACAAATAGCACAGATACAACTTACTAACTCAGCCCATAATGTAAATGTGTGTGAAAATAAACCAAACTCTTAGCAAATACAGAATGTGCGTGCTTGAACACATGAGAAACAACAGCTAAACACACCAACACCAGGTAGTAGCACAGTATGTACAAAGAATACCAAAAACAGCTCATAAAAGCAATTCACTGTATGGGTGTTGGTGTTAATCAACAAGAACTCACTGTACTGCTAGTGTGCATGCGTTTCAACAAATGAAAGACAGCAACCAATCACACAAACACTAAGCAAGAACCCAATGGTGAACGAACCAAATGCAGATGAAAAGGGAAGGGATTGCGCACAATTAACACAAGAGATACCTCAACTTAGCTGTGTATACTAATTAGCCGCACGTTTGGATGAAATCTTGGCAGAATGTGAAACCTAGCAGCAGAACTTCGCAACAGAGGAGAGGATTAGGGTTTTGGTTATCGAAAATGGGAAGAAGAGAGGGATGAATTTTGAGCTGAGAGGGAAGGAATGGGTGTGTGAGAAGAGTGTTCGCATTCGCTAGGTCTGTAGAGAGGGTGAGAGTGCCGAGTGAATAAGAAAAGAAATGAAGGGGGATAGAAAAAAAAAAACGGGATTTTAGGGCTGGAAATTTTCGCTGACAGTGTCAGGTCGCGAGCGCGACCGACACTATCGCGGGCGCGACCAAGCTGGAGCGGCTGGGAGTGCTGGGCGTCACAGCGCGTGACCGTGTGCACGGTGCCTTCACCGTAGCTGCGGTCTCTCCCTGGACGATGCTGACTGCTGCTGTTGTTGCTTGCTGCGTAGCGGGTGCTACGACTAAGGTAGCGCCTGCTACCTGCTCCTGTCAATGCACAAAAAATTCAACTCCCAAAAATTATTATCACACTCATTTTTTTCATACTCCCTCACATTTAATCCATAATTTTCCAACTCTCAAACTCTCCTTTAACACTCAATTATTTTCAAAACTTCACTCACTCGCACATTCTTCCTTCACTCCAACTTCAATTTTTTTTTTCAACTCCAACTCTTTTTTTTCCATTTTTTACATCATTTTCTTTCTTTTTTTTTTCAAACCTTTTTCTTTCTAAACCTAAAACTAATACCTCGATTACAAAAGAAAGAAATAAAGAAAAACTAAAAAGACTAGAAAAATATAAAGAACCTAGAGAAGGCTAAAAAGAAAAATTAAAGAAAAGAAAAAGGAGTAAAATAAGAAAAATGCAAAAACTAAAAATTGAAATAAGAACTCAAGAATTATGGGGTGCCTCCCATAGAGCGCTTGTTTAAGGTCCCTAGCTCGACCTAAATACTTACTTGATTCTTGGAATCCTCGGGACACAAACCAAAAACATCATCAACCTTTTCCACCAGTTTCTCCTCCTCTTTTTCCCATGATTCTCAAAGAGGTTCATGAGTGTCACGGGACACTCTTCCGGTAGCCTAATCATCTGCCTAGGATATCCGGGTAGCATTTCCTTTGGCTTTCTCCACCAACGTTTCCTTCTTCTCTTCCAACACCTCCTACCCTTGCGTAGAAACGAATCTCGCTTCCTCAAAAACTTAGTAGGCCGCGAGGATATAGAAATAGAAAGTAACTTCAATTTTGTGTTTGGTGGTTTACCGGGCCTAGGACCTTTGAAGATCAACTCGTTGACTTTGTTGCATTCAACATAGGTTTCACTCAAAGAAATTTCCTTCCTCCATGGAATGATCTTCAGAGGATGATCATAGTGAATGTCCTCAAATTCGCTTAGATTTGGATGCGAAACCCTTAGATATTTGATTTCTCCCCAATCATCGGGCTCAACTTCGAGAAAATATGACTCCTTTTGGGGTTCCTCCAAGATACCTACCACCGCATTGGCCTTAAAATGAGATTATTTGCAAGATTTCATTCTTGAAGGGTCAATGTCAAAATCAATACGATCTCTACCCACATGAAGGGACAAACGGCCTCTTTTCACATCTATAATAGCTCTTGCGGTAGCCAAGAAGGGTCGACCAAGAATAATAGGATTTCTCCAATCTTCATCCATCTCCAAAATAACGAAGTCACAAGGGATAAGGAAACTTCCCACTTGAACCGGGATGTCTTCTAATATTCCCAAGGGCCTCCTAATACTCCGGTCCGCAAGTTGCAAATTAATAGTTGTAGGGGTCAAGTCATCAAGGTTCAACTTCTTACATATAGAGTGGGGCATGACACTCACACTTGCCCCCAAGTCACATAATGCATTATCTATCATGTCACCAATTAAGCATGGAATAGAGAAACTACCGGGATCGGCTAGTTTCTCAGGAAACTTGCTTCCCATAATGGCATTGCAACTAACCGTAAGATGAACGGTCGACGACTCCTTGATTCTTCTCTTGTTTGTCAAAAGGTCCTTGAGATGTTTCTTGAATGAAGGGACCTCCGACATGGCATCTAGAAACGGAATATTAACCTGGAGCTTCTTCATCATCAAAATAAACTTGGAGAATTTATCATCATTCTTTTGTTGAACTATTCTTCCGGGAAATGGAATTAGAGGTCTATATGAAACAGGTTTCTCCAATGGGTTTACATGAATATCCTCCTTCAAGACTTCCTTTCCTTTCTCTCGTCTTTTCTCAATTTCTACCATCTCTTCCAACTCCTCTTTTTCCTCATCCTCGGCTTCATTAATCACAACATCATTCTCCTTTTCTTCAATCCTAGCCTGCTCAACTTCTAAGTCCTCCTCTTCATTATTATCCACCGCAACTCCCTCATTCTCTCCCAAAGGTCTCTCCTCCTCCACTACCATAGGTTCTTCAATTTTTCTTCCACTCCTTAGGGTAATGGCTTCAACTTGCTCCCTTTGGATGAGTCGAGGTTGAATGGGTTGAGAAGAATATATTTGTTGAGCAACTTGGGTCATTTGGGTTTCAAGGTCTCTAAGGCGAGCACCTTCACTTTCTTGATTAGCAACAATTTGTTGCAACAACTTTTCAATCATAGAATCTTGGGATGGTTGAGAAAATTGAGGTTGTGAGGTGGGTTGAGGCGAAAACTCTTCTTGAAAGCATGCATGGTGGTCATAGACTTGAGAAACAGGATCAAATGTAGGATTAGCAAATGTAGTATAACCAACACCATAATCCTCAAGATAATGGGAATAAAGTTGGTTGGAATAAACGGCATTCGCATGTCCCACTTGACGATACTCTACACATCGATGCTCAAGATGTGGGGCAGAAATGGATGCAATGGCTTGCATACCTCGGGCTAAGTTCAACTGGTTAGAAACTCCATCATTCACCATCTTCTTTTGTAAATCAAGGACTGTAGCCATTAGAAGCTTGATAGTGGGGTTGTGTTCCAAAGAATCATCCTCATTTCCTGAATTTTGGCCACCTCCCCAACTAGGTATAATCTGAGACAGCTCATGAAGAAAAATATTGGCTTCCTCCATAGTCTTCTTTAGGAACATCCCTCCGGACGCAATATCAATAGATTCTCTAAGAGGACCACGGAGCCCATGATAGAAATGTTGAAGTAACATCCAATCCGGTAAATTATGATGAGGACATTGTCGTTGAAGACTCTTAAACCTCCCCCAAGCGTCGAAAAGACTCTCTCCCGGCCCTTGCTTGAAACTTAAAATTTCTGCTCGAAGTCGGTGTGTCTCCTCTGCCGGAAAGAAACGGTGAAGAAAATCTCCTTTGAGTGCCTCCCATGAAGAATAAAAACCAGGTGGACATGTTTGTAGCCATATCTTTGTTTTCCCCCCAAGAGTGAGAGGAAAGAATTTCAACTTCAAAAATTCTGATGAAATCTTTGGAATGTGCATAAAGCTAATCCGGTCTTCGAATTTATCAATGTGAGCAATTGGACTTCCAGCAGCATCGTCCCCATGAAACGGGTTTCTTTCGAAGACTTCAAGTAAGTGCGGTTTAAATTCGAACACAGCATCAGGTGGTAATGGTGGTAACGTGATAGGATTGCCTCCCGTACTCGAAGATGGAACGGCATATGATAGAAGAGTACGGGATGAATCAGCTTGGACTTCACCCATTGGACTCGAAGCCTCCTACGATGCTCGATAGAACATTAGGGCGTACCTACATGCACCAACAAGAACCAATAGAAGCATCAAATTCATCGGGATTAGCACAAACTAATTTCTAGCGTGAAAGCAAACTCAAATAACAAAAACCAAGCAACTAAAACTAGGGGCGCTGGCTCCCCGGTAACGGTGCCATTTTGTGTAACGTGGTTTGTGAGACCTCGGTTTTGTCGTTCTCTCTCAGGGAGCTGGTGGCCTTGGTCATAGGAACTAGGTCAATGGTCGGGTCGAGATTGCTAAGGTAAGGATATCGTTTAAAAAGGGTCACGAAACAACAAATAGAACTAAGGTCGGTCAAGGAATGGAAAATGGGCTTCGAAGGCTTTTCGAAATGTAAACGGGGATGAGGAAATAGGTTTTGCAGCAAGAGAGTAACGAGAAGGGGAAATCAAATGGTAATTCCGTTGAAAAAAATACCCACCGGGCTTCCTCTTTCAAGGATAGTCCGGATTAACTTCCCCAAAGTCCATACACAGACTTGGGGAAGTTGACGAAACGGAATTTCCTAGTTAGTTTCTATTCGCTTTCGCGAACTAGAACACTAACTATCCCAATTCCTACCTTCCAACAAGCATTGGATGTATTCGGGATGCTTTCGCACCCGAATACATCCCACTTGAGGGAAGGATGTTGGGAAGTTGATTTCCTAACTAGTTACTCACTAATATTGCTAACCCAAACCTAATCACCCATTCACACCCTTAATTACCCCCTAACCCATAGGGTTTCTAGCCACTAATCATGATAAAAACTAAGCTAACAACATCCAAACCGAACCTAAACATGATTTCTAACATCAAACAACCATAAACAAGCGAGAACAATGAAATAGCAAGCAAAGCAATTAAGAACAAGCAAAGTAATTAGCAAAGTAATTAATAAAAGAGTTAAGGGAAGAGAATACTTATCAAAATGTTGTAGAGGAACAAAGGAAAGAAATAAAAAGATGATCCAACAATCTTTCAATTGATTGAATCCCCAAATCTTCAATAACATACACAAATCTCCAAAACCCTAGATTAATCTTTCACTAATCTCCCTCTAAAATCCACTAATACAAAGCTGAAAATAATGTCTAAGTATAACCCTAGATAGGTCGAGTCTCCTTCTCAAAAATCGCAGCAAAAGAGCTATTTAAACCCCCAAAACAGCTGGCCAAAACGCAGCGTTGAAGGCCGAAGAAACGCAAAACAACAGGGGGGTCGCGGGCGCGACGAGCGAAAAGCTTCGGGCGATTCTTCTCTTCGTGGCGTCGTGGCTACGGTGTCCAAAGACCGTGGGCACAATCTTTCCCTGTCGTCCTGATCCCAGCACACACCCACCGTGGCTACGGTGGCCATGACCGTGGCGCTACGGCCACTCGTGGCGGGGGCTACGCTCCGGCTTCCCTTCCCTTTGTTCTTCCTTCTTTCCGAAGCATGTAACGCTCAATCCGAAGGTCGTAGCATGCGTTACTTCACTAATCGGCACCAAAGGTCGGGAGTGTGGTCCCGGGTCGACTCCGTCTCGGTTTCCGGTCCGGCTCGGCTCGGGAAAATCGCCAAGAATGCTATAAAAAGGCCCGTTTTGCTACGTTTTTGGTGAAAACTCCAAAATCTACAAAATAATCAAAAACACATTAAAAGCTATGAAATTAAACCACGAAACGAGTTAAAAGCCTAAGGATTTAGGCGGTATTTAGACACAAAATTGGGTCTAAACAACGCCGAGAAGAAACATGACGACGAGAGGACATGCACTTACGAGGTGATTCTTAGGAGGCCAACGTAGAAAGTAATCACAACTAGACGATCCAGGTTTACCGTCATAGTAGATAGGGAGACCCTAGAAATGAAGTGTGACTGCAAGAAGTTTGAGTTCAAGGGAATATTGTGCTGCCACATACTGCGAGTTTTTGGCGAGGAGGGACTGGATTACGTTCCGTATAGGTACATTCTCGACTAGTGGAGAAAGGACTTTCCGAGAAAACATCTAACAATCAAAGTTCCGTACTACGAACTGTACCGGTCCAAAACAAAAGAGGTTATCCGATTTAAAAAACTGCAAAGTGCATTCGAGCCTATTTCGGAACTGGCCATGATGGACGAGAAAATGTTCAAACAGACGATCACGGCCCTTTCAGAGTACTAAGAAGGCACCATCCATTATGAGGGACCGTAATGGGATCGTGTCACGGTGCATAAACAAGATCGGCAGAACATATGGTAGGAGGCCTGCCGAGGAGGGAACTACTCAAACGGGTGCCAATGACAACACCAACGACTCTATCCATGTGAACGACCCCGTCGATAAAAGGGGTAGAGGTAGGAGACAGTCAAGGAGAACAGGTTATCACAATGAACAGCCCCGTACCAAAAGGAGAACACAACAAACGCCTCCGACCTCCAGTGTTCCACCAAGCTTCCAAATGCCACCTGGCGCCATTGTTCACCCACGATTACAAATGACACCTGGCTTTGGGTATCAAATGCCGCAAGGGTCTAACGCTCCAAATGGGTTCCAAATGTACCCCCAGGTAATGTAATATAACCCTTTTATTTTACAAAGTAATGATTATCAAAAAATTCACATCACAAATTATTTTTCACCTATAATTATGCAGGTATTGTTGAACAACCCCCTAACTATTCCTCCTACTCATTTTACGCCGGTAAGATTATTATGTGATATAACCGCATTATGTCAACGATGTATGTCAAGTGCATTAAACCTAACAATATTTATACACGCAAGGTCAGGGTCAAACACATCATTCCAAACAAACAAGATGAACATGAAGATGATGAAGATGAAGATGATGGGCTTGGTTTTTAGATTAGGGAAATGGGTTTATTTATGCTAATAATTTGTAGTTCATTATGAAAGTTATGTAACATATGGATTTATGCAACATTTTATTGTTTATAAAAATTTCATTTTCAATCAATGGAAAGGATGAATCCATGCTGAGCATACTACTTATATTTAACAATATTCTACTATTGATAAATAAATAAATGTTAGTAAGAATACAAATTGAATAATATATCAGTGCCTTCAAATATCAGTGACTTGAAATGTTAGTAAGAATACGAATTGGGACAAAAAAAATAAATTGTTACTAAGAATACATATTTGGACAAAAAAAATGTCAAAAATTTGAGTAACAATAGAGATTGGGAAATTGAGACAAAAATAAATACAAATTGATTGAATAATAAATAAGATTACAACCTGCTTCTTTCCAGCATGCAGATTTTATATGAAAAGTTGTACATTTCAATTATACATATATAAGAAATACAAGCCAGAAAAAACTTCATATATCTGTGCCTTCAATCCATGGATTATCCACTGCAAGGTGTTGAACACACATCAAAAAACTAGTAAAACCTAACATTTGCTAAACTGATTTGCATCCAAATATCAGGTTTGAAAAATATACATTAACTCTATCTACTTTATTTGCATCCAAATAGCTAAACGAACATACCCATATTTGCATCCAAATACCATAAAACCAGAATCAACAAGATTTCAAGGGTTAAAATAGCCATAGTCTATCTTAAAATTTCAAAATAACATCACAAACAATTTTTTTAAGCTCAAACATATCGAAAATGCCTGATTTGAATCCCTCTAACACCCTCCCAACTTAACCCTAAAAAAAGATAAAACATGCAAATTCAGACATGACCCTTTGTTTTCCACAACAAAATCAATTATGCCTTAATTACTTTTCAGCATGCAGATTTATGATCAAAATTCAAATCAAAGAAATCACCTTATAAATACTACTACCTCTTATACATTAACCATCTCATACAAAGGCATCTCTTCTTCCATTATCTTTCAAACGCATTCTTTTCCCCAATTCAAATGGATTCTCCTAACTCTACCATGAAACTTCCAGCAAACACCCAACCCACCGAAAATGACAATGTTCATCTTACACCTCCTCCATCTCTAGCTACAGTAAAAAAAGAAACACCGGATCCATCACCAAACCCATCGCCCAAACCATCTCCAAGCACACCCAAAACAGCTAGGAGAAAACTAACCCCAAGAACTCCAAATGCAGAGGCCCAACCTTACGAAGTCAAATACGAAAGTCTAAAGGCTGACATTCAAGAGCTGTTCGCACAATTATCTCAAAATGACAACGGGGTGATGCTCAAGGACTACATTTGGCGTGGGAAGGAATTGGTCGAGCTGGATATTATACTGAAGGCAGCCCAGTCAACTCCTGGGAGGTGGGGCATTGCAAAGCAACTCCACCCCTTTAATTCCTCAGGAAGTAATCTGGGCAGAAAGCGGAAGTCGACCCCTGAAGCATCCTCCCCAATTCCAGAAGGCACCCCCATAATCGACATTGATTAGGTCCCCCACTCCCCCATCAAATGTTTGTGTTGGTTAAGCTCCTTAAAAACCTCGACATTGTGTTTTTCTTTTCTTTTTTTTTTAATTTTTCGGTTTTTATGTTGCCCTTCTTTTCTTATTTTTCGGCAGTTCATCAATGAAGTTGGCTTCTTTTGTTACTATTTTTCAATTGCTTTCATTGCCTTTAGTTGCTTTCATTCAGCTAGATCCAAAAAAATTCTGAACCGAGAATATAAAAGCAAAAAATACACCCTAACCCAGAAAAAAATACATCTTAACCCAGAAAACCCCAAATCAACGGAAGAAACCGTAAAAATTTGAAAAAACTAAATCTGAACCAAGAAAACCACAAATCAACGCAAGAAACCGTAAAAATTTAACAAAAACGAAGGAATCTGAACCAAGAAAAGAGTAGGAATAAAAAAACAGGACAAAAATCCTAAATAATTGAAGAGAAATGAATCAACATATCTGAATCGTTTAATAAAATTGTCGTCTTCATTGATGGTGGTAGTGAAAGAATATGTCGTCGGATACGCCATCTTATACTTTCTCCGACGTCTATGGTTCCAGCGTCATCTACATCTCCAACTTCTTTTTATAGTACTGGTGGGTGGTGGTGAGAGGTTAGGGTCTTGCTGGGGAGATTGGGAGCCGTCGTCGACATCTCCGATGTCTACGATTTCGTCGCCGTCGATGGCTGTGGAGATGGAAAAGGAAGGAGAATGATGATGGAGCTCCATGCGCGGGTTTTGGGAAATGTGGGCGACTGTATTGGAAATAGGAGAGAGAGGCCGTATTTAATGAGGAGGGAGGGTATAATGATATATGGCAAGCTTGTAATGTCATGTCACACTACTTTATGACCTGGCAGGTGGGTTTTTGACCCAGTGGGTCAGTTAAACTTTCTCGGGAATAAACATAAGAGTATTAATTACACATAGTTGAGAAATTTTAGGGTAATTACACATTTCAAATACCATTATCATAGTTGAAAAAATTCTCCCAAATCTTAACTAACTTTATCTTACATCTCTGGAAAAAACAATCCCTTATTTTGACAATGTTTTAGCCTTTTCCTTCATAGTTTGTATTCGTATCTAAACTAATTAAGAAAACTAACTATTGTTTTACAAACTTTCTTTATACAAACCATAATTTGCTTTTAGGATAGACAAAAATCAAGTCAAAATTTGCTTAAGTTTGATAAAAGTCAAGCCAAACTAGATATTAATATTATCAGCACTTCAACTAAAAAAAGTTACTGTAAAATTTGTTCAAAGTGGGTTTTTAAATAGATTTAATGATAGTCACAAAAAAATTATTTATTAAAAAGTATATACATAAAATAAAATTTATTCTAATCCTTAATAATGTACAACCCCTTTTTTTGAAATTTAATAGTATACTTCTTCCACTTCAAATTAATTATCACTTTAAGTAAAATTAGACCAAGGGTTTATAGAACAAGATCATAAATTATGGAGGTGAAGGGATTTTTTTTTTTTTTTTGGAATTATAGAGAAGAAATTGGGGAGTTCTGATGGACATGGGATTAGACAAAGGTAGTGGCAAATGAAGAGGCAATTCTCCCTTTTATATTGGAGTAGGAAAAACTTATAGTAGTTGTCAATCACAATAACCACCACAATGAAAATAATATTTATCCATATGTATGTTAACTTTTATCTTATTCATTCATTGTTTTTATTTAGTACAACATTATAAAAGATATTTTCTTAATTAAAAGTTTTTTTTGAAACTTTTTAAAATTTAAATACTTTAATTCTAAGTTTTTGCCTAGTAGACAAGCATATTTTGAAAAATATTTATTTTAAATTTTTTAAAATAAACTAAAATTTAAAAATATATTTTACAATTTATATTAAAAAAAGAAGCTAATGGTCAAGATAGAACTTGACATATATACAAGTAAGATCTATTTTACTTACGGTGGTTGTCATGGTTGACAACCAATATAAGTGTATCCGAGTAGAGTAAATGAAATGATGTGGACATTGACTCTTTTGTGGAAGCAATGGTAGAAAGAGGGCATCAAAAGTTGTATAAATAAACTAAGATGCTGGTAAATTTCCGGGCGATGATAAGTGTCTTGCCCCAAAACAATGCTTAAATGTCTTCTCTCTTATAAAATCAATATTTATTATCATTTTTAACCTCAATTTTTTTGACAGATACTATTAATTATCAATTATAAGAAGCTTGGAACACGTTGGCTACGCCAACAATTAAAATTGACACCCTAACGAATGAACCACATCCGTTCGGCATACTTTAGACGCATTTTCATAAATTGTAAGAAATATAGATAAAAATGTGATTTTATAACATTTATATATATTATCATAGTTGTAGAAGTTAATCATGTCATTTTTTTTTTGCAATTTAATTTACAGATATATAGGTTTTGTAGCATCACAAGACACTTAACAAGTGTCTTGTTCAAGACATTTATTATTTCTCATTCCCGATTTATACTACTGTTGTGCAGTATGTATGTCCGTTGAAATTAAAAGATTGTCAAATACTTTGAAATTTCTTGCTTAATTTAGCTATGCTTTGTTTTAACAAATTTGGAAATTCGAACTCTTATTACTTTCCCTTTATTTTTTCCCTCCGTTATATGATGTGGAATGAGATCATCTTTCAATAGAAATGGAAAGAGATACTATTCATTTAGAGAAATGACAATATAATGACAATGAAACAAAATTTAAGCGATATAAAAAATGTGAATCCTATTTTTAGGGGAAATGTCCTAGATGAATATCTAACACATACCTTTTAGAAGCAACACCATCTAAAAGTCGCATATTGATTTTATGCATGACCATTTTTTTTTGGTTTATTAGCGCTTCTCTTCCCTTATAAAGTTGTACCATATAAGATACTCATTGCATGCAACGTGCACATTTTTTATTAGTCTATTTAAAACAAGGTCATTGTTACCAATCAATGAATTATCATAGTACCATTATTTCCAAGCAAAGTTGTGCTCAATGATAAATTGATGGTAGAAGCATGAGCCTTGAACTCTTCATTGCACTATAAGTATGCCTTTTTCTAGACCAAACTATGATTTCGTTGGATGCTCATCCAAACCAAAAGAAGCGGATCTTTTGCAACAAAACTACTTTGCCATGTTGCCATGTATCCATTTGGTGAAAGCTTGAAAATCAAGCATGAAGCAATGGGATTAAAGTGCTAGCAATATTCTTCAGCTGGTTTAACAAGAAAAGGCTTGAAGAGCATCACCAACCCAATAAATTCGATCACATTAAGAATGAAGAAGACCATGTGAGACCCTGAAAATCATTGAAGTTGAGAGTACCACAATCAGTCATCGCATAGCAGCAAATTGCCATGCTAACAAAGTTCTGTCTTTCATGAGCACATTCAACTATATGCTAAGAAAGCGCAAAAAACTCCAACTGGATAAATTTTACCTGGAAGGAAATGAGCATTCTGACGAGTTTCAGCCCAAGAAAGACTGCAACAACAAAACAGCTCTTATACTTAGAAATCACAGATCAAAATGTTCTAGACAACTAAATTCTCCTTATTTTTTTCCTGAAAAGTTAGGTAAATCCAGGAAGCGAAGAAATCCTTACAGGGATCCAGCAGCAGCAGGTCCGACAGCTTTGCAGAAAGACATGGCACAGAGAGAAAGGCCATTAGCAGCTCCTCGATGTTCTTGGCTCTGGTAAAGGAGTTCAAAAGATGATAGGCCTCAGTTCTGAAGATAACCAGTTGATAGGAAAGTGTTGCAAAAAACTAGCTGAAGAAACAGAAAAGAAGCATTACCACAGCTCTATTTTGCAGCAAAAACAACCCCGTAGTGATAGATATCTGCAGTTTTCTGAAAGTAAGACTCTGGGCAATACTATAATGGAAAGCAGATGCCAGGATAATGGAAACTGATACCATTAACATTACCAATGCACAAGTTTTCACAAAATACCCATATACGAAACCTATATATACTCATGTTGGATAACATACCCAGTCCAAGAAGCATAAGTACCATGACTGCCCAAAATGTAACAGTTTTTAGAAGTTTAAGACTGTGAAAGACGCTCATCACAAGCTTTACGTTTTTCATGGGCAAATTCTCAAAACATCTTGCTGAACAAATAATTGTGACAAAGGAACAAAGATGACATACCGAAAGCACATTTTTCGCCGCTGAAGCAGCATCAATTGATACTGTCAGTCTCCAGCCAGAAAGTTTAGCAATGAAGGGATAGCTTGACAGCAACGCTATACTAAGAATCTTCACACAAAAGCAACAATAGTCATCAAATTTAGAAAAGTTATACAATAAATCATTGATATTTGAGAGAATTGAAATTCGAAAAAATACCGCCCCAACACGTGAAACAGAAATTGGCCCAAACGTCCTCTCCAAGAATGGGTATACGAACAGTTGGCATACTAATAGACCAACTCCTATATAATCATTAAGGGGGGAAAAAAGGTGTATCAGTCAACAGAAGGTTCGAGCAAATTGTTTATGATTACATGAGGGTTGCTGATTAGGACAACTTTAACACAGAAGATTGTATCATTTTGAGCATTATGTTCATATATATATCATGAAGCTAGTCAGTCATTTCATGCACTCACATACGGAAGCATGTTGCAATACCTGCTACTGCAAGTGCTTGACCAATATCTCCAGATGAAAGACCCAATCCTCCATATGCCTTGGGACTGACACCCCATAACGAGAATATCTGATTTACATTTGAAAAATAATAAGAACAATAATAAAAGTATGCCAAAACTTGAGTGACTTTACATTTATTTACTTTCTCCCATTCAACTCAGTAGTCACATATTAAATATTAATGATTATGAATGATCATAGAATGCTTAGCATCACGGTACCTCAATGTAGGCCATGTCATGTAGCTGGAAGACACAGTAAGCTATGATAGCTGACATCAATGGCCAATTCCCTAGAAGGACCATAAAGGTACTTGAAGCTCCGGCTCCAGTATTTTGTGACTTTTCAGCATTAAGTGATGCCCGTACAACAGCATCCTCGACATCATTGGGCTCCCTGATATTTCCATGGGTATCGTGCTTATGCAGCGTTTCCTATGCCATTTTCTCATCCATCAGAAAGGTGTGAAATTAAGAGCTATAGTGCAATGCAATATAGATAAACAGAGAAAGGGATCATACCGGGAGCCAAAAGCAGATACAGAACACAACCAAGGAAAAGACTGATATCACCAAACAAGCAAGGAAGTATGGAAACCTGCAATGGATTGTTCGCATCTATGTAGAAGTACGATAGAAATAATTAAGGTACAGCATGTTGAAAGAAAATAGCTTACCTCCCAAAGATTGAGTCATGAGAAAACACATTTGGAAATTTTTCTGCAGGCTGTTCAACAGTAGATTGAATCCCAAAAACATAAATAACCATCATATGTAAAGAAAGAATGGAATTTCCAAGAAAATGTCTGGGTGCCAGTCACAATAACAAAAAAAACATGAATTACATTGTCCTACAGCAAAGGATTCACAACAAAAAATTCACTTGCATTTTCAGAGAAAAAGAATTCACCTGAGCAAGATAACCACCAATTGCTGGACCAATGACCAAACCAATGCCCCATGACGAACTTATCTGAAATGAGTAGAATGCTAGCTTGTTATTCAATATTTGCTCACATAAGAGTAGAGAATACGCAGTGACCAAACAAGGCTATAACATTATTCATACCATTGCCATTCCCAAGGCTTGATGTTCCCTACGGGAAACTTCAGCAACATATGCCTATGAAAATATCAGAAGGTAGTTGAATCAAAAAAACTACTCTAGGAGGAAACTGATAATTGTGTTGCACAAAAATGCAGAGAGACCTTTTCACGTCCAAGGTAAAACAGTGACTGACAGACAGAACATCACAAGTTTAATAACAGAAAATGTGAACAGGCATGTAGGATCTAGACAACATTTATGAAGTGTTAAGATCATACCCTGATAGGCCCCAGTATGCCACACAAAGCTCCAAGAAGAAATCTTGTAGCGAGTGCCATCCAGTAATTCACACTCAAGCCAAATAGTGTGTTAAATATAACTCTGACATAATCATGAAAGAAAATTAAGATGAACATTATGGAGCGTCAATCAAAACCCTCATCAAAAGAGACAAGAATTTGATTCAGATGTGCAAAGAGCTGTTGAGGAGCAGTGAGAGGGAACTCACACTGCCATCACGCTAAAAATTATCACAGGTTTGCGGCCATAGCGATCCGCCACTATGCCCCATAAAACAGCTGTCAGAGTTCTTCCAACCATGAATGCAGATCCTATAACAAAACAGAAGCGTATCAGGGTCAAATGTGATTGCCGATCAGTTTATCCACACAACAGTGCTTACCCTCAAAACCAGCATAGAAGCTAACATCTTCTTCCCTTTTCGCAATGTGGAAGTCTCTTATCTACACAAAGGAACATAATTACTATATACGTGAAGTATACAAAAACCCAACTTAAAAATGGAACAATGGCAATTCAATGATTAGAAAAAAGAAATGAACATACCATATAATATAGAAAGGGGAAGATGGATGATATTGGCAGTGCTGCAAAGATACCAAATGAAAGGGCATACTTTAGAACTAAAACAAAAACCAATGTAAATCAACTAGAACAAAGAACTAGGAAAATAACAAGCATATGAGTATCAATTAGTAGCTCACGTGCATTGATGAAAACGAGCAATTTCGACCATATTATTATTTTTTTTTCAACTGCATTACATTGTTCCATGCTGCCATTTTGTTTATTGATCCCCAGGATCCATGTCACCTAAAAAAGAATTCCCTACTGCAAGTCTCACTACCCATTTACAACAAGCTTTTGAGCTTCACAAGTAGCCCCCTCCAAGTCCGACAAATGCACAAGGAGACAACAACTCATTGTGTCGCCAGACTCCGCCAAAAAGTGAAATTTGATTATTAATGGAATGCACCTAAAATTTCTGAGCACCAAGACTTCAAGAAATAACTGGATAGCAAAACTGCTAACCCAAACTGTTTAGCCATTTTGCCATTCCAATCTGAGGGCAAGACCCATAACCTTCACTTTTCTCACAATCAAGAATTTCGTTCTGCTGGCACAATATAAAATTAGACATACTAGTCTAGATGGTGCAAAAATGAAAAAGAAAAAGCAAATTTTCTCTACCCAGTAAGTTTTTTTTTTTTTTTTTGTTTTTGGGCAGTAGATGTAGCTAGTAAGTCAGAATGGAATAGTTGGTGGATTCAATTAATTTGCATACCTAACTACACTCCAGAAAAGGCAACACAAAGAAAGATATCATGATCCCCTTCCAGAAGGCTAAAGTTTAATAAATTAACAGCAAAGTTAAACAATGGCAATTCGGACTTGACATGCTCTTAGTTGCCAAACTTTTGCTATGTTTAAATACTTGTTTTGTTAATTCAACCATTGGTCATTTCAAAGTAGGCATCCCTGTCAACCTCACAAATAAATGCTATGGTCATGAACAAGAAATGCATCTCTATCAACCCACCCGAAGAAGTCCAAATCAGAATCCCACAACCCTGCGTCCCCCCCCCCCCCCCCACCCACCATACCAAAAACAAAATAAGAAAAATAATATGGAACAAAAAACTTTTAATTGATGAGTGATGAGTGATGATTAACCCAAAAAGTAAATAATTATGAAACGAAATTGACCTCCTCTACTTTTTGGCATTGTACAGTTGTATACATTCAATTTTGCAGCAAATGCTATGGTACCCTACCTTATGAAAACTGGTGCCTCACGTTTCTAAAGGATAGAGCTACCCATAACTAGTTGACGTAATCAAATCAAAAGGCAGACTCTCAAAACGATTAGTTCAAAGCAGTGAAACTAAAAAGAATCAAGAAAGGACTAGCAAAGACAGAGAACAACGTTGAACTGCTGCCGGAATTAGCATAGAAACGAAGAGCATAAACATGTACAGGTCCAGCTGTTTCATGGAATCATATGAATAGTAGTGACTAGTGAGGGAAGTTTGGATAGAAGATTTTTGGACGGGGGAAAAATCCACCTTTGGAAGTGGCTCCTCATACATTCAAGATGCCTATCAAATGTTAAGCTATTATTATAAGTTTGAAATCCTCTGGTGTAATACTACTGAATCTTATTGGATATGTTTGAGAGCATTACTATCGTAATATAACAAGCACATTGCTGAAGCGTTAAATAACGCTGATTAAAGATGATTTATCTTTCACACTTAACGATGAAGAAGAAATCCAATGAAATTCCTTGAAAAACAATAAACAATCCCAAATGCCCATAAAATAAAAGTGTTAGCAACCCAGAGAGAGAGATTACCAGCGGAAAGGGTGACAACCCAGACGAAGAAAAAATGAAGCCATGGTGGGTTTGATCTCTCGGCTTTCTGTCTGGCAACTCTGCATCCAGGGCAATTTTCGTAGTAGTAATAATCCTTCAACAACAACGCTTGTCTCTCGTCCGCCATGTTTAGTCAATTCCCAAATCGAAAGAAGGAGTGATAATACCAAATAAACCCAGTGATTGTTTTGATGTTCGCTTCGTCAAGAAAAAAACAAAATCCGAAGCGGCCCGCCTCTCTTGTAAAGAATAACAAAAATTTCGAAAGTTTCTACTTTCTGCTTCTTGCTTTGTGGGAACGGAATGAGACGTAACGAAATCACGACTCGCAAGAATGACTTAACTTGTCAAGGGAAGTCGAAAAATGTGTTTTTGCTGCCTCACTGTGTGTACACTACACTGATCTGATCCATACCATAAGATATAAGACGAGTCACCTAAACTAGTTCTGGCCGTTTCCGGACCATGCTATGTCACGCTGTATACAGTCACCGAATACGTGCTATCTACTTCCTATGTTTTATGTTAATTTCAATGAAAAATTATTTAACCTATTATTTTAGGAAAATTGGTTCTAATAATCCCGACTTCTAAGTGTCAGACAATAATAATTTATACTATCAATTTAGATTTTAATGGTCCAAAAAAAAATAATATTGGATTGTAGTGGGACACCATCGAGAATATACCTTAAATATGATAGATTTTGTGTCGCATTTAATTCAAAACTTTACCAGGATTTTTAATGAATTTTACGGCGTTTCTCCTAATTTTTTTTTCAATTTTTTTACGATCTTTAACGACTTTTCACTTTTCTTACTTTTTAAAACTTATAATAATTGTTCATAAAACTTATAATAATTGTTCATAGTCTCAAAAACATAATTTAAAAATTGTTTTAGCAACTACAATTCATTACCTTTATGTGGGAAGGAACAAAAAAAAACAAAAACAATATGAGATAAGAATGAAAAAAAAATGTGAAGATGGATTTGGTACCACATGCTACAATCAAATTTTATTTTATTTTTGGGAAATTCCAAATGGTAGGCACTAACTATGGCCTATTCCAAGTAGTGAACACCTTTTTAATGTATTCCAAATGGTAGGCTTAATTATAAAAGAATTTCATCCTGTTGGCCCTGTTATAACCTGCCATAACGAATAGGGGAGAAAAAACAAAAAATGAAAGTTTTGAATTCAGAGGAACTGCTCCTCTTTTTTCCGATAATTAGCAAGCCAAAAATGCTATGAATGCATCAAAGATGCTACAAGACCGCAAAAACAGCAGAACACTTAGAATCCAGCGACCAAAGATCAACATAAAACCACCCATAACAAAGATTAATAATAGTTTGCCAATTTGGATTAATAATAGGTGGCAAATTTGGATTTTTGTATGACAACCAATTACAGTCCACATAAGGCAATTACAATCCATAGAGGCAATTTTCATACCAATTTTATAGCAATTTTCGACAATTGCTGAAATAATTAGTACTAACCCAAACGCCAATTTTCGTGCCAAACAAAACCCTAATTTTTTCAATTCACCCACCAATTTAAAAATAAAAAAAATTAGAAATCATACCTGTTATAGTTGTATGTGAACCCTAAATTTTCATGAGACAAACACTCGAGTTTCAGGCAACAAACACTGGCCTATTGTTCGACTTTCAAGCGACCGGGTTGTCGTTCAACTTTCAGGCGACAACACAGTGGGCAGAACGAGATCGCAGGTCGGAGATAGAAGCCGTAGTCGAACCATCGGAGATGGGTGTCGGCGTGCCGCCGATCGAACAGGCATCCACCTTTCAAGGGAGGAGATGGTTGGGGCAGAGGTTTAGTGCCATGGTCGATTTAGATGAGCAGTTCCTCTGAATTCAAAACTTTCGTTTTTTGTTTTTTTCCCCAATTCCTAATGGCAGGTTATAACATGACCTACAGGATGGGGTTCTTTTATAATTAAATTTACCATTTGGAATACATTAAAAAGGTGTTGACTACTTGGAATAGGTCATAGTTGCATAATGCATACCCTTTGGAATTTCCTTTTATTTTTTTACCATCAGAATCCAAATTGATAGTAGGGATTATTGTTGTCCAATTTGTAAAAGTCGGGATTATTATAATTCAATTTTCCTATTATTTTATATAAATTTTAGTATAGAAAAAATTAATATTATTACATTAATAGATAAATGAAAAATAATTTTGGAATTATTGTATAAATAAAATGAATTAAGGTCATGGAGTAAATGCAAATTATGCAATCTGTAATGGTGGGTTTAAATTTAATTCACTATTTACATGACATGGATAAGAACGAAATAAGCTTATCAAGGGTATTTTAACGGTGAGAATGATTGATGGTGTGACTCTCACAACACGAGTTTGATCATGAGTTTATCACACAAATATTTTATGGAAGATGATATGTGTCTTGACTCTTGATTCAAGAAGGTTAATAGTTATCTTGAATTGTGTAAAATTTATGATTTTGTTATTTTAAATAATATTTTGTTAAGTAACTATACATGTTCCTTTATTATAAGAGTATCGCAACCATCATTTACGTCAAAAAATATTGATGATAACCTAATTATATCAACTATTATATGAAATGCACAGTTTATGTGCAATTCTACATTTAGAGTGTGTTTGGTTGGAAAGAAAATGATTTCCGAGGAAATCGTTTTCGATGCGAAATGGTTTTACAAGGAAAATGGTTTTCCATGTCAAATTTTCTCTTATTTTGTAGAAACAAATCGTTTTTCAGAAAATGACCATATATATCGATATAAGTAGTCATATATGTTACAACTGAAAATCTTTTAAACTCAAAATTCATATTTGAGCTTTTTTTTTAAATCATTTCTATCGTATTGTAAAGTTTCGAGACAAATCGATAAAGTTAAATTTTGCTCAAAAATTTGAGTCATATTTAACAACAAAAAAACGTCTACAAAAGTGCTGATATTTGTTACAAATGATAATATTTGGAGCTCAAATTTCATATTTGAGCATTTTTTAGGCCATACTATCATATCATAAACTTTCGATTCAAACAGTTAACTTTTTTTTTTTTAAAAGTTTCAGTTAGTTTTAGCAACAAAAAATTCTAGCATATGTCGCGATAAATGTTACAAGATAAAAATATTTTGAGTTAAAAATTTATATTTGAGCTTTTTTTAATCGATTCTACCGTATTACAAAATTTCGAGCCAACCCGTTGAAGTTGAATTTCACCCTCAAATTTCAGTTAAAGTTACCAGTGTCAAGGGTGGAAAATATTTTTTCTAGGTTGAATAAAGGAAGTCAATTTCCTTCCTTTAGAGGAAAATGATTTTCTTTGAAAATTTTGATATATGATTTGTTGATCTCTTATTGTGATGCATTTTCAACCCTACATTTTTTTGTTTGTTATCTTTATACTTGATATCACTAGCAGTTGGGGATTATAAGTTTTATGCAGTCAACAAATATAATTTTGATAGATTGAATATGTTATTTTATGACTATTACTATTTTTGTTGGTGTCCAAATTACTATTTGGTATAATTAAGTTGACGGAGTGAGACTCATCCCCCCCCCCCCCTTCTTGTTCTTGTTCTTGTTCTTCTTCTTCTTCCTTTCTCATGACTCTTCATCTGTTTCTTCCTCTCAAATCCCATCTATGCAGTTCCATTGTGCTAATCTAGGCATTTTTTTGGCATTTATTTGCTTCTTTTCCTTTTTTCCCCTTCCCCTTTAATTTATTACAACCTTTTGGTTGTCCTCCATTGATTACTAGCCTTTGGAAGACATTTATTTGTGTGTGTGTTTTACCTGCGGAGGGAGCCTTTAATGGCTAGTTTTTATGGTCTGGAGATGGTTGGAATTCTCATCGAATTTGTGTTGAGATAGTGGTGCTTCGAGTTGGACTAGATCTGACGCTTCCGTTGGCTGGGACAGAGTTAATTACTCTGAGTGTGTGTGTATTATTGGCCTTGTTGGTACAAGGAATTCATTGGTGGTTCTTGCAATTTATGATTCTTGAAGATGGATGGTGCTGGTTTAGTGTTGTTTCGTTTGCCGATCTACGATGGTTGCTTTGACTGACTTCGCCTATTCCAGGTGCGACGTTCCTTTTTCCCCTCTTAATTGTTTTGGCTACTGTCACTTATTGCTATTGGTTCCGATATGTGTTTTGGTGCTCTTTAATAGTGATTCTGTTCTTGGTAATTCTTACCAAATCACTCTTCCTCATCTTCCCTCGATGTTCTACTCTATTCTCTTACTTGCCTTACTTCTGCCAATCGGCGTAGCCGTCTCTCATGATGATTCTCATATCCCTCATCACAATGGTTCCAATTCTCCACCTTCAGCCTCAAACTCCCACCCAACTAACATGGGTACGAGTTCACCTACACATCTGAGCCGAACAACTAGGGCCACAAATCCCTCTTTTGCCGACTCGCTTCGTATGGAGTGGAAGGTTTGGGTGCAAATTCTGGACCCTCATCGCCACCACATCCTGTCCTTCACTCTCACGGGTCTCCGGGTAGTTCATCTAGTGGCTTGAACCAACCACGGGTTTTCCCTAATGTTTTACATTCCTCTAATCCTACGGACCAAGAGGATTCTGACCAAGCTGATGATCTGATTCTACCTGATTTGATGAAGGACTCGAATTTGGAAGAGTTATCCCAACTATGTTTGATTGCAAAATTGTGGGGTGAGTCTATTCCTTTACCAATTATTATGTCCAAAAGTAAAACGGATTGGAAACATGTTCGGGGTGCAGTTGATTACAAAGACCTGGGTTTGGGATGGCTTCTTATTAAGTTTGCTAATAAGGCAGATAAAGATTATGTTTGGTTTAACCGGCCATGGTTTGTTCGAGGTCTAAACCTTGTTTGTAGGCCATGGCAACTTTTTTTTAGGGAAATTGGAATATAATAAACCAACCTTTGAGGGTCCTTTGAAATAACGAACCAACCTTGCAAGCTAATTTACAACGAACCCACCTTAACATGTTAATTTTTCTAACGAACCTTCGGCGAGTCCCACAGGCCGGAAAGTTGACGTGGCGGTGTTTTAGCCAAAAAAAAGGAAATATATTTTTTTTGCTGAGTTGAATTAAATAAATCAAATTTTTCTTTTTTTTAAAATCCACCTCAATTCTCTTTTTCTTTCTTTCTCTCTTTCCTCTCTCTCTATAGCCTAGCCACCCCAACCCAGATTCCCCGACCCAGCCCCAACCCCCACCCTCTCTCTCTCTATAACCCAGCCCCCCCACCTAGATTCCCCGACCCATCCCCAGCCCCAACCCCCACCCTCTCACCACCGCCACCCTCACCACCGCCGCCGCCACCACCACCACCACCACCACCATCATCACCACCATCACCATCACCATCACCACCATCCTCCATCATCATCATCCTCACCACCACCACCACCACCACCATCACCATCATCATCATCACCACCATCCTCCATCATCATCATCATCATCATCACCACCACCACCACCACCACCACAATCCAAAGCTTATCTAGTTTTGCAACAATCTAAATTTCAATTCAACTGACTTCAACGCAGGGAATCCTAAAAGTCCAAAATCTATCCAATTTTCCAACAATCTAAATTTCAAATTTGCATATTGAACTACTCACACCCACAAAATAACACAAGTAACAGAAAAAGAAGAGATAGAGAGAAGGGAGAAGCAAATGGCCTTAACGAGACGAATTTATGAACAGAACACTGTCGACCAAGTTATGAACAGAACAAATTTGGAGGTTGCCATAACGAGACGAAATTTGACAGCTTGTGGAAGGATTAAACCCTGGTTTGGAGCATTTCCTGAAATGTAGAGGTCGGAATTGATGGAGACAGCAAGCGGATGAACGAAGGAAACAGCAACTGTTGGCCGCCCAAACCGACATCATCTTCAGGCTCGAAGCTTGCAATGATAGGATGAGAGAAAGCTCATGGAGATAGAGGGGTGGTGATGAGGATGATGGTGATGGTGGTGGTGGTGGTGGCGGCGGCGGCGATGGTGAGAGGCGATGGGGTTGGCTGAGTCGAGAATCAGGTTAGAGAGAGAGGAGAGAGAAAGAGAGGAGAGAGAGAGAGAGGAAAGAGAGAAAAAAAAGAAAAAGAGAATTAACATGTTAGAAAAATTAACATGTTAACATGTTAAGGTGGGGGCTGGGTTGTGGGACTCGCCAGAGGTTCGTTAGAAAAATTAACATGTTACGGTGGGT
Source organism: Portulaca oleracea (assembly GCA_029582165.1). NCBI lineage: Eukaryota > Viridiplantae > Streptophyta > Magnoliopsida > Caryophyllales > Portulacaceae > Portulaca > Portulaca oleracea. The sequence goes on along the minus strand of CM055880.1, from coordinate 38,764,174 downwards.
TCGTTGTAAATTAGCTTGCAAGGTTGGTTCGTTATTTCAAAGGACCCTCAAAGGTTGGTTTATTAGATTCCAATTTCCCTTTTTTTTATCCTTACTCGATAGTTATCTCTACGATAGATCAGTGGGTTTGTCTGTATCATTTACCGTGGGAATTTTGGTCTGAATCGGTCTTAAAATTGATCTTATGGTCTGTTGGTCAAGTTATCCGGGTTGACCCAAATACTCTTTTGAGGAAAAAAGGTTGATTTGCACGTGTGCTTATTAACATAGATATCACTCGGACACTCCCGGGGTCTATTTCCATTCCCTCGCCTTGGAGAGTTTTTACGATTCCTATTACCTATGAGGGTCTCTTTGAAATGTGTGCTTTGTGTGGTTCCCGTGATCATCTGTTAGAATTTTGCCCAAATGCACCGGTAGCTCATAGGTTTGAACTCATGGTAGAAAAATTCAAATCGGCGGGGATAACTCCTTCTTGCTTGCTGCAAGCTGTCCAACAGGAGGAATGGATATCGGTTGCCCCTCAAAAGTGTGGCCGGGTATCCAAGCCTTCTAGACCTAAACAACCTGGATTCGAGTCTCCGAAGAAAGGGTTCTGGTGCAAAATGCGAAGAAATCTGCTCTGCCTAGTGCTGAAGGGAAGGGGAAAGGTAAACTGATTCCAGATTGTAATTCCGATGTGCCTCCTTCTGCTGTTTCTCTGTCTAAGAATGGTTCTGTGAACCCTTCTTTGAGTGATGGGTTGAAATTTCCAACTGATGAAGCGGGTCCTTCTGTGTTGGGTAATACATCAATGTTTCCTATGGGCCCATCAACTCCCCTCTTTTGATGGTGCTAATACTACGACTACCCAAATTCTTGATGCTCTTTAGGAGTATGAAGAAGATTTCTTAGAGGAGAATGAAGATATTTTCATGGATTCGGAAGACATAGGTCCGGGGCTTTCTTCAGACTCGTCAAAAAAGCGGAAATTTAATGATGGTGAGGAGTTGTCCTCCCATCCTAAAAAGTAGCAATTCATGTTGTCTCTTAAGTTTGTAAATCAGATGGGGTTTTTATTACCCCGATTTGATTTTATGAATAATGATATGCATTTTTTTATCTTACCTTACTGAGTTCCATTCTTTCCTTATTAAGATTTTCTTGCTTTTTCAAGGCTATCCATATCTTCTTTGTGATTGGAATAGTTTATTGTGCTTCATCTTGTTTCTTTGTTGGCTTTTACAATTGATTCTCAGTCAATATCCTTGTTTGATGGTGTGCAGGTGGCCTTTTCTAATGCTTCCTTCTACTGGTGGTATTTTTACTTGTGGCCAATGGGTTGGGGCTGATGCTTGCAACTCTTGTTTGGGTTGTATTCTGCTTTGGTGGGTGTGTTGGGATAGGCCTGTGTATGCCTGCCTGCTGTGGGTTTTGACAGTGGCTGGTTGGTTATTGCTCTTAAATTTGGCTTTGTTGCCTTGGTCATGGGCTGATTCGATGTGTTGGGTCTGTTTTGAGCTGGTAGGGGGGCCCTTGATGTTTTTCTTCGGGTCCTTTGGTCTTGGTGGGTTGGGCATTGCCTTCCATTGGCCTGTCTACACACTAGGATCCATGTGTAGAATTTTATTCCCGTGGTCTTAGCATGGGCTTTCGGTTGATGTGTGGCTGGTCACCTACATGTTGGTGGGTTCTTTCGTTGTTTTTGGTCGAGGATGAGCTTTGGTTTTGTTGATGCCTTAACGGATGCTACCTTGATCAGGGCCTAAGACCTCTCCTTCCTTTATGGAGGGTGTTTTTTTGTGATTATTTCTGCTTCTCAGCCTTTGGCTTTTTTTTTTAATATTTCGAATGTTTGGTTTTTTGGTTGTGTTTGCTGGGCTTGATTGTTTTGGTGAAGGTCCTTTTTATGGAGTGTTGCTCAGCAAGTTCCAAAGGAATTTGGGGGGTTGTGCCAACCAGTATTTTTTGGAGCAGGGTCATTTTCATTATCCTTTTTTGGGTCCTGTGTTTGATTGTAAGTGTAGTAGACTTTTTAGTTTGGGGAGGCTTGGAATTATCCTTGTTACTTGGCCCCCCTTTGTAAGTTGGATTGTAAATTATTATAGTTTTGTCTCTTTTGACCGCGGAGGTCTAGCTATTGACCGTGGAGGTAATCTTGAATGTAACTTTGTAGACCGCAGAGGTCATTTTCAATTTGATCTGATTTAATGAAAATCCTTTGTTGGAATGTCCAGGGGGCGAAGAAAGTCGCCTTTTGGAATGAATTAAAATTTTACATCATACTATAAAGCCATATATCTTATTTATTCTTGAAACGATGGTCTCGGAAGGAAATTCGCAGAATCTTCTCAGGAAACTAGGATACCCATCTTATGATTTTTTCAACCCGGTTAATCACTCAGGTGTCTTTGGTGTGCCTGGAACCCTAGTACGGTTCAGTTGCAAATTTCTCTTAAAGATGACCGATGTTTTCATTGTACTGTTGGTGATAAGTTAACGCAAATTAATTTCTCTCCCACAGCTTGTTATGCACCTACCCAAGAGAGGGACAAAGACTTTTTTGGGATAAATTAGCATCTCTTTCCCAGTCAATTTCTTGACCTTGGTGTCTTGTTTGAGATTTTAATGAACTTTTATCTGCTACTGAAAAGGTTGGTGGAGCTACGTTCAATCATGGCAGATTTTTTTAGATTGAATAGTTTTCTTCTCAATTCAGGTTGCACTGATGCATCTGTTGTAGGTCGACCCTTCACTTGGAAAAAACGTTGTAAAGGTCATTTAATCTATGAAAAATTTGATAGAGTTCTTTTTAATTCTGAGTGGGAAGATGTGTATTCCTAGTATCGAGTCTCTCATGGTCCTTTTACTTGCTCGAATCATGCTTATGTTTTGTTAGATACTAAACCTTGGATGGGGGATAGAAAACGAGCATCTTTTAGATTTCAGGATGCTTGGTCTTCTTATGATAAAGTGCGTTCGATCATTCGATCTAATTGGAGGGGCTATGTTCGAGGCTCTCCTATTTTTCGAGTTGTTCAGAAACTAGTGAAGATTAAAAAAGACCTAAAGGTATGGCATCGAAATACTTTTCAGAACTTTGCTAATAAAATGAAGCTTAATGAGGAGAAGCTCCAAGATTTAGAGAATCGGTTGGTTGATAATCAAAACAATAATTGACTTAATGACTGGCATTTTTTATTATTGAAACAAAGAGAAAGGATGCTCCTTTTTAATCAAAAATATTGGGGACGTTTTGCCCGAAAAGACTGGCTGACAAAAGGTGATTGCAATTCGAGATTCTTTCATCAGTCAGTGCAAGCAAGGAAAAACAGGAATTTCATTTCTAGGCTAAAAGTGGAGGATAAACTCTGGATTGATGATATTGAAATGATCAAGAATGAATTCCTCCAAGACTTCAAGGTCCGGTTTAAAAGTACCGCTTCACAACATCAGAGATTAGATATTAATGTTGACCAAGAGCTTTCAGTAGAAGACCGTTAAGTGCTAATTCAACCGGTCTCTGAGGAAGAAATTAATCAGGCTGTCTTTCAGCAAAATAAATCTAAAGCGCCAGAGCTGGATGGATTTGGAATTGTGTTTTTTCAAAATCATTGGTCTGTAGTTAGTCGGGAAGTAATTGTTGCGGTTCAACACTTCTTTCAACATGGGAAGCTGCTGAGACAAGTCAACCATACTATGATCGCGTTAATCCCTAAAATTGTAAGCCCAGCAACAACCAGTAATTTTAGGCCAATAAGCCTTTGTAATAATTTATATAAAATAATTTTCAAAGTCGTAGTTAATCGCTTACGAACTGTTTTGGATAAATTGATTAGTCCGGTGCAGAGTGCATTTATTCCTGACCGTTCTATCCATGATAATATTCTCATTGCTCACGAAGTGTTACATAAATTTCAGAACCTGAAGGGAAAGAAAAGTTGGGTTGCCTTGAAGCTAGATATGGAGAAGGCATATGACAGAATAGAATGGGATTATCTTAAAGAAATAACGATCAAATTTGGGTTTCCTGATCAATGGATCACATGGATCATGGAATGTGCAACCATAGTTTCCTACTCATTAGTGATTAATGGGGAATCAACTGGTTTATTCTTTCCTACGAGGGGCATTCGGCAGGGTGGCCCGTTATCTCCCTATTTATTCCGACTTTGTATGCAAGGACTCATCACGAAATTATCCCAGGCTGCATCACCAAGAAATAGTGGAATTGGTGTTAAAATCACCTCGGCTTGGTAAAAAAGTTCCTTGTTTATTTTTTGCATATGATAGTTTGCTTTTTTGTCGAACCAAACAGAAACACTGCTAGAGGCTCCATGCTATTTTGAATAAATTCTGTACAAACTCCCGCCAACTGGTTAACTTTCATAAATCGTCAATGATTTTTTCTAAGAATGTCACCTCCCGAGAGAAACAGATGGTGGTGGGTGTTTTTGGATAAGTCAACAAAATGCAATTGGGAAGTATCTAGGTTGTCCTATTTTTAAAGGACGCCCGTCTAAGGATACATTTACTTATTAGTTTCTACTGCGCAAGCTAAGTTGCAGCCTTTAAAGGCTAAGTATGTTTCTAAAGCGGGCTGGATTGTGTTAATCTAGTCTCATCTGGAATCTTATAGCACTACAAGATACCTACCAGTACTGCGAATCAGATTGACTCGATCAATAGGACATTTTTTTGGAAGGATTTAAACTCCAATAAGGGCTTATCTATGGTTACTTGGGACAAGAGTTGTAGGCCATAAGCTTTAGGCGGTTTAGGCCTAAGGAAAGCGAAAGCGATAGATACGGCTTTCTTGTGTAAACTTCTTTGGAAAATGATGTTTGGTGAGGGACTCTGGGTGGACCAAGTTCGGGCTAAATATGTTAAGAATAAGGATATTTTTACTATCAAACCAAATGCTACAGATTCTTGGGCTTGAAATTAATTTTGAAAGTTAGACCTATCTTTGCAAAGGGTCTCCGATGGCAGGTTGGTAATGGTGAGAAGATAAATATCTGGCTGGATAATTGGTGTGGACAAACGAGTCTTATGGATCAAATTCACGAGTCTGAATTATCCAAAATAGATACCTCTTTGAGGGTGGCACATTTTATTAAGGAAGATAAAACTTGGAATGAGGAACTTCTTGGGTCGCTGGTCACCTCAGATGTTTTGGAATCTATTAAAACAATTCTAATCCCGTACAACCAGATGGATGACTCCATTTGTTTGGGTCTCACTAGCTTTGGAATTTTTTCAACCAGAATTGTGTTAGTTCCCAGAATATGTGGGAATTTAAGTGGATTTGGAAGTTAAATATTCAACCAGAATTGAAAGTGTTGCTCTGGCAAATGTTCCAAGATGCTCTTCCTGTCAAAATTCATCTTGTTTACCGTGGCATGAACGCTCTTACTTTATGCCCTCTTTGTAATTCTTCTCATGAAAGTGAGGATCATTTATTTTTGCACTGTGAGTATGCTCAGGAAGTTTGGCATGTGGCCAAACAACATGCTTGGATTCCAATTTCCCCGGACTTCAATGATACACTTGATTCCTTTCTCAGCAGGTGTTTGAGACAACCTTCTAAGTCTATTATTGAGAGAGTAGTTGCGTTGTTGTGGAGTGTTTGGAAGTCTAGGAATCTGGTGGTATTCAGTCAAAAATCTACCCTCCCTGGTAGTTCGTTGTTGCGTGCTGGGCGTGCTTCTGCAGAATGGAAGATTCGGGAGAGGTTGACTGAGTCTTTAGGTGGGGTGGTAGCTCAAACATCGCCCACTAAGGCGGGTGCAAGATGGGTGCATTGGTCAAAACCTTCAGAGAGCTTGATCAAAATCAATTTTGATGGGGCAATGAGTGCTAGTCGTGCTGGTGGTGAATACATTATCAGGAATGCTCAAGGGAGGGTGCTTCATGTGGCAGCCTTTAATTTGAGTAACTCCTCTGTGTTAGTTGCCGAAGCTGTTGCTATGCGTAATGGGATTAAGGATGCCGTCTCTAATGGATTTCGAAGAATAGTCTTAGAAAGGGATAATCTCACTCTTATTAATGCAGTGAAGGGCATTTTTCATATTTCTTGGGAGATCGCGCAATTAGTTAAAGACATTCGAGCTTTTATGGGAGAGTGTGAAGAAGTTGAGATACATCCTAATTTTCGTGAAGGAAATCATGCTGCAGATTGGTTAGCTAAGTTTGGTTTATTTGTGCTTTCGCCTTGTCTTTTTAATTATAGTTTTCATAGGGATTTGTTTGTTATTGTAAGTGAGGATGTACTTGGAAGATCCTTTGAGAGAAGAGCTTCCTAGTGTTTGTTGTATTACCCTTTAAAAAAAAAAAGTTGAATGTGTTACAATTTTTATTTGAATGTATTTTGGTGTGGAACGTCAACATGCACATATGATTATTTTGGGTTAATAAGGTGAATATAATGTTTAACAAATTGACCATTTCATTTTTGGGCATTGTTATACATCGCCCCCCTTTTCACTAATGTCTCCCACTTTTTCATAATAATTTCCAATATCGCCCTTGACCCTCACAATTTCACTCTCTAACTTCTCTCTAATTTTTCTCTCTAATAATAATAATAATAATAATAATAATAATAATAATAATAATAATAGTACCAACAATAATAATAATATTTTAAAAATTTTATTTGTGCGACAACCATGTTTTTTGGGTTTTCTTGATTAATTTTTTAAAAATAAAATTTTGAAAATATTATTGTTATTGTTAATACTCATTATTATTATTATTGTTATAATTATTTTTATTATCATTATTAATATTAAATTGCAATGTTATTATTAATAAATTCACAGTTTTTGAAATTCAACCTAAAATTAATAATAATAATAATAATAATAATAATAATAACAATAATAATAATTTGCAAAAATTTATTTTTTTAAAGAAAAATTAATCGAAAAAAACCCTGAAGACACAGTTGTCGCACGCAAAATGCGGCGGCACCGCGGTGGCTGCCGAACGCCGGTCGTGGCTCAGCCAGGTGCCGCCGCATTTTGCGTGCGTCAACCGTGTTTTCTAGGTTTTTTTCGATTAGTTTTTTTAAAATAAAAATTTATAAAAATTATTATTATTTTAATACTATTATCATTATCATTATCATTATCATTATCATTATTATTAGAGAGAGAAACTAGGGAGAAGTTAGAGATTGAAATTGTGAGGGTCAAGGGTGATATTGAAAATTATTATGAAAAAGTGGGCGACATTAGTAAAAGGGGGCAACAAATAGTAAACGGGTCATTTTTTAGACTTCAGTATGAAAGGTGTGACATAATAGTTTTGTTTATATGACTTTAAGTTTTTAGTTGGTCTGGATATGATTATTTGTATTGTTTAAATTGATTGTGTTACAATTTTTATTTTAATATGTTTTGTTTTTAAATGTCGACATGTGCGTATGCCTATTTGGGGTTAACAAGGTGACTATAATATTTAACAAATTGACTATTTCATTTATCAGACTTTAATACCAAAGGTGTGTCATAATAGTGTTCTTTGTGTGACTATTTAGTTTGTATTTTTTTTTTTGGTATGGATATGACTATGTATTGTTGAATTGACTGTGTTACAAATTTTTGTTGTTAGACGTCGACTTGCACGTATGAACGGCGTAACATAGTAGTTTAGTGCATGTGACTGTGACTTTTCCTTTTTTGTTTGTGTAATTCGTTGGTCTTAAGCGCTTTCACAAAAAGTATGACCATTTGATTTAATAGGGTAACTTTAATATATTATTGTAAGTCACCTACTTCGTTTTTGTTAAATGTTGATATAGAATGGGTGGCTATATGGTGACTATTTGATTAAGTAACCATTTTGATGGTTTATATGTTAACATGGGATATAAGACTATTTAGGTTGGTTGGGTGTGAATATTTAGTGTTTGTATAACAAATGTGAATAGTGACTATTTAGGTCGGTTGTGTTGTGTGTGAATATTTAGTGTTTGTATAATAAACGTGAATACTAATCGTTTAGTGAATGAGCCAGTAAAGGTGTGAGGGGAAGAGATTGGATGTGAAAACCAATTGCAAAGTAATATGCATGATTTGCTCATGAATGATGGTTAATGTTCCCTTTGTTTGTCTTGATATTTATAAATGTGTGGTTACAATTTTTTATTGATACGAATGAGTTGCTAATTAATTGGTCGTTTTCTTGTTATACATGAAATATGTAGAGGAACCACTGTCTGTTGTCGTGGATCGGTGAAATGATTTTATAAGGTCATTGGTTGGATTCAATGGGACACACCGGATGATATTTACCTATTATATCGACATCACTCATATGCGGTTGGTTTTAGTGTACAAAAGGTGGCACAACGGAGATCACTACCAAAAAAATAATTGTTGGTTGTACGTATTTATGATAAAAAAATCACCACACAATTATATGTGTTACGATAAACTATTATAAAGAAGATACCGAAGTAGTGTTTGTTTATGTTGTATGAGTTTTCTGTTGATTTTAGTTTGGATCGGTCTTGGTTCTCATTACATCTCCTTCATCGTGATTGATTCATTGGCTACTTAATTCATCTTCTTCAACACTGCTCTAAGTTCATTATTTTCACATTGTTAACATGTATTTGATATGTCTACATATAAAGATGACTATTTGTGGATACTACATAAAACCATAAACTCAAATAACTAACAATATACCATGTGTACATATTGTTAAAGGGTCCATAGTTACTCTTCTTGGTTCCCTTGGACTTTGGTAGTAATTGTTTTCTTCCTATCTTAATATTGTAACTAGTTTTTACATTTGTGCTATGCACAGATTATTATGTTTTATTTATTATTTTTTCATTTATTTGTAAGTATGTTTTTCCTATTTTTTTCAATTTATGGTTCAAAGAGTGATGTACGATTTGAAAAAATTGTGAGAATTTTATTTTGCTAAATACTTGTTGAAAATGTCTAATAAGGGAGTTCTGGTTTTGTAAATAATATGTTAAAACTAATGTATTGAAAGAACTAAAACAAGGTAACCAAACTGGAAACTAATAGCTCAAATTATGAAATATCTAAACATTTATTTGTATAATATATATATATAAAAAATTAAAAGCATTATATAGAAATTAATATAAGCATAATGAAGCAAGTTATGGAGCTAAAGGCGGCTAACACTATGTGCAACAAACATCATCATTCACAACATTACATTTACTTTATTGGTTTTTTTAAATTAAATTTTGTGCTATAACAATGGTAAGTTTAATAATAAGCATTTAAATAGTTAAATTAATTGTTTGATAAATGTTTTGTTCGGTTTTTATCTAACCTTTTCATTAACTTTTCTCATTTTATAATAGTAGTCTACACTCCCAATAACATATAAATATTAATAAAAACATATTGACATATTAATATATAAAATTATATTTAATGTAAATTTTGTATCATTGTAGTATAAGTGCCTTCTTTTAAGAAAACGAAGTAGCGTATGTATTCGAAAAACAAAATTAGGCCCGTAATGAAAAACCGGTCAAATTTTAAGAGTTTACAAAGTCATGATTGCGAAATCAACATTTCATGATTATATATTACTCTTTTTTTCTCTTTTTGTCGATCCTCCAAAATTGCGTGTAAAAAATTTAACCATGAATATTTTAATTTATATGATGATTTATCATATAAGATTAACGTCATTGGACTTGTAATGAAAATTACAATTAAAAGTTTAATATTGTATTTTCTTTATAAAAAAATACGTGAAAGTATTGATTAAAAATTAACTTTAAAAAGCATGAATAACACGTAAATAAAAAAAAATAGAGGGAGTACATTTGTCCTTAATTATTTGTCCCAAAATTAATTGATCATCAAAACCAATAAACATATGAAATGAGGTGAAAATTTTATGTAGAAACCCCCATACAGGACAGTAGGACGTTCATCTCACAAGCACCTCAAGGACATCCAACCCAGATACAACGTTTTGATGTGAAAGACAAAAAGAGCAAGAAACAGGGAAGTTATTTATGGAAACTATGTGTTCTGTTCTCTTCGTTCATTCTCTAGCCAGACTAACTCGATTGATACTATGTGAATTGTAAGAAACCATCGAGCAAGAGATTGGGAAGAAAATAAGATTTCCAGCTCCGGAAATCTCGCAAAAAGGAAACAAATATGGAGCAAATCTGGAAGCACAAAGAAGGAAGGAATCTGGCCTTGAATCAAATCGCAACGTCTATATTTGATTCAAGACAAAGACCTATAAATCGAAGACCTGGAATTCGAATTGAAGTAACGATTCCAAGGAAGAAATCAGGTGTTCAAAACAAGAAGAGAAATTTGTGTTTTGATTTAGTTTTCCTTCGAGTGAGAAAACTGTGTTTGAGTGTAATCGATTCCTTAACAGAATTAGGATTTGATTCATTCTTGTGTAATCGATTCCCAGACAGATTTGGGATCGATTTGTGTTTACACCAATTTGAGATTGGTGGGTGTTCTTTCCAGAAAACCTTGAAGTGTCCATTGAAAGGCGCTCTGCTCTCTGTAACCCTAAGGATGTTTACCTTAGGATTGGTTCAATCACATTACATTCTACTACAATAAAGGAGGTTATTCAGTTTCTACTTATTATCCTTTATTGTGAAATTTCTTATTGAACTGTTTTGGATCTTAATCTGAACAGATTAAGATACTAACGTCCTTTACTAGTGAATCTATTTGCAGAAAGTTTCATAACCCTATTCACCCCCCTCTAGGGTTCTTAATTTAAATTGGTATCAGAGCTTGGTCCATTGAAAATTCAGAGACTAATTGCTCTATGGCAAAGATCATGGGAGATCACAACATGGGTGACTTAAGTCAAGGACTTTCATGGAACAGATCACCTTTGCTGACAGGTGACAACTACAAAGTTTGGAAATGTCAAATGGAGATCTTCTTGAGAAATCAAGATGAGAACATTTGGGACATAGTCAACGAAGGAAATTATCCTACTCCTCAAAAGACTGTCGAAGATGGGACGAAAAGCGAAAAACCAAGATCTGAGTATACACCTAAGGAAAAAGAAAAAGCGAAGAAAAATACTCATGCAAATTATCTTTTAATTTGCAGTCTTAACTCTAACGAATTTGAAAGGGTGTCTAATTTTGATACAATTAAACAGATATGGGACTACTTGGTCATGACCTATGAAGGAACAAATCAAGTGAAAAAGACCAAGATCAACATACTTGTTGAAAAGTGTGAAGGCTTCAAGATGGAAGAAAATGAATCTATTGAGTCAATGTTCAAAAGATTCAGTGCGATAATCAATCACCTCAAGTCTCTTGGAAAAACGCACGCCAATGAGGAACAAGTAAACAAGGTCCTTCAGTGTCTGCCCAGACACAAGTGGGGACCAAAGGTGACTGCCATAGAAGAAGCCCAAGATCTAGATACTTTAAAGCTTGAAGAACTGATAGGCAAGCTCCTTGCACATGAGATACGACTATCTGAAGGAAATCAAACAAAGGAGATTGCACTCAAAAGCTCTAAAGAACCAGAAGAAGAAACAGAGGATAATGATGAAGAAACCATGGTCATGCTAGCTAGAGGATTCAAACGCTTATATAGAAGAAATCCCAGATTTCGGGGTTACTTAAAAGAATCATCCTCCAAAAGGCCATCACCCAAAGGTAAGACACCAATTAAAGATGAAAATGAAAATATATGTTTTGCTTGTGGCTCCATAGATCACATGGTGAGGGAATGTCCTCACGTAAAGAAAGCCAAGGAGCAGAATGAATCAAGAGGAAAGAGATTCAACAGAAAAGCTATGGTTGCCACGTGGAGTGATAGCGATTACAGTGAAAGCGAAAGTGACTCTGAGGAAATTGCGAATCTATGTCTCATGGCAAAGGACCTTGATGAAGCAGAAACAAGTGAAGACGATTAGGTATTTACTGACCTCTTCCTTAAATGCAATGAAAAAACTCAAAAGAAAGATTACTTACTTTGCTTGATTATATTGCAACCCTTACCGACAAAATTCGCTATCTCACTAGAATTGCTGAAACAAATTCCAATACCATAGTGACTCAACATACGATAATTCAAAACCTTACCTCAGATAACGTCAGCTTAAGAGATAAAGTGTGTCAAAATGGAAAAGAGCTGAACTTCATTCTCAACCACGAAATAAACCAGGTTCATTCCATCCTTCATTCAGACACCAAAACCTCTCCAATTAAACCAGGTTCACGAAGAAGAGACAAAGTCTCCACAACTAAACCTGGTTTTCTAGAGTGAACCATAAAACCTTGCCCCCTCGTAAACCCATCAGTGCTCCTAAAGCCAAACCAAGTATCACAACCAAATGGGTGTAAAAGAAACAAGAAAAACTACCTACCACTCACAAAACAGAACCTTCACCCAGAAAGCCAAGTCCAAAGAAAGGTATAATGTCGTTCAGTGCGGGTATGTCTCAAGGCTCACAACAACCTCTGGTATTTGGACAGCGGATGCTCGAGACAAATGACTGGAGATCCAACCAAATTCAGAGAACTTAAGGACAACAAGAGTAGAAAAGTAACATTTGGAGACAAAAGCCAAGGGAGGATCCTTGGAGTCGGCAAGGTTGGTAAGGACTCAATCAATTGTATAAATGATGTATACTTTGTAGAAGGTTTAGAATATAATCTTTTAAGCATTTCTCAATTCCGTGATAAAGGATACAAAGTTTGGTTTAGCAAAAATTCTTGTGTCGTAGAGAAAGAGTCTCATGAAATAGTCCTTAGAGGTCATCGAAAGAACAATGTGTACGTGATTGACCTTAGTGATCCTATGACTAATGACGTTACATGTCTTAGTGTTGCATCAGATGAAACCTGGTTATGGCATCGTAGACTAGGACATGTCAGCATGAAAACCCTTCAGAAACTGAAACACCTAGGTTTAGTTAGAGGACTACCATCACAAAATTTCATTTGTGACAAGGTGTGCGAAGCTTGCACAAGAGGTAAACAGACCAGAACCTCCTTTAAACCTCTGACTCAAGTAGTCACCTCTAGATGCTTAGAACTGTTACGTATGGACCTTTACGAACCAATACCCTACAAGAGTCTAGGAGGACGTTCATACATACTAGTCATTGTTGATGATTTTTCAAGATTTACCTGGGTTTTGTTTTTGAAATATAAGACAGAAGCGTTTCCTGAGTTTGAGAAGTTATACAGACAACTCAAGGTCCTTATAGGACTCAGTCTAGTATCCATAAGAATAGATCATGGAAAGGAATTTGACAATCACAATCAATTTGGAAGATTCTATGATCAAGAAGGTGTTACGCATAATTTCTCTGCCCTAAGGACACCTCAACAAAATGGTGTAGTGAAAGGAAGAACCGAACACTCGAGGACATGGCCAGAACAATCATCTATGAGAATGATCTACCCCTCTTTCTTTGGGCTGAAATTATAAATGCTGCCAATTATATTCTCAGCAGATGTACCATAAGGTCCTTCATGAAGAAAACCCTATATGAGCTATTCATAGGCAAGACACCAAATGTAACTCACCTCAAGGCAATTGGATGCAAATGCTTCATCCATCACAATGGCAAAAAGGCCTTAAGAAAATTTGAACCAAGAAGTGAAGAAGGAATCCTAGTAAGATATTCCTTAACTAACAAGGCCTTAAGAGTCTATATTAAAGCATCCAAAAAGGTGGAAGAATCCATTCATGTCGTCTTCAATGAAACTTCCACCACTACTACAGAAAGGTCCTCCATTAACTTCCAAATCCATCAAGATGTTGATGATGAGGACATTCCCCGCATATTTCAGCAAGGTCCTCCTCCACAAAATGAAGACACTCCTCCTGTAGATCAAACACAATCAGACTCAGAGCAGGAGGTAACAGTTAATGAAGAACAAGGACCTTCAACAGAAGAAAATCCTCAAAATGCTGATACAGTACAAACAACCACTGAGGATTTCTTAAGGACCTTCCGGTTCAAACCTGCTCATCCAGCTGATAACCTCCTTTCAGGTTTGGACACAGGTATTAGAACTCGATCCTCTCTTAGAAACCTTTGAGCCTTTCATGCATTTGTTTCACAGATTGAACCTAGAGGACTTGAAGAAGCTCTAAAGGACAACAACTGGATCCTTGCAATGCAAGAAGAGCTAAATCAGTTCGAGCGCAATACCGTCTGAAAGCTTGTCCCAAGACTGAAGCACCATCCAGTCATTGTGTAAAATGGGTCTACTTCAATAAACTTGATGAACATGGCACAATCACAAGAAACAAGGCTAGACTAGTCGCCAAAGAGTACAAGCAAGAAGAAGGTATTGACTACGAAGAAACCTTTGCCCCAGTTGCAAGACTAGAGGCCATTCGGATACTTCTTGCCTACGCTTCATCAACCAACATGAAGCTGTACCAAATGGATGTCAAGAGTGCCTTCCTTAACAGACATCTAAAAGAAGAAGTCTATGTTGAACAACCTCCGGGATTTGAACAATAAGATCTAGAAACTCATGTTTACAAGCTTCAGAAGGTCCTTTATGGGCTCAAACAAGCTCCCAGATCTTGGTATGCGTGAATGCTCTTTTTGCATTGGGTCTGTAATAGTTAAAACACAGCTACTCTGTTTGTTATGCGTGAATGCTCTTTATACTGCATATACCTTGCCTGTATATATATTTTATCTTTCACTCAAAGGGGGAGATTGTAGAAACCCCCATACAGGACAAAAGGACGTTCATCTCACAAGCACCTCAAGGACATCAAACCCAGATACATCTTTTTGATGTGAAAGACAAAAAGAACAAGAACCAAGGAAGTTATTTCTGGAAACTAGGTTTTATGTTCTCTTCGTTCATTCTCTAACCAGACTAACTCGATTGATACTATGTGAATTGTAGGAAACAATCGAGCAAGAGATTGGGAAGAAAATAAGATTTCCAGCTCCGGAAATCACGCAAAAAGGAAACAAAGGAATCTGGCCTTGAATCAAATCGCAACGTCCCTATTTGATTCAAGGCAAAGAGCCTATAAATCGAATACCTGGAATTCGAATTGAAGCAACGATTCCAAGGAAGAAATCGGGTGTTCAAAACAAGAAGAGAAATCTGTGTTTTGATTTAATTTTCCTTCGAGTGAGAAAACTGTGTTTGAGTGTAATCGATTCCTTAACGGAATTAGGATTTGATTCATTCTTGTGT
Organism: Portulaca oleracea; assembly: GCA_029582165.1. Classification (NCBI taxonomy): domain Eukaryota; kingdom Viridiplantae; phylum Streptophyta; class Magnoliopsida; order Caryophyllales; family Portulacaceae; genus Portulaca; species Portulaca oleracea. The sequence goes on along the minus strand of CM055880.1, from coordinate 38,748,990 downwards.
AATCGATTCCCAGATGGATTTGGGATTGATTTGTGTTTACACCAATTTGAGATTGGTGGGTGTTCTTTCCAGAAAACCTTGAAGCGTCCATTGAAAGGCGCTCTGCTCTCTGTAACCCTAAGGACGTTTACCTTAGGATTGGTTCAATCGCATTATATTCTACTACAATAAAGGAGGTTATTCAGTTTCTACTTATTGTCCTTTATTGTGAAATTTCTTATTGAACTGTTTTGGATCTTAATCTGAACAGATTAAGATACTAACGTCCTTTACTAGGAATCTATTTGCAGAAAGTTTCATAACCCTATTCATCCCCCTCCTAGGGTTCTTTCATTTTACAACTTGTCAAAATTACCCTTGAAATAAGGTAAAAAAGTTTATTTACTAAGCATAGAATTGATATTATAGTTGTTCAAATTATAAAACTACATTTGGTAATTTGACAAATAAAAAGGAAAGATAAGATAGGTAATTTGAAAAATAAAAAGGATGGATATAGCACTAAAAGTGTTAGGATATTCTAATCATTCATTGGTAAAAGGAAAACTTTAAATTTAGAAAACTATTTTTAATTACATTAAGAATAAGAATTAAGTGGAGGACCTCACCCAAATGATGAGTAAAGTAAATAAATTACTTGTATACTATTGTCGAAACTTTGAATAAAAATAAAAAAGATTGAATGTATGCAAGAACACAATCATAACACCAAAAAAGAATAGTAATAATGAAAAGCCAGGGAGAGAAAATGCTCAAAATGTTTAAATTATCAGAATTGATTAAGGACATTCTTAATTTCTTAATTGTCATACATACAATCTCTTTAATAAGAAATCATTAGAAAAAGAAAATACTATTTGAAAGTAATTTGGTGAAAATATAAAACAAATAATTTTTGTTAGATAAAAATAAATTATACTTACCGTTTTAATAAAATATTCATCAAGTAGCCATCATCGACGACATCAAAGATTACCAACGTATCAATCATCAATCTTCATGCACCTAAATCAAGACATCAACTCAATACTTTTAAAAACCTAATTATCATACAAATCATGTGAAAATAGAAGTTTTCCATCCTTACATATATAATAACAATATGACTGCAAAGTGCAAACCTTACTACTGCGAAGTACAAAGGAAAAGAAAAGAGAAAGCGCAGCAAATTCTACCAATGTAATTACTACCACCATTTTTATTTATTTGTCGTCTAGGAAATTATGTTAAAATTTTTGACCTTTAATATTTTAATTTGTATAATGATTCATCATACAAAATTGATGTCATTAGATTCGGAATAAAAAATACTATTAGAAAAGTAAAATATTGTATTTTTTTATAAAAATTTTATATTAGAAATTATTAATAAAGATTAACACTGAAAACCGTAAATGACATATAAAAAAGAACGGAGGGAGTACTATATAACCTTTCTAATTCACATTCCCCAAAATTAGACATGTAGAGATGACTTTATATAGAGTAACAAATTACTACTACAAAGCTATTTCATCCATTTATAAAATAATAGATCAAAATAAGTTACGGAGTAGAAATTTGAGATTGGTTGATCAATAATGTTGGGATTCATCCATGAGTAAAAATGTCCAACATCGGAAAAGTAAAGAGAAAGGACATGATATATAAGCCAAGTGGGCTACTCCTCTTAACACAAATTGATTTTAAGATAGAACCTCACTTAACTTATGTACCATGAGCCTTGGTTGAAGTGCGCTCCCGCCTTGGATCTCCCCAACAAATGGTATCAGAGTCAATGGTTCGTTTGGCTAGGCGCAAGGTGCGGGAAGGTTGTACGGTAAAAATCATTGTTGGCAGGAGCAAGGACCATGGCGCATGCGCGGTTGGGTCTCCTGAATGCACAGAGTGATGACATAAGACTCAGGTGGAGTAAGGTGCGACTCTGTGAAATAAGGTGCGACTGAGACTCTTGAGGCAGAGTGGTGGCATGAGACTCAAGTGGAGTAGGGTGTGGGTTTCTAGAGTAAGGTGCAGCTATGATGGGCTCCTGATGATGACGACTTGAAACCTCGACAAAAAGAGGCTTCCGATCGTGGGGGAGAGACTCATGTGTGAAGGGGGAGATTGTTAGGATTCACCCATGAGTAAAAATGTCGCACGTCGGAAAAGTAAAGAGAAAGGACATGGTATATATATCAAGTGGGCTACTCGTCTTAACATCAATTGGTTTTAAGATGGACCCTCATTTAACTTGTGTACCATGAGCCTTGATTGAAGTGTGCTCCCGCCTTAGATCTCCCCAACAAGTAAAAATAAAATAATTAATGTTAATAATAATAAATTTATTTTACTACCCTAATGAATAAGTGGAGTGAAAAGACAAAAAAATGCATATATGTTACAAAGTTATTTAAGTTCAAATTAAACCACGTTAGCTAATAATTAATATTAACATTAATAAAATTTATTTTAGTACCCTAATGAATAGCTAAAAGGACACACAAAAACATGTTACATTCTAATTGAACCACACTGCTAACTATTGCTTGTTCTTTTACTCCGTTCAATTGTGTGTGTGTTTTTTCCAAAGCAAGTGTATGTTTTTTTTTATATATATGAGCCTAAGGCTGACCAAAAGGAATGACCAAGGCCACTAGACTGACCCATAGGCCAGACGACCAATGCATGGGCCAGGCCAGTGGCCCACTGGGTCCACTGCCTGAGGAAATGGGCCAGAGAGAAGGCAAGGCCATTTGGCCTAACCTAATTTCTACCCCATTTTTTCCTCGGTTTACGCTTTGGTGTTGGTCCTGGGAGAGATATTGGTTTAGCCTGTCAAACAATAAAGAAAGTCACGAAAGATGAGTTTTGCAAGTTATGATAGAAAGGAGTCGCTAGTTGATTTAAGGAAATCAATGAACCAAAGAAAGAATGATAAAAATTCCTCCTACAAACTCGAATTCTGAGCCCGGGGGTAAGGTTACGAGTCCAAGGGTTAAAGAACTCTCATACTCGCTGGTTTTGAAAATAGACTGTACTAAAATCGATATTGAAATGAAAAAGAGCAGGGAAAAGTTTGAAAGAATTTTACGATGTTAATATTTAGGTCATGCAAATGTGATGATTATTTACAAAATAACGTACAAGAAGGATCACGATAGGATTACATGATTGCAAATCGATAAATGAACGACCTAAAATTGCTTAGACAAAAAGCATGCAAGATGACTGTAGGCGGGAGAAAACCGATGTCAATACATCAAAATTCTTTCGATACCGGTGGGACAATAATCTCGAGACTTTTGTGTGAAAAATGAGGGAAGAGAGGGAGAGTTTCTTGGAGGACTTTTGAGAGGAGTTGTTAATGATCCGAATAGTGAATGAGGGGTATTTATAAGTGAAAGGGTGGAAGCATTCAGATGGAAGGAGGGATCATGATCCACATTTCAAGCCCCTATCAGCACAAAAGTCGTTTGGCTTTTGACTTTTGGTAAGTCAACGACGCCAATGATTGATGTCGCGGGATTCTTTGACGTACAGGGATAATATGTGAAGCTGACATGGCAGCAGCGAAGGCCAAACGACCTATGGGAGATCCATCACACGGATTGATGACGTGGTGACGCCTAAAGTGAAGGCCAGACGGCTTTTGAGGGCTCTTCTAGGCTTCTGTTCAACTTCGGGCTCATCTTGTAGAATTATGGCAAGGCTAGACGACTTTTGGGCCTTGTGGCAGGGATTATAGGTTATCTGGCCTTGCCTTGCCGCTAATTCAAGTTCAAACGACCATAATTCTTTCATTCGAACTCCGATTGAGGCGATACAAAAGGCATTGGAAAACTTATGATGTGTACTTTATCCTCATAAAAAGAAATAAGGCCAACAAGACTTGTGGAAAAATAAGAATTCAAAAGGGTGAGTATATGTATGTTGAAAGGGCATAAAATGAAGGCTTTTGTGGTGGGTTCGATGGCTTTTATTTGTAGGCGATGGCTTTTTCCTCATGAAATCCCAGTGGCTTTCGATCAATAAAATCCTAGTGGATTTTGATCAATTCTAGTCTCTTTCTTGCTTTCCTCAATTTTTCTTTGGTGCGCTCTTCTTGATATGACATCCGATGTCTATAGAGAGTGTAAGACCCCGAAAAATTCAAGTGCATTGACTGTTACGCCGTTAGTAAATTAGGTTTGACTCCGTTAATTGTTTATTCATTGTAATTATTTTTCGTTAACACTTGAGCTCGTAGGATCGCGTAGTAGCTAACGAAGGGTAGAATAGTAATTTTATGCATAAGAAGGTTGCATGTGAGTGTGGGTATTTTAGTCATTTTTTGTTTGACTATTACTACCATTATTCATGTGGGTATTTTATTTTAGTAATTATGTGCTATTTTAGAGATTTTAGAAAATCTACTATTATAAATAATTAATTACTTTCATCAATATTAATTTTCTATTTTTATTTGAATTTTTTCTTGTGATTAATTATGGATATAAATACCCCTCTTTATTAAACCCTATGCTAATACACTTAATACTCCCTTTTCGCCGTCTATCATTCACGCACAACACAGTGAAGTCCCGAGCCGTCGTCTCCCTCCAAACCCCTCCTCCACCCTCTCTTCTCCCTCTCCCCCACCGACAACTAGGGGTGGCCATCTCAAACCTAAACCGAAACTTGAACCGCGAAACCGGTAAAACCAAACCGGTAAAAGCGGTTAACCGAATTGTTTTTTGTGTAAAAGCTGTTTAGGTTAACCAAACCACTTTTACCGGTTTAGGTTAACCAAACCACTTTTATCGGTTTAGGTTTAGGTTTAGGATTTTTCAAAAACGGTTAACCACGGTTAACCGGTTTTAACCTTTAAAGAAAAAAAATCTACTGAGTCTGACTGTCTTCTGTAAGTGTGACCGAATGTGCATGCGTAGCTTCAGTTAAAATTTGTGAATTTATTTTTTTTATTTTTATAGTAATCTTAAGCGGAAAGAAACCTATAATTATGCGTGCCCACCAAATCTCTCAAACGTTATGCTTGTCAATGAATGAATGGATGAATCATGAATGTATACTATAGGAAAAGCGAAACATAGAGGGGGGGGGGGGAAATGCTAACTAAGTGCTAACTATAATTATATGAAATTATGAATTGCTAATTGGGAGCTAACTAAGTGTTAACTATAACTGGGAAGTGGGAACTTGCCTTTTCTAATTTGTAATTACTTTGTTTTTAGGGTTTGGTTTAAGTTTCTTGATTTCATTCACATGTTCTCATGTTCTTTCTTGTACCTTGATTAAGAAAATTCATGTTTTATAATCATCCATGTTGTTATTATAGGATCTTGAAAGAGTATGTTGTAGAAAACTCATGTTTAGGGTCATGTTCTTATTATTTCATGCATGCTTTTAGGGTTAGAGAAAATATTAAAGTTGATTTCATGTTTTGCGATTTGGTTTTGATGATAGGAAGTTTGATGTTTGGACCTTGGTTGGATTAGATTAAATACCTTTAACCATAGTCACTGTTTTAGACCCAAATTAGGACCCCGGGATCGAATGGTGAAGGTTAGAACAGAAATAATCAATTATATGAGAACCGGGATCAGGACAGTTTTGATAGGGTCTAAAGATTGAGTCACCACGATAAGTATAGTTTTCCTTTGATCGAACCCTTTGGACTGGAGGTTTCCTTAGATGTTAGGTTTCATAGGAATTTTACGGATCAGACTTTGGAATTTTATAAGTCGAGTTATAACCCAATTACCAGACCTAGGTCTGATCTGGACAGTTTGGAAAGATGACTGTTTTTGAGGACCTTAAAGCGTGTGTTGGGTCTCGGGTTCAACATAAGAGTTTTAGTAGACCAGGATTTGGTGCCTGTATGGGTTATGTGTAAGAAGATCAGGGTTTCATAACTAATATAGGATAAATGATTATGATGCCTTTGGTAGGCGATTGTTTTGATGCCTTTTGTGGGCGATTGTTTTGATGCCTTTGATAGGCTTATGTTTTTGCGGGCGATAACCCGGAGACCAGGATTTGGTGCCTGTATGGGTTATGTGTCAAGAGATCATGGTTTCATCCCTGATATAGGATAGACAATTTTTTTATGCCTTTGGTAGGCGATTGTTTTGATGCCTTTGGTACACGATTGTTTTGATGTCTTTGGTAGGCGAATGTTACTTTATGGGATTTGATATCCCGCCCGCATAATAAAATATGGATTAGTTGGGTTGAGGAAAACAGTTAAGGGATTAAAGGTTTGTGAAATGATTTGACTTGTTCCCTCTCCCTCAAATGAATTGAAATGAACTTAACTTGTTTTTAACGTTAGGGGTAGGCATTATTGAGATTTCCCCCTCATTTTTGAAATGTTTTGTTTTCAGGTGAAGATTTATATATGTTGGGGACGAGAATTAGAAGTGAGGACGACATGTTTAGAAGTCGTTAAATATGTTGCTTTTCTTTTCTGAGAAACTTGAAGTTAGTTTTGAGGTTTATTTCTAAGTATGAGTTTGTTAGTCGGTTTACCGTTGATGGACGGTTGTAGTTTTCTTTCTCGCCTTGTATTCCTTCGGGGATACGGCAATGACGCCCAATAAGAGTTTGAGTCTTCCGCTAAATTTTGTCTGTTAACGTTAGTTTGACTTTGACTTTCCTATAATTGAATTTTCGGGGCGTTACAGAGAGCCTCCACTTTGATCAGTATGAATAGGATGAAGGTCAAAGTAGCCTGAGGTGCTGATTTCCTTTTCTGATGGCAAATGACGTCATTGCTCTTTTAACGACAGCCGAAAAATGGATGTGAGCGCAAGAGCCTAGATATTTTAATGACAGCTGGAAAATGAATGATGTTAGTGTTCTTTTATCGGCAATGGGAAGGTGGATGTTGTCGGTGCTCTTTTAATGGTGACCAGAAGATGGATTTCAACGCTCTTTTAATGGAGAACGGAAGATGGATGTTAGCGCTCTTTTAATGACAACTGGAAGATGATGTAGGTGCTCTTTTAATGGCGACCGGAGGATGATGTCACTGCTCTTTTAATGGTAGCTGGAAGATGATGTCAGTGCTCTTTTAACGGCGACAGGAAGATGGTTGTTGTCGGTGCTTCTTTAATGGCGACGGGAGATGAATGATGTCGGTGCATTTTTAATGGTGACTGGAAGATGGATGTCAGCGCTCCTTTAATGGCAGTTGGAAGATGATGTTGGTGCTGTTTTAACGGCGACTGGAAGGTGGATGCTATCGGTGGTCTTTTAATGGTGACCGGAGGATGATGCCAACGCTTTTTTAATGTCAGCTAGAAGTTGATGCCGTTGCTCTTTTAACAGCGACCGGAAGGTGGTTGTTGTCGGTGCTTCTTTAATGGCGACAGGAGATGGATGATGTCGGTGCTCGTTTAACGGTGATCGGAAGATGGATGATGACTTCTTGACATTTCTCGGTGTTGATGATGGTCCCCTGCCATAAATGAGTTTATTTTAAATAATGAATAGACATATAGAGAATTACATGTCTCACAAATTGATCGCAGCTGATCCGAACTTCCCTTATCCGTTTTTGATGCTATTGTCGATGATGCCCAATGGATTTTTCCCAAGGCGAATCGGATTATCCCGAAGCAGATGATGCCCTATGGTTAGTCTCGAGGCGGATCATATTTTTTCGATGTTGATGATGCCCAACGAATTTTCCTAAGGTGAATCGGATTTTCCCGATCTTGATGATGCTCAACGGATTCTCCCGAAGCAGGTGATGCCCAATGGATTTTCCCCGGGCAGATCGAATTTTCCCGAGGGAAATCAGATTTTCCCAATGTTGATGGTGCTTAACGAATTTTCATGAGGCGGATAAGATATTCTCGATGTTGATGGTACTCATAAGATTTTCTCGATGTAAATGAAGTAATGAGAGCTTGTTGAATTTTCCCGATGTTGATGACGCCCAACGAATTTTCCCGAAGCGGATGACGCCCAATGTATTTTCCCGAGGCGAATGATTGACCAGTGGCGTCCATAACAACTTTTATTGCTTTGGCTGACTAGAAGATCATCATGAGGATGAGACACGCACGATAGTCCTCTTAAACAAGATAACTCATCTAGAGTGTGATTAGAGCCTTCTCCAATCTTGTTCTTGATAATTTGCAGCCGAGCTTGAGCCTCTGTGCGAGATGAATTTCTTTGATTCTCCCTCTTTTCTCAATGGACATACATGCACTTGGTCTTCTATACTCTAGACTCTTATGTATGATGCACTTATGCATGACCATTGACTTTATTTATGACCTCTTGATGCAAATCAATGACTAGTAGAATATGTACATGAACGGTATTTAACAATGCATGTGACTCCACATGCAGGCAACCCCTAGTGTCAAAGCCACTCGATGTGCAATTTCAGGACAAGGCAGGATATGTGAGGCTTATGATGAGGCCTAATCATGAAGGCATTGTCCTGGACGACTTGTCTTTTTCCTTTCCTTTCTCGGATCATTGTGGAGATAGATGGAGCCCCGTTGCAGGTTATGTGAGGGGTTAGGGGAGCACCCAGTCTAATGAACTCTTAACTTCTCTTGATTCGGATGTTGTTTGTAATTTGCTATTGATGTGGTCGATTTCTTGTCCTTGACGGATGGTCCTCGCTCAGGTGTGCTGAGAATGGCCTCGAAATATCAAATTACGCACAAGGATTTTCCTAATGATTTTTTTGGGCATACATGTTCTCTACAACGAGAAAAATACTTGGTCGGATGGATTTTCTTAACATAAAAACTTAACTTAAGAGGTTATTACGTTTCGCCCCTTGCATATTCCAGCTGATAGTTTTCATGAGACACAACCAAAAGTTGAAGGGAGGCCAACTCACAAAGGGGGAGAGATATAAGCAATTAACCAAACATAAATAAAACCATCTTGCAAGTTCATCTCTTCAATCATTTCATTAAGGAAAAGGAAGCTAACTTTCAACGTCATGAGTTGATGACAAATAACTAATACATTCCAAGAAATCAAAACAACAGTAGAGCCATCATCACAACAACACACACAAGGCAGTTTTATGCTTCTGGTATTTACAATTTTTTTGCATAGTAAAAAGAAGAGCCTCTAGGCAAGAAAGCATGCTAACAATAACCCAAGTCAGCGAAACATCCAAATCTAGAATTCTTAAGATTCCTCTCCAAGATGAAATTTCCAAGCAACCTTCCAACTCCCTGCAAAAACTAGAAAAAGAAGTAAGAGAGAGGTTGATAAAAGTTAGTCATAAATTTATAAAAGATATCACCTAGGAGAAGTTAAGAAATACATTATTTAGCCACCCCCAAAGGGGAAGGTTTGAATGAGCACCAAACCAAGCCAACCAAAAAAGGCCAGATCAGAAACATTGGGATTTACAATTAATAATAAAGCAAGGGATGTTGTAAGGAGTCTCAGAAAAAATATCATCATAGACTAAAAATGGAAAGCAAACAGTTAGGATCACTTGAGAAAAACTCAAACCAAAGTGGCCAAGGGAAGTCAAGAGAGTTCCCAAGAGCTCAGAGAAGAGCCTCTAGCTTAAAGTAGAGAAGTCGGGCCTCATCATAGCGAAAACTGAGAACCAGGCCCAGTAGGAAAAACATCTCGGGACGGATTGCCATGTGATACAGAGTATGCCTATTTATATGATACACGAAAACAAGCACATACCTATAATATCATGACAACTCATTAAACCTATATAAGACCTATCAACACTATGTAAAACAACTGCATCAATTCATCCTTCAACACTTCCCCTCAAGTTGGAAGTTGAAATAAGTTTGAAACCCAAACTTGTTGAGTAGTTTTTGATGTTGATAAAAAGGTGATGCTTTACTAAACAAATCATATAGTCGTTGCTTTGATAGCTGTAGACATCAAATTTTGTATCGGGATGAGTGTATAAACAGGTACAACAAGATAAGAGGCTAGAATGAAAGCAAAGCGAATGAGCCTTCCTCAATCAAAAGCTACCGGGCCAACCCACCACAAAAGCCTTCATTTTTCGCCCCTTTCCACATACATGTGCTCACCCTTTTGAATCCCATTTTGCACAATTCTCATTGGCCCTATTTCATTTGATAAGATAAAGTAAGCATCATAAGCTTTCCAATGCCTTTTGAATTGTCTCAATTGGAGTTCGGATGAAGGAGTTATGGTCGTTTGAAGTTGGCCTAGCTGGATAACAAGGCCCTGCGGCCTTGCCTAGCATCCAGACCCAGAAACCCGACCCAAGGACCAGGCCTTGGTCTAGAGAAACTCATCAAGGCCGCAAGGCCTTGCTCGGGGAAAAATCGATCCATCTTGCGATTTCTCGGGGCCAATACAGAAGGAGCAAGGCCACTGGGCCTTGCTTAATATCCAGAAGACATCAGCAAGGCCGCAGGGCCTTGCTCATAGACAAGACCCATTTTACGCTTGCCACGCTGGCAATCCGTGTGGTAGAAGGAGATAGGCCGCTAGGCCTTGCTCAATTTTTTGATTCTTGCGCCAATTTTGTCTCTCCCATGCAATTGCAATTCCCTGATTCCAGCTAGTTGACTTTGACCTCTGCCTTAAGGAAGGCCAGACGGCCTTGGTCATAGCCATGAGGGCATGATCTTTGGATCATGCCTCCCGCTCCTTCCATCTTCATCACCTCATCCCTCACCAATAAATACCCCATCATTCCTCCATCCATTCCATCAACTCTCTTCATCAACTACTACCAACAATCATCATCAATACTCATCATCCATCATTTTCATCTACACTCTCAAATTCTCCCATCAAATTCCCTCTATTATCATCCATATCATCCATAAACCTTACTCTTCACCACCGTCAAGTAACCCTCACTCCAAGATTCTCAACCAACGCCATATTTAAGTGTTCGCTACATGGAGCCCGATCTTCCTTCCATCACATTGAAACTTAAAGTATTGTATGTTCATCTTTTGAGTTTCAATTATGTAATTTATTTTCGAATCATCTTACATGTACATCATTTTGTAAAAATATCATATTTTAAACTTCTCCCCGTTCATTTCATTTTAAGTTTGATTTTAGTAAAGTTTGTTTTTAAACAGGTGAATTTGAGAATTCTTTTCTCTAATTCGTAACCTTACCCCCGGGCTCGGAATCTAAGTTTGTAGACGGAATTTTTCTTTTTCTGGTTCGTTGATTTCCTTAAATCAACTGACGACTCCTTTTCCCATATAAGTTCATCTAAATTCTTACGTGAACGTGCCCAGATAATCCAAAATGTGTCGGTAACATCCAATGCCCATATACGTAGGCTGAATCGTGAGGAAATGTGTAGAATCTGAGTGGCCTTGCTCCGGCCCTACAACCATTTCTCCACGGGCCAAGCGTAATGGGCCCAACTTGGGTACCTAGCAAGGCCGCAGGGCCTTGCTGCCGGGTAAAGGCCCATTTCCCCCTATTCGGCCCGAATCTGGAATGGTTTATTAGTGGTGCATTGATAATTTGACATGATTGTGTGGTGATTAAAATGAGTTTAGTTCTTTTCTTTCGAAAACAAAAATATCCTTATTTAAGGATTTAGCAACCTTAGTTGGCTCCTTATCATTAAGTAGCACAATCGGGGAAAAACAGTTGTTTTTTCCAAGGTCGTACAGATTGGCAACTCCACTAGGGACTTGAACTTAAAAAGAGGGTAAAACTTGAAAAAGTCGAGTTGTTTTGAAATTGTAAAAGGGAGAAAGTTGATTTATTTCACAATTTTATATTCTTTTAGGCATCTTGCATACCAGGTTACTCCCGGGTCATTTGACAGGGGAGCACAAAAGCGATGGTTTAGGATTAACCTAGGAATTTTTTCCTGAGAGCGGGCGGCCACTACTTGTGCGATGTACTCTACATCGCCAAGCATTTGGTGTCTCCTCTCACCCATGTTACACTCCGAGGCTTCCTTGAAGTCCGACGAGCAACACCTCACACTCTTTACCTATAAACCATATATAGGTGAACTGGTGAAGTGCACCAAGGAAAGAACGTGTGGTACCTCATCCAATCCCAAACTTAGTAATCCTTGAACATAGAACTTTTGTTTAGGATACCCCTCATGTTGTATGCTATGTGAATATGTGTTCCCTTTTTTGTTGTAAAGAGTCTACCCTAATTTACAGGCATTGTTCTAGTCCATGTAAGGTTTGTGGGGTTGAGAAGAGGCTTGTTTATCAAGTAGGGCAATCAACCTCAAACATTATGGTTAACCTAGTGGTCAGGCCCATTTATGTACAAAGGTTGATTACCATAATTCATAATTCAAACTTGACTCGCCTTTGATGATCCTATATGGCCCTTTACGATTCTGTCTTAACGAAGGTCCAAAAATCTGATAAAAGTCATAACAAAGTTAGTGGATAATGTCTTAGACTGCATAATAGTCACTAAGCTTGAGTAAATTAATTTATTGATTTAATTATTAAATACGTCATGTTTATGGATGACTGGTTGTTAGGCCCAACCATATTGGATTTACCAATTAAGCCTATAAACTAATTATAACTCGTTTATTGTTGGCTTTATTCAGTCCTTTACAATATCCATTTTCCTTGAGTAAATAAATAAAAAAGAGTAATGTATTGGAAAAGCATAGGTCATTGGTCTTGTTGAACATTATTCTAGTCCGCATAATAGCCAGTATAACCCGAGTTGTCAGAGTTCGTTGGTCTAAGTTACGAATTCTCCTTAAAATGGTCGACCTATGGATTGGGCCCATCTGAATTGAGAAACACTGACTTGTGCTCTCTGTCTTATGATCAATCCGCTATACTTTATTTGGCCCTTTATAATGTTCTGTTGTCAGGTTCATATAGAGTTAGGACATGCACTCCCAAGGAGTGGGTGAGTCATCTTTTGGTCAGTATGAAGGCGTCGAGTCTATTAGGGTCTCATATAGGTCTTCTAGGACATGCATGCATCGAGTAGAAAGTGTCAAAGTCAATCATCGAGTCATAAAAAATTTTCCACACAGGCAACATAGGAGATAGCCGTGCCCGCATCAAAGACCCATGCACCGATCGGCTGGTTCCAAATCTGAACTACAACCCATCAACCATCCAAGACAAAGCTCGAAATCATACCATATGAGGAACGATTCCAGGAGATCCCTGTCCAAGGCGCTGAAGTTAACATTTCCAAGCAACTAGAGGATCTTTACACCAAGATACAATGCCTAGTCTTTGCCAATTCCCTAGAACAAGAGCAGAAGATTGGGAAGGGGTTCCATGAGCAACAACAAGTGATCGATGGCATGTTGTAAGCCATAACCAAAATTAATGAAAAGCTAGGCCTGAATACTGAAGGAGATGATGATGTGGTGGAAGTCCATGGGTATGAATCTGAGCACGAACTCGTCAAGACATCTACAGGAGATAAGTTTGGGGGGCTTACGATCATTCAAAGGGATGTCCAAAGCTGCATCGGAGATTGCTAAAGTCGTCGAGGATCATGCTATAAAGGCCTCAGAACAAAAGCTGGAGAGTCTTACCAAGATATTGAGCACTGTTCCAACCTTTGTTGACAAGTACACATATGTGCCTTTGCCTATCCACCCAGTCATGAAGGTTGCTGACGAAATTGAAGTGCCAAACATCAAATTCAGGCTATCAAAAAATCCTGCTCACCCACATCGAGGAGTTCATGCGTGACACCTCTTCATAGGATTGTTGTTGACTTGTATTCTATAATCTTCCCATCCACCCTAGATGGAGAAGCCAAAGTATGGTACCATTCCCTATCACCTTAAGTCAAGGCTGACTGGAATGAGCTATTTAAGGCCTTTATTAAACACTACGGTCGTATCCAGAAGAAGCAAGCCACATTGGATGACCTAACAACCATGAAGCAAACGGAAGATGAGTTCTTCCTGGATTACTTCGAAAGGTGGCACACCAAGCTAGACTAGCTAGTTGTTTCACATTAATAAGATGATACCCTTGCTTTTGTAGTAATTTACCTTCAAGCAGACTCTCAAGAGTAGCCTGGCTCGGCCCTTGAGGTACCATGTGATCAAGGACTTTGACAACTTAAAGGACCTTTGTGTCCAACTCGAAACAATGAACAGGATTAAGCAACCTTAAGTCGGCTCCCGATCATTAAGTAGCACACTCGAGGAAAATAAAGTGGTTTTTCCCAGGGTCCTACAATAGCACATACTGACATACTCTATTGTAGAACTCCTCTTGAGAACAGGGAAAAGGACGTCCACTCACTGTGCCCCAAGGCCATTCATGTCAACCAACCTGAAGGACATTTGCACAACTCAAGGAGTTTTGAAGTGAAAGACAAATAGAAACCAAATCAGGGAAGTCCTCTAATTGAGCAAGAATCCTGCTTTCCCATCTTATTCTATAAACAGACCAACTGACTGTATACTCTATTTTTGCAAGCAAAGATCGTGAAGAATTTTTGAAGGAACTCAAAGTATATTCTGCTGAAAAGGAAGGAAAATCTCGAGCAGACAAAAAGCGAAATCAAAGCAAGACACAATCTTCTCTTCAATGGATACAAGACACAAAGAAACAGCTTAAACAAACGCAATTCAAGACAGAAGAAGATAACGATTCCAAGGAAGAAATCGATTGTTCAAACAAAGAAAAAGGGTGTTCTTGTGTTTGAGTGGGAGTGTTTCGAGTGTTTTTTGTGAGAGTGTTATCAAACTCTAAACGGATCTAGAGTTGTGTTAGGCTTTCAATTTCGAATCCTAGACGGAATTAGGATTCAATTCGTGTAAACACCAAATAGAGATTTGGTGGGTGTAATTTTCCAGAAATAAGAAGCGTCCATTGCAAGGCGCTTGGTTCTCTGTAACCCTAAGGTCCTTTACCTTAGGTTATATCAAACATTTGTCAATTGACTGAAATAAAGGAGGTTATTCATATCATACTTATTGTGCTTTAGCTTGTCATCAGTTATTGATTTGTGTTGAACCTTAATCTAAGCAGATTAAGGCACTAACGTCCTTTACTAGTGATCTAATTTTGCAGAAATTTTCATAACCCTATTCACCCTACCCCCCCTCTAGGGTTCTTTCAATTTAGGGATGGCAACGGGGCGGATCGGGGATGGGGGAGTATACCCCCGTCCCCATCCCCGCTCCTAAAACTCATCCCCATCCCCGTTTCAAGGAATGATTCTTGCCCCATCCCCATCCCCGCGGATTCCCCATCCCCAACGGAGATCTATCGGGGATTTTTTAAAACTATCCTAAATTTAACTAAATTTTAATCGGATCTGATTTTTAATCGAACCCAGTTTTTAACATGTTCAAAATACAACGAATTTAACTTGATCAAGTAATAATACACCAAAATAAAATAATAATACATCAACAAGTGAGAATAGATTGGAAAATTACTACTTTGTCATTCCCATTAATATATATATTAAATTTGAATAAAGGTTATTTGGTAATTTTAATATTTTCGAGGATGGGGACGGGGAATTCACCCCGGCGTGGAAAATGGGGACGGGGATGGGGAAAATTTTGTCCCCATCCCTGCCCCGTCCCCGAGCGGATTTTAGAAAATTGTCCCCGTCCCCGTCCCCATCCCCAATGGGGGCGGGGATTTTTCCCTAGAGCGCGGCGGGGCCCCGACGGGTTTGGGGATTCCCCCGCCCCATTTCCATCCCTATTTCAATTGGTATCAGAGCTTGGTCCACTAAAAATTCAGAGACTAATCGCTCTGTGGCAAAGATCATGGGAGATCGCAACATGGGCGACTTAAGTCAAGGACGTTCATGGAACAGATCACCTCTGCTGACAGGTGACAACTACCGAGTGTGCAAACGCCAAATGGAAATCTTCTTGAGAAATCAAGATGAGGACATTTGGGACATAGTCAAAGAAGGAAACTATCCTACTCCTCAAAAGACTCTCGAGGATGGAACACAAAGTAACAAGCCAAGATCTGAGTATACACCTGAAGAGAAAGAGAAAACAAAGAAGAATACTCACGCACACTATCTTTTAATTTGCAGTCTTAATTCTAATGAATTTGAAAGGGTGTCTAATCTTGATACAACAAAACAGATATGGGACTACTTGGTCACGACCTATGAAGGAACAAATCAAGTGAAAAAGACCAAGATCAACATACTTGTTCAAAAGTATGAAGGCTTCAAGATGGAAGAGAATGAATCCATTGAATCTATGTTCAAAAGATTCAGTGCGATAACCAACCACCTCAAGTCTCTCGGGAAAACATATACAGATGAAGAGCAAGTGAACAAGGTCCTTCAGTGTCTGCCCAGACACAAATGGGGACCAAAGGTAACTGCTATTGAAGAAGCCCAAGATCTAGAGACCTTGAAGCTTGAAGAGCTGATAGGAAAGCTCCTTGCACACGAGATACGACTATCTAAAGCCAATCAGACCAAGGACATTGCTCTCAAAAGTACCAAGGAACCAGAAGAAGAATCAAAGGATGATGATGAAGAAACCATGGCCATGTTAGCTAAAGGTTTCAAGCGACTATACAGAAAGAATCCCAGATTCCGTGGTTACCGAAGAGAATCATCCTCCAAACGACCTCGCCCAAAGGTAAGACTCAAACCAAGGATGATAATGAATACAAATGCTTTGCTTGTGGTGCAACAGAACACTTGGTCAGAGAATGTCCTCACGTGAAGAAAGTCAAGGAACAAAGTGACTTCAGAGGAAAAAGATTGAGCAGCAAAGCTATGGTTGACACATGGAGTGAAAGTGAAGGCAGTGAAAGTGAAAGTGAGTCTGAGGAAATTGCAAATCTCTGTCTCATGGCAAAGGAATTTACAGAAACACAAGCACATGACAATGATGAGGTATTCACAAATCTCTTTCTTAAATGTCCTCAACATAACTTGAAACCCAGACTACTTAGTCTACTTGATTACATTGCCACCCTCACTGACAAAGTTCTCTACCTCACTAGAATTGTTGAGACAAACTCCGAAACCATTACAACTCAACATGAGATAATAAAAAACCTCACCACTGACAATGTCAGAACGAGAGATGAGATGATCCAAAACCGAAAAGAGATGAACTCCATTCTCAATCAAGAAATAAACCTAGTTCACTCTACTCTACACTCTGAGAAGAAAACCTCTAGGGATAAACCTAGTTCACCAAAGACCAACCAGATTCCTTGCCTTTTCATAAACCCACTAATACACCAAAACCAAGTGGGTTCCAAAGAAGCCAAATTCAGTACCTGTCCTTAAAGACAAAAAAATCCCCTTTACAAAAGCCTGGACCAAAGAAAGGTATAATGTCCTTCAGTGCAGGTATGTCTCAGGGCTCACAACGACCTCTGGTATTTGGACAGCGGATGCTCGAGACACATGACTTGAGATCCAACTAAATTCAGAGAACTCAAGGACAACAAGGGTGGAAAGGTATCGTTTTGAGACAAAAGCCAAGGGAAGATCCTTGGAGTCGGCAAGGTCAGTAAGAACTCAGTAAATTGTATAAATGATGTATATTTTGTAGAAGGTTTAGAGTATAATCTTTTAAGTATTTCTGAGTTCTATGATAGAGGTTACAAAGTTTGGTTCAATAAGAACTCATGTGTTGTAGAAAATCAGTCTCATGAAATAGTCCTTAGAGGTCATCGGATGAACAATGAGTATGTTATTGACCTTAGTGATCCTTTGATAAATGACCTTACCTGTCTTAGAGTTGCATCAGATGAAATCTGGTTATGGCATCGTAGATTAGGACATGTGAGCATGAAAACCCTTCAAAAGCTAAAACACCTAGGATTGGTTAGAGGACTACCATCTCAGAACTTCATTCGCGACAAAGTATGTGATGCATGCACAAGAGGTAAACAGACCAGAACCTCCTTTAAACCTCTGACTCAAGTAACCACCTCTAGATGTTTAGAACTGCTGCATATGGACCTCTGTGGACCAATTCCCTACAAGAGTCTAGGAGGACGTTCATACATACTAGTCATTGTTGATGATTATTCAAGATTTACCTGGGTTTTATTTTTGAAGGATAAAACAGAAGCTTACTCTGAGTTTGAGAAATTGTACAGACAACTCAAGGTCCTTACAAGACTTAGTCTGGTGTCTATAAGAACAGATCATGGAAGGGAGTTTGACAACCAAGATCAATTTGGAAAATTCTGTGATCAAGAAGGTTTTACACACAATTTCTCTGCTCCAAGGACATCGCAACAAAATATTGTGGTTGAAAGGAAGAACCGCACACTAGAAAACATGGCCAGAACAATCATCTGTGAGAATGATCTACCCCTCTTTCTTTGGGCTGAAATTATAAACGCTTCAAATTATATTCTCAACAGATGCACCATAAGGTCCTTCATGAAGAAAATACCTTATGAATTATTGAAAGGCAAAACGCCAAATGTAGCTCACCTCAAGGCAATTGGATGCAAATGCTTTGTCCATCAAAATGGAAAAAAGGCCTTGAGTAAGTTTGAGCCAAGAAGTGAAGAAGGAATCTTGGTGGGATATTCCTTATCTAGCAAAGCTTATAGAGTCTACATCAAAAAATCCAAAAAGGTGGAAGAATCCATTCATATTGTCTTCGATGAATCTTCCACTACTCCACCAAAAAGGTCCTCCATCAAATTCCAAATAAATCAAGATGATGAAGATGAGGACTCACCACGTACCTTTCAGCAAGGTCCTTCACCAAATCCTGAAGAACCACCTCCAGAAAATGAACCGGAAACTTCTAGATTGCTAGGAGCTGAACAGGAGGTAGCTGAAAATGAAGAACAAGGTCCTTCACAAGAAAGTCCTCCCAATGATGTTGGAAGCATTCCAACTACCACTGAGGATCTCCCCAAGGACCTTCAGGTTAAAACCTGCTCATCCAGTTGACAACCTTCTATCAGGATTGGACACAGGTATTAGAACTCGCTCCTCCTTTAGAAACTTTTGTGCCTTTCATGCTTTTGTTTCACAGGTTGAACCAAAAGGACCAGAAGAGGCACTAAGGGATAACAATTGGATACTTGTCATGCAAGAAGAGCTCAATCAATTTGAGAGGAATAAAGTTTGGAAGCTTGTTCAGCGACCAGAACACCATCCTGTGATTGGTGTCAAATGGGTCTTTCGTAACAAATTGGATGAACATGGTACAGTCACAAGAAACAAGGCAAGATTAGTAACAAAATGTTACAATCAAGAAGAAGGCATTGATTATGAGAAAACCATTACTCCAGTCGCAAGGCTAGAGGCCATTCGGATACTCTTGGCCTATGCATCATCAACTCAGATGAAACTATATCAAATGGATGTCAAGAGTTCCTTCTTGAATGGGCACCTAAAGAAAGAAGTCTATGTTGAACAACCCCCATAATTTGAACAACAAGATCCAGAAACTCATGTTTACAAGCTTCAAAAGACCCTTTATGGGCTCAAACAAGCTCCAAGGGCTTAAGCTCCTTCCTCCTGAGTAATGGATTCACAAGAGGCCTCATAGACAAAACACTGTTCATCAAAACCACAGGTCAGGAATCCACCATTATTCAAGTTTATGTAGATGACATTATTTTTGGTGCCACTAATGAGTCTTTAGTGAAGGACTTCTCTGATCTAATGAGCAAAGAATTTGAGATGAGCCTAGTGGGAGAAGTCAGATTCTTTCTTGGCTTACAAATCAAGCAAAATAAAGATGACATCTTTATTAATCAGAGTAAGTATGTGAAAGAGCTTCTTAAGAAATATGGGCTTGAAAACGCCAAGCACTGCAGCACCCCAATGTCCTCCACTCTAAAACTTGATCATGATCATAATGGTAAGGACATTCCTATTAAAACCTACAGAGGCATGATTGGATCTCTACTTTACTTGACTGCTAGTCGTCCTGATATCATGTTTAGTGTGTGCTTATGTGCTAGATTTCAAAGTGCTCCTAAAGAATCTCACTTGATTGCAGTCAAAAGAATTTTGAGATACCTTGCACGTACTAAGGACATTGGCCTATTGTACCCCAGCAACAATCCCCTTCGCCTTATTGGATATACAGACGCAGATTTTGCTGGATCTAGAACTGACAGAAAGAGCACCTCCGGAGGATGCCAAATGCTAGGATTGTCATTAATACCCTGTCAATCAAAGAAGCAAAATGTTGTTGCTCTCTCTACAGCAGAAGCTGAGTACATAGCAGCTGGTGCATGTTGTGCACAACTTTTGTGGATAAAACAGCAAATCAAGGACGTTGGGATTGATTCTTCAAACATTCCAATCAAGTGTGACAATCAAAGTGCCATTCACATCACAAAAAATCCAGTACAACATTCCCGCACCAAGCACATTGAAGTACGACATCATTTTATCAAAGATCATGTAGACAAAGGCCATATCACTCTGGACTTTGTCCCTACTCATCAACAACTGGCAGACATCTTTACCAAGGCCCTTCCCACAGAACAATTTCTCAACAATAGAAGGGGGCTTGGCATGTTACAACTTGAATGACCAGTTGAAGGGGAGCTAGCATTCCTCAATCCAGGGGGAGCTAAGGACCTTTCCTACCAGGCATATTCTAAAACTCCAAGGCTCACACAAGGACCTTGACAATCTTGTCTTGGAACCATATTGAGACTTATTATCAACACCTTGGCATATGGTTATACTGGCAGTTCCTGTATAACTGTTAAGTGTAACTGTTTTTTTTAAATTAATCAGATTCTTTCCTTTTTTCTTTTTTATCTTCTCCTTTTTTTTTACTCTCGATATTTTCAAAATTCTTTCCCCTTCTTCAATCCCCCCACCTTCCCAGTCACATCTCAGTAATCTACCAATCACCCTCTCAACCGTCAATCACCACCTTCCTTTTTCCAATGTAACTTTCCCCAGTTACTCCCTCCTTCCATAATTACCAACCTCCCCTTTCCCCCTATATTAAACCCCCTCATTCTTCACCTTTTACCCCACCACAACAGTCACAATCCCTCTGGTCCCCACGCCTCACTTCCTCCTTCTTCTTCTTCAGTCCTTTTCTTTCTCACACCTTCACCATGAAGAAAAGACCCGCCCCGAAATCCATTGCTCCATCCCCATCTGCAGGCGTAGCCAAAAGACTACGCTCTCACAAACCATCTCCCACCCCTCCAAACTCCCCACAGTCGCACTCCTCCTCCTCCGCCGCTCTCGCTATTGTCTCTCAGCCTCCCATCGCTCCCTCACTATCTCTCGAGAAGCGCATGGAGCAACTAGCAACTCGTCAAATTCTGTGCTGTGAAAATATTGACATCAAATCCCTTCTTCCAGTCTTCCCTTCCTTCTCAACACTCGAAGCCATGGGATGCTCGACATTCTTCGAAATCTATGCAAATCTGGTTCCTGACTCTAAAAGCCCCTCCATTAAAACTAGTGTTGCTGGAATCAAAATCTCTCTCAACCCCTCCCAAATTGAACGCATCCTAAACCTCGACCCAAATCCTACCAAATCACCTCTGTCTCTCTCATCCGACCCAAAACAAGAACTTCGTCATGACTTTGCCCGACCCTCCGAACAGAAAACATCTCAATACACTGGCCTGAAATCTAAAGCCCGCTTCTTATACTACATCCTTGTCCGTACCATTCTTCCGAAAGGTACAAACAAAGAAACTGTGAATGAAGCATGCGCTTCCTTTCTTCTAAACGTCCTTCGTGACCAACACCCGGACATTGGAGAGATAGTAGTTCGCCACATCATCAAGGCTGCAGCCTCACCCTCTGGCCCATTGCCCTATGGAAACTTGCTAACCAAAATATTTCGCCACTTCAATGTTCCTCTAAATCCAGCCGAGCAGTCTTCTCTAAATTTGCCCACAATTAGTGCTTCCCAACTCCTTACTCTGGGCTACCAACAGCAACCAGATGGCTCCTGGCTTCATCTTGATGAGGTCAAGGTCGTTGAGGCCTCTAACTGTGTTGCTGCTGCGAAGGATGCCACGAACACCCTGCAAGTTCAAATCTCAGGTATTGTGTCCGCTGTCGAGGCCCTTCACCAGGAGGTTCAGGTGCTTCACCAAGAGGTTACGGCCCTCCGAGAGGCAAGGAATGACCTAGTCGAGGCGGCATCCACCCTAAAGACTACTACTCTAACCGACACCCAGGTTGTCCCAGGCTCACCAAAATCACCCTCCCCTCCTGCTGTTGTTACTTCTATCTCTGCTGACTGTCAATCTTAAAACTCATTTTTTTTCCTTTTTTCTGCTTTGCATGCCAAACATTCCTCCTGTTTCCTTTTTGCTTGAAAGTCAAAAAGGGGGAGATGATCTATGCGTAGTATGGTAGCCTTGTTTTTTTTTTTTTGCTTTGTGATCAGGGTCTGTAAGACATTTTAAAACTGCCTTTTGCTAAGCCCTGTATGAATGGTCGTTCTATGTTATATTATCTAGTGTGCATACTATGCTTGTATCTAATTTTGTCTTTCACTTAAAAAAGGGGAGATTGTAGAACTCCCCTTGAGAACAGGGAAAAGGACGTCCACTCACTATGCCCCAAGGCCATTCATGTCAACCAACCTGAAGGACATTTGCACAACTCTAGGAGTTTTGAAGTGAAAGACAAACAGAAACCAAATCAAGGAAATCCTCTAATTGAGCAAGAATCTTGCCTTCCCATCTTATTCTATAAATAGACCAACTGACTGTATACTCTATTTTTGCAGGCAAAGATCGTGAAGAATTTTGGAAGGAACTCAAAGTATATTCTGCTGAAAAGGAAGGAAAATCTCGAGCAGACAAAAAGGGAAATCAAAGCAAGACGCAATCTTCTCTTCAACGGATACAAGACACAAAGAAGCAGCTTAAATAGACAGAATTCAAGACAGAAGAAGATAACGATTCCAAGGAAGAAATCGATTGTTCAAACAAAGAAAAAGGGTGTTCTTGTGTTTGAGTGAGAGTGTTTCGAGTGTTTTTTGTGAGAGTGCTATCAAACTCTAAACAGATCTAGAGTTGTGTTAGGCTTTCAATTTCGAATCCTAGACGGAATTAGGATTCAATTCGTGTAAACACCAAACAGAGATTTGGTGGGTGTAATTTTCCAGAAATAAGAAGCGTCCATTGCAAGGCGCTTGTTTCTCTGTAACCGTAAGGTCCTTTACCTTAGGTTATATCAAACATTTGTCAATTGACTTAAATAAAGGAGGTTATTCATATCATACTTATTATCCTTTATCTTGTTATCAGTTATTCATTTGTGTTGAACCTTAATCAAAGCAGATTAAGGCACTAACGTCCTTTACCAGTGATCTAATTTTGCAGAAATTTTCATAACCCTATTCACCCCCCCTCTAGGGTTCTTTCATCTATTATGAATTTTTTATGATTCAATCTTTCACTAGATCCCTTACATAGTGATAGTCCACCTCTTTGTGTTTAGTTCTCTTATGAGATGCATGATTTTCTGCTATGTGAAGAGATGCTTGATTATTACATATTTGAGAACCACATGCTTCGACTGACCTATTCTCAAATCTTTAAGGAGCAGAAAAAGACAAGTCAGTTCACCACAAATTACTGCCATTGCTGTATACTCATCCTCCACTAGCTGGGGATCTTGCCACCACTTACCATTTCTTTGTCTTCCATGAGATAAGAGAATTTCAAAGTAATATGCATATACCTAACGGTTGATTTTCTTGTGGTTGGACAACTTGCCTAATCTGAGTAGCTAATACATTAATTCTATTTAAATATGGGTTAAGTTTACCAAATAATCAAAGTTAAAATATAGTGTGTTTCAATAGTCTTACATAAAATATAACAATTAACTTTTATAAATACCTGTCAACATTAGATTGAAAGGGCTTAGAAAAAAATTAAACAATCACAACTCATTTAAATGAGAATCCATTAGCAACTCCTTGAGCCAACTTGTCATCTACCAAACCACCATCACACTACCATCAAAAACATTAGAACTTGCCCATCAACCATCTCTACAGCGATTATCCATTGCTAAGCACCTCTAGGAATACCACCACAACCATCACTTACATAAAAATCAATGTGCAATTTAGCTTCCCATCTCACTGTTCCACCTGTGTTTTTATCTCATATTCAACTTTACCCATCACTATTATTGATACCCATACACCTATTGGGTTTTAGGTTATCTATTTCCTAAACAGATGCAGATTAATTGGCGGAAAATCATAACGATTATAAACAATTAATCACCCAAGAAAACACAATCACAGAGGCTTTAGTAATTATACCTTTAATGCTATTCCGGCTGATGCAGAGGTTGACCTTTGATATTTCAATGAGAAATCCTCTACTGAAAAGTCCACGCAGCGCTCCGGGAACTCGACTGCTAGATCGACCCGATCAAGACAGATCTTAATCTTAAGATGTATGTGTTTCGATTTAGGTGGTTGTTTCAAGAAACAATAACTGTAGACTAAAAGAGAGAGGAACTCAAGAAGTTGCCCTGGTATCTCTCTAAGAGTCTTAAAAACAGTTCGCGCGATAAATCTCTCGGAGAGGTCATATTTATAGTGTTAGGATGACTTGGAAAAGGGTTATCAAAAACCCTAAAGGCCGACCTAATTGACATCGCATTCTCAGGCCCAAAACGACCCATGTTGAGGCAACACGGTCCGTGTTGGCCTCCAGAATGTCCATTAAATCGGCCCATAGTTACTACGGTCCGTGTGTCCCAACACGACCTGTGTTGAACCCAATTCGGTCCCTGTTGGGCTGATTTCTCACAGAAATCAGCTCCCAACTTTCCTAAACATAATACAATATTAATTAGGTCACATACATTTTTCCAGGGCACTGACTTGCGTGACCCAGTAGGACCAAATAACATAGTTGTAATTAAACATATTTAATTACCAATTATAGAGGTCTCTAGCAAGTCATATAATCATTATATTATATTGGTTTGAACTCCATGTATATCGAACATTGTCAGGACATTCCCAACAATCTCCCACTTGTCCCACAAGTGTTCGATTCCTTAAAATCCCTTGTCACTTACTGTCTCAAGTTCAGATAAGGTAAGCTCAAGTCATCCTTATGCAATACCCGAACGTTTCTCGATTTCTGAGTTAAGACTCTGAAAAGATGATGATCATCTAATGATTCATCTGAGCTCGACTGAGCATTTTCAGTCCAAACTCACCGAGTAGCCAACGAGACAACTACCCCTAATAGAGAGGACAATGCCATCTTGTTCAAATACATATTCTCATATGACCCAACTGTAATCCAGACACCGCCTTTATAGCCTACTGTTACGAAAGGTGTTTGACGCGCTCCAAAGTTACAACAGAACATATAGTCTACGTATTGAACTCAGGATTTAGGAATTGTGAGTAGCGAGAGCTCCTATGACATTCCCAACTTAAAGAGCTCCCACTGCGGGTCAGTTTGGTAATTGTTCTTAACAACACCCATGTGATTGATTTATGACATCATTACATTACCATGATCATGAAACTTGATCATCACCTCAATCCTACATGCTAATTGTGTTCATATATCATTGTACCTACGTGATAATTCAATTAGGAACCATGTCGACTGTAGACTAGGATCAGCGTCATCAAGTTCACTAATGGGGTTTCAGAAATCAGACATCATCCAATTTCCCATTTTGAATTTGCTAATCCTTTTTGGACATTTAAATCATTCCAAACCACAATTGATGTAAAGGTTGAATCTTATTCTTATTGATGAATCAACAAGGTTATGATTCATGAACAATTCATGTAAACTTGACTTGTTCATATTTCGGAATATGTTTAATACCTATTGCCCATGCATGACTATCATGCTCTGATTGCAACAGGGGTTTAGTACACAATACTTGCTGTGAACCTCACACATTTTTATACCATCTCACAAATGACCTTTAGTATAAGATGATATTTCCGGAATTCATATTTGGATTCGTAGTGAGCTTCAATTCCTTTACTTGAGTGATGACTCCTATTGACAAGGCTCCATTCCTCTCGCAAGGCTAGAAATTAAACACCACTTAGTTCTAAAACGAACTTCATAATCCTAAGCATTTCCTGTCACAGCTTCTAAAACCGCGCCAAGCTTGTCTTATCTGTAGAATCAAACGCTTGTCATGTTAGAAACATTCCCCAGCTCACCTTAACACCACTCAGACATATGGTATAATTTCTCAGACCTTTCAGACAATCATACCTTCTAACATAAGTGTAGCATCAATCCAACTCTTCACACTTAGTGTTTATCAACCACTTTAGACTTAGGACACATCCTTAGTTTTTCTTATACACATACACAATGTATATGTTATGTCGGGCTTTGAACATATCTCGTGGCATACATTAATCTCAAGCCTGAAACATGAGTTATATGTCTCATCCTTTTTAGATCTTCTGATTATTTTGAGACGATCAGATTCCCCAAGGATATGCCATGATTTATGGAAATTAATCCATTCTCGAAGTGGGTTGAACTATTCAACACCTAGTCAACTTTGATTTAAACAATCAAAATCTTTAATCTATCATTATAGATCTTGTCTCTAAGAAAATTCTTAGCCCCACCAATCCTTCACTTTGAAAATTATTCCCAAGTCAACCTTAGTAGACGCAACATGGGAATCTTCCTCTCAGTAGGCAGTATGTAGAGTTGTTCAAAGGTCGGACCGGGCCGGGTCATGGGTCAAACGTTTTTTACCCGTCGTCCCGAGCCTAACCCGACCCGACCTTCGAGTCAGGTACCTTCGGCCTGAGCCCTGACCCTACGGGCGGACCACGGGTCGGGTCAACGGGCCGACAAATATATAAAATGAAGTTTTTTTTATTAAAAAGCCTAAAATTTACGCATTTTATTTATGTATTTAGTCGGGCCGAGCCGGGTCAGGCCACAAAAAACTTAAACTTAATCTAAGATTTTTTTTAAAAAAAAATTGTATTTAGTCGGGTCGGCGGGCCGTACCGGGTCACCAACGCTCGCCCCGAGCCCGGCCCGACCATACTTCGGGGCCCTGGCATTTTTGGGTCGGGCCGGGTCACCTCCTAAAATTGTGACCTTGACCCACATTTTTTCGGGCCAGGCGGGTCCCCGGCCCATAGAACAGGTCTAGCAATATGTCAATTACATACAATATCAGAAAAACACATTGCTCCCACTGAAGTTCTTGTAAACACAATATTATCTTTGACACTTCCCAATATATCAAACTTTTTGATATCCTGGTCTAGAAGGTCAATGATTCCAACTCCTAGAAGCTTCCTCAAGACCATAGATGGCCTCTTGAAGTTTACAAGTATTCCAACAAAAAACTATTCAGTTGTGTCAAGTACACACCTTACTTCCAAATCTCATTTTGAAGCCTATCTTGATATCTATCTTAATGAATCCATGTTTTGCCTTAAAACCCTCCTATGCCTGATGGCTCACATCTTCAGACAAATCAACCGAGTTCTAAACTTGGTTGCATACATGGAGTTCATCTTCGACCTTATGGAATCTTGATTTGCTAAAGCTTCTTTGATGTAGGTAGAGTCATTACTTTTTAAAAGTAACATCTCACGCTTATCCATAGAAGATCGATATCTTTGTGGCTGACATAGTTGTTTACCTGGCCTTGCTTGGAGTAATGTTCATGGCACCTCCTTCTCAACGTTTTGAGGAACTTCTACTTCCTCAACCTCGTTCTTAATTTCCTGACCAATAGGAAAACTTGAACTAGGATCAAGTAGCGGAGTTTTAGGTGATGATTATAGTGTTTTCTGTCTCTTGAACTTTGGTAAGTTCCAAAACTCTCTCACTCTACCTTTTAGAGAATAACATATTCTCTAATAAAGAAAGCATTTTGAGACACAAACACTATCCTCTACAACAGTTTTTAGAAGTGATACCCCTTTACTTCAGAAAACAGTTTAGGGACTTTTCCTCTCCAAATCATATGTGGTGTCTTCTCTAGAGCTTCAGATAATCTTTGTCCAATAATTAGAGCTATGGTTAACTGTGTGTATCCCCAAAAGGTAACCCGCAATGTTGACTCAACCATCATTGATCGCACCATATTTAATAAGGTGTGATTCATCTTTTTAGATACGTCATTGAGTTGTCGTATTCCTAAAGGAGAGAGTTATGAAATAATTCCACATTCTCTGGAATGGTCAATGAAATCTTGGCTCAAATACTCACCTCCTCAACCTAATTGAAGGGTTTTGATTTTCTTGCCAAGATGGTTTTGTACTTCACTTTGAAACTTTTTGAACATTTCAAAGGATTTGGACTTGTGGCGTATTATGTAGACATATCCATATCTACTAAAATCGTCATTGAAAGTGATGAAATAGTACAATAAACCTTCTTCTAGCACTAGTGCTCATTGGCTGTAACGCCCCGAAAATTCAAATATAGAAAAGTTAAAGTCAAACTAACGTTAACAGACAAAATTAGCCGAAGACTCAAACTCTTATGGGGCGTCACTGCCGTATCCCCGAAGGAATACAAGGCGAGAAGGAAAACAACACCTGTCTGTCAACGGCAAACCAACTAACAAACTCATACTTAGAAATAAACCTCAAAACTAACTTCAAGTCTTTCAAAAAGAAGCATAACATATTTAACGACTTCTAGACATGTCGTCCTCACTTCAAATTCCCGTCCCCAACATATTGATCATCACCTGAAAACAAAACATTTCAAAAATGAGGGGGAAATCTCAATAATGTCTACCCCTAACGTTAAAAACAAGTTAAGTTCATTTCAATTCATTTGAGGGAGAGGGAACAAGTCAAACCATTTCACAAGCCTTTAATCCCTTAACTGTTTTTCTCAACCCAGCCAATTCATATTTTATTGTGCGGGCGAGATACCACATCCCTTAGAGTAACATCGCCTACCATAGGCATCAAAGTATTCGCCTACCACAGGCATCAAAATTTCAACTATCCTATATCAGGGAAGAAGCCCTGATCTCCTGGTCTATAACCCGGCAGGATACCAAATCCTGAACTCCGAGTTATGCCCCGAAACCCGCTTAATGTTTCACTTTGACTTATTAGTATCTTATGCAAAGCTCAGCTCACAGCTCTCAAGTCAAACCCAACCCAGGTTATCAAAACCAATAATAAAACCACGCATAAAAGACCATCTCAATTTCCTCAACTCATAAATCAAAGATCACAAAAGTACAAACAGTTATCCAAAACAGATGGTCACATTTCAACATAAAGTCCCCTTTCGGGATGCAATTCTCAAAATAGATTAGAAAACATTAAAACACATTTAAAGAGCATCCCAGTGGGGATTAGAGCATAGACATTACCTGGTTAACTTCACTTCACAGCAATACGAACACACTTGAGCTCACTAACGACGCGAGTTAGCTTGGGCCTAAAATAGAATAATTATTCTAATCAAAACGCGCCCTTCGAAGTTAGTATTAACTACCTTCTAACTAACCCTTTCCTAGGAACCCTATAGGTTCCTATCAAACATGAATTTACACTTTAAATTACCTAACACATTCCAAGTAATCGCATAATAATACCAAGTAAACCTTTTCAATCAACAACACATTTATTAACAATTGAAAGAACCCTAGAGGGGGGTGAATAGGGTTATTGAACTTTTATGCACAAATCACAACTTGACAAGGACGTTAGGTTCTTGGTCTAAACAGACTGAGAACTTCCTTCACACAGAATAGAAATAGAATGAATAAAGGGCAAATAATATATAACTGAATAACCTCCTTTATTGCATTGATCAGAAAGATAACCTAAGGTAAAGGACCTTAGGTATTACAAAGAACCAAGCGCCTTACAATGGACGCTTCTTATTGTCTGGAAAGGCCTTCACAGTGAGGTGTTTCAACTGCTTTACACTAAATGACCTTCGCAGTGATTGATGTATCAGCGACTGAGATCCCAAAGGTGAATGTCCTTAGGGATTCAGACAAGCCCAGAAAACTTCGAACAGTTTCTGGGTAACTTACACAGATTCTCAGAAAACTTCACCCACCAAATTCGATTTGGTGTTTACACACATAGAATCCTAATTCCATCTAGGATTCAATCACGAAAGCCTAACACAACTCTAGATCCGTTTAGAGTTTGATAGCACTTTCAAAAGGTACACTCGAAAACCACACACAAACACAAGAACACACTCTTGGTTGAACTCTCGATTTCTTCCGTGGAATCTCTCTCTTCTCTTTGTCTTGAATGCTCCTATTTAAATTGGTTATGCTGCGCTTGTATCCGTTGGAGGGGATTCTGTTTCTGCTCCACTTTCTCTTCACAGCGTAGTCGAGATTTTCTTCCCTTTTTCGGCGAGATCTTCTGGGAAATTCCTTCCAATCTTTATCTTCGATTTTGTCTGCACAGTAGCTAATGAAATTAGTCTGATTCACATAGTAAAAGGGAGAAGGAAAGATTCTTGCCTAATTGGAGGACTTCCCTGAGCAAGTGTCGTCATTTGTCTTTCACTTCAAAACCCTTTGAGCAGAGCCAATGTCCTTCAGTTCTTCTGACATAGATGTCCTTGATGTGCATTGGGCGAATGTCCTTTGCTCTGTTCTAACAGGGGTTCTTCAACAATTTCACATAACAAGACAAATTACAGCATCCACACAAAAAGGGTCGTAACTTGACTTCCCGACATCCTATGGGTCTCATTTTGGACTTTTCGGAAACCTTGGGATGTCTACTAAAATTCTTAAGTTGAACTCGAGACCCAATACACGCTTTAAGGTCGACTAAAACCGTCATCTTTCCAACCTGTCCATATCTAACCTAGGTCTGGTAATCGGGGTATAACTCGACTTATAAAATTTCAAAGTCCGGTCCGTAAAATTCCTATTAAAGCTAACAACTAAGGGAAGCTCCAGTCCAAAGGGTTTGATCAAAAGACAACTAAACTAACCGTGGTGACCCGATCTTTATACACCATCAAAACTGTCCCGTTACCGGTTTCGATTAAATTTGCAAATTCGGTTCTAACTCCCACCAATCCGATCCCGGGGTCCTAATTTGGGTTTAAAACAGTAACTTAGGTCCAAAGTAATTAACCTAACCCAAATAAGGTCCAAACATCAAACCTCCTATCATCAAAGCCAAAAAGTAAAACATGAAATCAACTTTAATACTTTCTCTAACCGTAAAACCATACACGAAGTAAGATTAATATCACGCTAAACATGAGTTCTTTAACATACTCTTTCAAGGTCCTATCATAACATCATAATACGAATAAAACACACACTCATATGATACATAGTACTTATATTACAGTCAAATTATACTAATGAAAACAGCTATGAATAGCACACTCAGTAATATTATACGTAACTCACCCTAATTATCAACATAGTATTAATACTAATGAAAACACAACCACACAGATTATACTCATATTATACCACTGAAAAGCATGTGCAAATACTAATAATAATTCCCATCAAAACCATAACATAATATTGATTCTAATGAAACAGAGGAGTGAAACCAAAATAGAGTATAGGGTGTTTTACGTAGAGCTGGTGGCTGTTGCGGCGCGGCAGAGTGGTCTTCAGTGACCAAGATCGAGAGAGAGAAAGAGGGAGGAGGAGTGCGATTGAGAGAGGGAGAAAGAGAACGACAATGGTTGCGGTGGTTCGCCTGCGGAGGTGGTGGTGACCAGGCGGTGGCTAGTTTGTGGCGAAGGGCAGCGGTTGGTGTTGCACGGCAGAAGCAACATTGGCAGAATGTGGTGAGAGGAGAGGGAGATTATGGTTTAATATAATTAAGGTTTCTAATACTAATTAATACTTATACCAATTAAACAAGACGCAAACTAAAATAAATACAGAATAAATCAAACGAACATGCTGCTAATAATAGTAATTAGGAAAAAAAATATATAATTTCTTAATTTCTAAAATAACTATAATCATATAAATAATTACAAGAAAACACATCATTGATGAATAATTAAAGAAAACACATGAAATCATACAATATTAATCGCATAAAATTACCACCTTACCCTATACTCCCATGCCCGTAGAAAATTATTAAAATACCCTTGTTAGTCTCTCAGCGGTCCTACGAGCTCAAGTGTTAGCAGAAAAAAAATCGCAGGTAAAATCTCAAAAATTAACGGAGTCAACTTAAATTATTAACGCTGTCACGGTCAACGTATTCGAATTTTTCGGGGTTTTACGTCATTACCCCCTTAAAAGAAGTTACGTCCTCGAAACTTAAACTTAAGCCTAACGGTTCGGTAACAATCCTAATGGTTCTGTTCTCCCTAAAACTCGAGGTTTTACATCATTACCTCCTTAAAAGAAATTTCGTCCTCGAAACTTGACGTACCTTTAAGAGTGAAACAGGTGAGGCTACTGTCTGTCATCTTCTCTTCTACTTTCCAAGTTCTTGATAACTTAAAGGTGAGGCCCTCTGGTTTTCATTGTTCCCATCATTTCCATTGCTTTCATTGTCATAGCCCTCCGAGGTCAACTGGGGACAGTGTCTTAATGTGATATTGGGGGCTTCCACACTTAAAGCATCCTCCCCTTACAATCCTTATTCTACGATCTCGAGCATAATGCCCAGGTCGGCCACAGTTTCGGCAGGTCGGGACATTCGAGGGCGTACGTCCTGAAGACTGATTGCTTTGCCAATTGTTGGGGCGGAACCTCTTCTCTTGGTAGGGTTGAGGTGGGTTGAAACGGGGCGACTCTTTCCTCTAATGCCCTTGCATGCCAAGTTGTCGCTCCATGTCGTGCATTACCCTTTCTACAGTGAGGGCAACATTCAGCATATTCTGGTAAGACGTGAACTCACGTGATGACATCTGATCCTGAATTTTGCAGTTCAATCCATCCCAGAAACGATCCATCCTCAATTGTTCACTAGACACAACAGCAGGTGCAAACCA
Organism: Portulaca oleracea; assembly: GCA_029582165.1. Classification (NCBI taxonomy): domain Eukaryota; kingdom Viridiplantae; phylum Streptophyta; class Magnoliopsida; order Caryophyllales; family Portulacaceae; genus Portulaca; species Portulaca oleracea. The sequence goes on along the minus strand of CM055880.1, from coordinate 38,716,147 downwards.
AGATAGTTCGGTGAATTTAGTGGAGTAAGCAAGCACGCTACGCTCTCCTTGGCGTAAGTCCATGAATTCCTTTTCTTTCGCCTTTTGAAGGGACATAGGATAGAACCGATCTTTCAGCACAACCTTAAAATGGTTCCAATCAAAACCCGGTTCGGTTCGTATCTCCTTCACACTGGCCCACCATAGATCGGCCTCCTCCTTCAGGTGGTATGCAGCAAAATCCACCCGTAGCTCCTCGGGACAACGGGTTGTGTCGAAAATCTTTTCAATCTCCCTAACCCAATCTTCAAAGACTTTGGGGTCAGCTACCCCTGTATAAGTGGGCGGGTTAAAGCTATTGAACCTTTGGAGAAGAGTGGAGAGATCATCTTCCCTTTCTCCTCCTTGTCGATCCACCACCCTCTTCAGTAGATCCTCGTGCTTGTTAAGCATCTCAATCATCAGCAGGCTAGCAAGGTCGTTCCCTGGTGCAGTTGTACTCGACCCTGATATCAAGTGAGGAAGACGTTGGCGCAGTTCAGTCGCGGTTTGAGGGCGCTGTTCGTCTGCAGCTTGCGGGCGCTCCCGATTAACGTTGTTGGGTTGAGAACCGTTTATGTCCGACATCCTGGTTCAAAGGGGTCGATTTAGACTGCTAGGGTTCTTATTCTCACAACGTAAATACGAATTCCAAAGTTAACTACTCTTATTAGACTAAAACATAAAAGAACCCGACAAGTAACAGAACCATAAACATAACTTTAACTCTAATCGCATTTAATAGCATCACATTTCAACACTTTGGTACTTGCAATAAAATTCAAGTGTTCCATCTTTGAGATTAACTCCACATTTCACTTGATCATTTGCCAACATCCTTTCACGTTCATAAGATTATAACAATAGCTCAAGAAAAGAAATTCATTATTTCCTATCTCTTGCACCCGAGCATCACATAAAGTTTCATTCTCTCCTAACTGGGGCTAACAAAAGCAACAAACCACACGGTTATAAATTTAAACAATCAAAAACTAATTACATGTAAGTATTAGTACTTGGGACTAATCCCACTACTCTTTTACTAACTCTACTTAGAGTATTTTCATACGAAAGAGGGTTCCTGCGGAAATAAAATAATCAAGAACGCACTTGCAACACATAAGAAATCCAAGAAACAGACAAACATTCCATACCCCCATCCTACATTCATCACTCCGAACGTAGCATCCTAAGCTCTAACTAAAAGCCTAATAGACACTTAGGAGCTACCATGTCGCAACCCAGAGCTCTGATACCATTCTGTAACGCCCCGAAAATTCAAATATAGAAAAGTTAAAGTCAAACTAACGTTAACAGACAAAATTAGCCGAAGACTCAAACTCTTATTAGGCGTCACTGCCGTATCCCCGAAGGAATACAAGGCGAGAAGGAAAACAACAATTGTCTGTCAACGGCAAACCAACTAACAAACTCATACTTAGAAATAAACCTCAAAACTAACTTCAAGTCTTTCAAAAAGAAGCATAACATATTTAACGACTTCTAGACATGTCGTCCTCACTTCTAATTCCCGTCCCCAGCATATTGATCATCACCTAAAAACAAAACATTTCAAAAATGAGGGGGAAATCTCAATAATGTCTACCCCTAACGTTAAAAACAAGTTAAGTTCATTTCAATTCATTTGAGGGAGAGGGAACAAGTCAAACCATTTCACAAACCTTTAATCCCTTAACTGTTTTCCTCAACCCAGCCAATTCATATTTTATTGTGCGGGCGGGATACCACATCCCTTAGAGTAACATCGCCTACCACAGGCATCAAAATTTCAACTATCCTACATCAGGGAAGAAGCCCTGCTCTCCTGGTCTATAACCCAGCAGGATACCAAACCCTGAACTTCGAGTTATGCCCCGAAACCCGCTTAATGTTTCACTTTGAATTATTAGTATCTTATGCAAAGCTCAGCTCACAGCTCTCAAGTCAAACCCAACCCAGGTTATCAAAACCAATAATAAAACCACGCATAAAAGACCATCTCAATTTCCTCAACTCATAAATCAAAGATCACAAAAGTACAAACAGTTATCCAAAACAGATGGTCACATTTCAATATAAAGTCCCCTTTCGGGATGCAATTCTCAAAATAGATTAGAAAACATTAAAACACATTTAAAGAGCATCCCAGTGGGGATTAGAGCATAGACATTACCTGGTTAACTTCACTTCACAGCAAAACGAACACACTTGAGCTCACTAACGACGCGAGTTAGCTTGGGCCTAAAATAGAATAATTATTCTAATCAAAACGCGCCCTTCGAAGTTAGTATTAACTACCTTCTAACTAACCCTCCCCTAGGAACCCTATAGGTTCCTATCAATCATGAATTTACACTTTAAATTACCTAACACATTCCAAGTAATCGCATAATAATACCAAGTAAACCTTTTCAATCAACGACACATTTATTAATAATTTCACATAACACAGATTACAACATCCACACAAAAAGGGTCGTAAATTGACTTCCCGACATCCTATGGGTCTCGTTTTGGACTTTTCGGAAACCTTGGGATGTCTACTAAACTCTTAAGTTGAACTAGAGACCCAATACACGCTTTAAGGTCAACTAAAACCGTCATCTTTCCAACCTGTCCATATCTAACCTAGGTCTGGTAATCGGGGTATAACTCGACTTATAAAATTTCAAAGTCCGGTCCGTAAAATTCCTATTAAAGCTAACAACTAAGGGAAGCTCCAGTCTAAAGGGTTTGATCAAAAGAAAACTACACTAACCGTGGTGACCCGATCTTCATACCCCATCAAAACTGTCCCGTTACCGGTTTCGATTAAATTTGCAAATTCGGTTCTAACTTCCACCAATCCGATCCCGGGGTCCTAATTTGGGTTTAAAACAGTAACTTAGGTCCACAGTAATTAACCTAACCCAAATAAGGTCCAAACATCAAACCTCCTATCATCAAAACCAAAAAGTAAAACATGAAATCAACTTTAATACTTTCTCTAACCGTAAAACCATACACGAAGTAAGATTAATATCACGCTAAACATGAGTTCTTTAACATACTCTTTCAAGGTCCTATCATAACATCATAATACGAATAAAACATCATAATACGAGAGCGACAATGGTTGCGGTGGTTCACCTGCGGAGGTGGTGGTGACCAGGCGGTGGCCAGTTTGTGGCGAAGGGCGGCGGTTGGTGTTGCACCGCAGAAGCAACAGTGGCAGAACGTGGTGAGAGGAGAGGGAGATTAGGGTTTAATATAATTAAGGTTTCTAATACTAATTAATACTTATACCAATTAAACAAGACGCAAACTAAAATAAATACAGAATAAATCAAACGAACATGCTGCTAATAATAGTAATTAGGAAAAAAATATATAATTTCTTAATTTCTAAAATAACTATAATCATATAAATAATTACAAGAAAACACATCATTCATGAATAATTAAAGAAAACACATGAAATCATACAATATTAATCGCATAAAATTACCACCTTACCCTATACTCCCATGCCCGTAGAAAATTATTAAAATACCCTTGTTAGTCTCTCAGCGGTCCTACGAGCTCAAGTGTTAGCAGAAAAATAATCGCAGGTAAAATCTCAAAAATTAACGGAGTCAACTTAAATTATTAACGCTGTCACAGTCAACGTATTCGAATTTTTCGGGGTTTTACATTGGCCCACATATATCAGTATGTATGCATCCTAATAAGTTATTAGTTTGTTCACCAATTCCAATAAGACGTGATTTAGTCATCTTACCATCAGACATGCTTTACAAACATCGAACCTTTCGAGCTTCAGATTTTCCATAATCATGCACTATGAAGTTTCTGAATGCATTTCTGATTAGACAAAGCTTATAACGCCAGAGTTATCTTTGATTTGAGTCATTTGTTCAAACTGTTGGCTCAAACATGGACACCCTTTCGATCGTATCTAGGTGCTATCGCTGTCTTACCAAGATTACATTCTGGAAATATTTAAACTATTTTAACATTCCAGCTCCAGATGCACCTCATAGACATGAATCAGCATGCCTTATTTTGTTCATCTTTAAGAGTTGAGGTAATTTATCCCTTGTACTTGTGCTCAACTGGACTACATACATCCATATGTATGAGTGTTTGTTGGCTCGTTCACCCTTTCTTGTAAAAGGCACAGTCATGCTTTGCAGACATCATATATTTCAAAGTCTTATTATTCAAAAGTCTATTACAGTGACGCTTCCGAATGCGCTATGATTTGCATGACTTAATAGATAGTTACAAGGTTTATGTTTAAGCATGAGTTATTCTTTTTAAACCTTTTGGTTTCAATGTGTTGGGTGTGTTTATTTGAGATTGTAACGCCCCGGAAATTCAATTATAGAAAAGTCAAGTCAAACTAACGTTAACAGACAAAACTTAGCGGAAGACTTCAAATTTAGTTTGGGCGTCACTGCCGTATTCCCGAAGGAACACAAGGCGAGAAAGGAAAACACAACTGTCTGCTAACGGTAACTACTAACAACTCAAAAACAAAACTTTAAGACATCATAACGAAAACAAAATAAAAAAAAGATTCAAGGACTTCTAGACTCGTCGTCCTCACTTCTAATTCCCGTCCCCAGCATTTAGATCTTCACCTGAAAACAAAACATTTCAAAAATGAGGGGGAAATCTCAATAATGTCTACCCCTAACGTTTAAAACAGTTTAAGATCATTTCAATTCATTTTGGGGAGAGGGATCAAATCAAACGTTTTACAAACCTTTAATCCCATACTGTTTCCTCAACCCATCCAATCCATATTTTAATTTGCGGGCGGGATATCAATCCCATAAAGAACATCGCCTACCCAAGGCATCAAACAACTATCCTATATCAGGGATGAAACCCTGATCTCCTGGCACATAACCCATACAGGCATCGAATCCTGGTCTCAGGGTTATCACCCGCATGAATATTAGCCTCTCAAAGGCATCAAACAGCCGCCCACCAAGGGCATCATAACATCTATCCTATATCAGGGATGAAACCCTGATCTCCTGGCACATAACCTATACAGGCATCGAATCCTGGTCTCAGGGTTATCACCCGCATGAATATTAGCCTCTCAAAGGCATCAAACAGTCGCCCACCAAAGGCATCATAACATCTATCCTATATCAGGGATGAAACCCTGATCTCCTGGCACATAACCCATACAGGCATCGAATCCTGGTCTCAGGGTTATCACCCGCAAAACATTAGCCTGTCAAAGGCATCAAATCAACAACCCGCTTAATGTTTTCCACTTTGAATTATTAATTTATTAATTAAACTCATCTCACACTCTCAAGTCAAACCGAACCCTGATTATCAAAATCAATAATAAAACCACTTATAAAAGACCATCTCAATTTCTCAACTCATAAAACAAGGTACAACAATTACAAACAGTTATTCAAAACAGATGGTCATAAATCCACAAAAGTCTCCCTTTCGGGATGCAATTATCAAAACAGATTAGAAAACATTAAAACACATTTAAAGGGCATCCCGGTGGGGATTAGAGCATAGACAATTACCTGATATACTTCACAGCACAGCAAGAGAAGAACACACTTGAGCTCACTAACGTCTCGCACTAACTCGGGCCTAGAATAACAATAATTATCTAATCAAAACGCGTTCTAACGAAGTTAGTATTAACTATTAACTACCTAACCCATCCCCTAGGAACACTTAGGTTCCTATCATTTATGAAATTACACTTAACACCTCCAAGAAAACACATAACAAGATCACATATTATTTTCACTCAACAATTCTCATAAATAGAAGCAAGCAGAGGACAGATTATAACGTTCACATAAAACGGGTCACAACTCGACTTTCCGACATCCTACGGGTCTGGTTTTGGACTTTTCGGAAACCTCAGGATGTCTACTCAAACTTCTATGTTGATGGCTAAGCCCAAATCAGTCCCCAAGGATTCTAAAAACACCCATCTTCACAATTGGTCCAGTTGTGACAGGTTCTGGTAAAATGGTTATAACTCGGGCTATACAAATCAAACGTTCAATCCGTAAAATTCCTATGGTTCCTAACATCTAAGGGAACCTCCAGTCCAAAGGGTTCGATCAAAAGGTAACTACACTAGCCGTGGTGACTCAGTCTTTAGACACTAACAAAACTGTCCCGTTAACGGTTATTAATAAATTTGTTATTTCGGTTTTAACCTTTACCAAAAGGTCTCGGGGTTCTAATTTGGGCTTAAAACGATACTTAGGGTCTAAGATATAAAGTCCAACTTTAACTTAGGTTCAACAATTAAACTTTGTAGAAGTAAACTTATTAAAACACGAACACTTTAATAAAACTTTAATTAAAACTTAAGTCGTACAAGGAAATAAAATTTCTTTGAACATAAAACACGTAAACAAGGCTTTAAAGATTTTAAAACATGAATTAGTTATAAGATTATAACATTACAACAAGAATTTCACAAAGTAAAACAAAGGTGGTTAAACATGCGGTTTCTTTAAACAAGAATCAAGAAGACTTAGGTTACATGTAAAAGAAACATAAAGAACTTAGAAACATTTAAACTACCAATCAAGAATCCCAACAACTAATTCCCTTTTACTAGACTCCATCAAGATTCAAGAATTACTAAACAAGAATTGTACTTTTATTAAGTCAACCTAATTTATTTAACAACTTTAAACATGAATAACCTTTAAAGAACACAAGGAATATATCAAATAAAGTACAATAAACATATAACTACTAATCAAGAATTTAAGGTTTTATTAACAAGAAACCAACCTAATTTATTTAACAAACTTAACAAGATTTATTTTTAAGGAACAATAAAGAACATAACGATTTAATAACTAAACATTCAAGAATTAACCTAGATAATAAATTTCCAAATTCGTACATACAATAATATTGTGGTCTAAAAGAGGTTCATATAAAGAATATAAAGAATATTAAAGAACCACTTTCAAACCTAATAACCAACTATTACAACCTAATCTAATTACAATTTACAACATACAATTACACATAACAATTAATAATTTACACATAATTACAACAAGAAAAACAATTACAAATAATTTCCCCTAATTACAAAAATTACAGAATTTATAAACATTAACTTTACAAATATATAAATCAGATTGATAATATTAAAACAAGAAAATAAAAGAAAAAGAAAAAGGAAAAGAAGAGTTAGAACAGATTAGGGTTAGGGTTAGGGTTAGGGTTTTTAGGTAGGGTGTTAGGGCACGTCTAGGCGGCGGTCGGTGGCTGACGTCGGCGGTGCTGGGGGTGGCGACAACGTCAGGCGACGGCGGGAGCGGTGGTGGTTGGAGCGTCGGTGGTCGGAGGTGCAATGGTGGCTGGCGGGGTTCGAACGGCGACAAGCAAGGAGGTCGTGGCTGTTTCCCTTCGTGCGACGGCGACTCCGGTCGACTGGGGTTGGAGAGGCGGCGGCGGCTGGCGTCGACGACGGCAGGGTCGTCGGTGGTGGTTGGCTGGGCAACCGTCTGGGTGCACGCGAGCAGAGAGGGAGGGAGGAAAAGAGAGAAAAGAAAGAGAGAGAGAATGGTGTGGTGGCTGCCGGCGGCGTCGCTGGCGGCGGGGTGGTTGCGGCCGTCTGGTGGCGTCGCTGGCGGCGGCAGAGAGAGGGAGAGAGAGAGGAGAGGTTGTAGGTTAGGGTTTGAGAGAGGGATTAGGGTTTGATATGGGTTTAGGGGGGTTTTTATACTAATACTCCAATTTAGGCCCACTAATCCAATCTAATCCTAACCCAACCCATTTAAAACCATTAAAAACTGATTTTCCAAAAGCCCAATAATTCTAATAATTGTAATAATAATAATAATACCAATACCCATATAATCACATAGCAAATAATATTCACGTAATTAATCACATAATAATATTAACCAGCGGAAATTACTATTCTACCCTTGCTAGCCCCTCAACGGTCCTACGAGCTCAAGCGTTAGCATAAATAAACACAAACGAACAACAGTAAATAACGAAGTCAAACCTATTTTATTAACGACGTCATGGTCAACATCTTTGGATTTTTCGGGGTTTTACAGAGATCCTCTCTCTCTAACTGAGAGCATGAAATCAAATTTCTACTTATAATGAGAACACAGAATCACCTATAAATTTATGTTATAAGTCTTAAGGAAACAGATAAACAACCAACTCTTCATGAGGAACTACAACTAATTGCATGTTCCTATTTTTAGGTTGACTCTCGTCCTACAAAACATATGTACTTTGTTGTAGATCCTGCACATTTGCATAAATGCGAGTTTCACAACCGTTATCTTATACTCAAAGTGGGTTTAATAGGTGTGGTGTGTATCATATACGCATTTGCCTAGAAATGAAATCATATCTCAAGTCTTCCTTATAGTTATTCACGCTCCCAGTGTCATACATGATCTGGTTGTTAATCGGTTGTTGTTATTGGTTAAGTATGTACAACTGTTTGTCCTTATCTTTCCTTTGACTTCTTGTCTTTGATAGATTTCTTAAATATTATTTTCTCTTCACTAAAGACTATCTGTGGTCGCCAACCTTTTGGCTAAAGGGGGATCTGAGGTTTCTCATGTTTCAAAATAGTCAAATTATTTCAGAACATGAGCGTCATCAATTGGCCTTTATCTAGCTTAACCGGGACTATCTGGTTATTGGTTTCATATTTATCAACTCTAACTAGTTTGTTGAACCTGGTTTTGAGTTGATAATCTTGAAAACCCTCCTCTAATCTTCAAACATTGTGGAGTTAAAGTCTCATGAATACTATGTCATTTCGTGTATCCATTTGGCTTGATTGACTTAATATTGATGTCTAGCTCAATGTTATATCAAAGATATGTTTCTTTTATTCGCCTCCAAGACAATCTTGTGAAGGAGATGCCAATTAAGCAATTGGTGTAATTGTTTTTCTCTTTCTCGAGAAAACAATATTTTATGAGTGGTGGATGTTTGAGTGAAAACACATAATTAATTCTAGGAGACGAATTGGTTCATTTTAGTTATTATTCATCAAAAGAAATTAAACTAACTTAACTTCAAATGAAAACACTTTATTAACTCTCATTTAGTGTTTTAATTTTAACCAAGAACCACAAGACCCATGAGCTCAAGTGGACTTTGGCCCAACAAACTCGAGCCCATGTTACATTTGGTGGATCATCTTATGATCGATCAGTCAAAATGACTCTTGGCTAGAAATTTGTATTGAATACAATATTTCTCTTCCTCTGCTCTTAGCTCAAAACTGTTTTGCTTACTAATTTGAATTGACCTAACTCCCATACCCTACTTATTAATGATGGATAAATAATTCGCTTTGGATTTCTTTATTTTTCTATCTAAAAAAGAGAGAGGAACTCAGGAAGGTGCCTTGGAATCTCTGTAAGAGTCTTAAAAACAGTTCGCGTGATAAATCTCTCGGAGAGATCGTATTTATAGTGTTAGGATGACTTGGGAAAAGGGTTATCAAAAACCCTAAAGGTCGACCTAATTGACGGCGCATGGTCCATGTTGAGCCCAATTCGGTCCGTGTTGGGCTGATTTCTCATAGAAATCAACTCCCAACATTTCTAAACATAATACAATATTTTACTTAGGTCACATACATTATTCCAGAGCACTGACTTGTGTGACCCAATAGGACCAAATCATATAGTTATAATTAAATATATTTTATTACCAATTATAAAGGTTTCTAACAACACATATAATCATTATATTATACTAGGCCTCAACCCGTGCGATGCACGGAGCGAACTCAATTAACTACTTTTAAAATTTTATAAAAGTCATGGATAAACCAAACGAAATATTAATGAAATTGTTACATGGAAAACATCATGATAAATTGTTCCAACAAAACATGTAATTCTGCAATAGAAAGTTTCCTAAAATGTGAATGAACGTCGACCACGGCGAGTTGCATGATGCATCATCCTTCCTTACGTTGACCTGGAATTTTAAATTATCGTATAAGTAGTAGTAAAATTTTATGAAACAAACTATGATTGAATAGTTAAATATAGTGAATGCAAACAAAATAGACTTAAACTGGTTTTTAAATCCATATAATAGTGACATGTGACTTACCTTAAAGATGATAACCTGAGAGTATGAAGTGTGAATGGTAATCAATTATGTTAAATATGATAATGTAAACTGAATCTGCAGAATTAAAAGTTTTTGAATACGTCAACAACAGTGAATGCAATCGAAGAAGACCTAAATAGGTCTGAAAATCTATATAATAGTGACGTGTGACTTTCTGGTTTTTTATTTTTAAAATTATCCGGATTGAAAATAAAAAAATTAAAATAGAAAAAAATATAATTTTTTACGTTGTGATTGGCCAATTCCCCTACAGTCACTCCCGTGACTTTATTTCGTGGGACCCACAATGATTTCTATTAGAATATATTGATTATTATTATTATTATTATTATTATTATTATTATTATTATTATTATTATTATAGGCAACATCAAAATAATTACTGTTATTTGCACCAAAATAATTTAATTCAGAGTCCAAAGCAGTCAAGAATTAGTGATACTTCTTGGTTTTTTTTAATTTTAAAATTATCCGGACTGAAAATAAAAAAAAAACTAAAATAGAAAAAAAATATAATTTTCTACGTTGTGATTGGCCAATTCCCCTACAGTCACTCCCGTGGCTCTATTTCGTGGGACCCACAATGATTTATTTTATAATATATAGAAGATTATTATTATTATTATTATTATTATAGGCGACACCAAAATAATTACTGTTATTTGCACCAAAATAACTTAATTCAGAGTCCAAATCAGTCAAGGATTAGTGATACTTTCTGGTTTTTTAAATTTTAAAATAAAATCCGGATTGAGAATAAAAAAAATTGAAAATAGAAAAAAATATATAATTTTCTACGTTGTGATTGGCCAATTCCCCTACAATCACTCCTGTGGCTCTATTTCATTGGACCCACATTGATTTCAATTATAATATATAGAATATAGATTATTATTATTATTACTAGGCTTCAACCCGTGCAATACACGGAGTGAACTCAATTAGTTACATTTGAAATTTTATAAAATTCATGGATGTGAAACTTACAGATGAATATTGAGGAAAATGTTTATGAATGTCAAACTTATTGATGGAGAATGTAGAGAATTATGTCTATATGATTCTGAAGTGCGATAAGATTGATCTTGCTTGCTTCTGACTGTAAATGAAGAAAGGTTTAATTTTGGGATATTTGGTACGTTGTTTGTAAAAGTAGATGTATAATAATAGGTTAATATCCGGAAAATAGATATAACTTCTAACAAATGTGTTATATTTATATAGATATCTACAATAACTCATGAATCTCATTGACCTAACCGCAAGGTTCATATTAATAATCTAATTGATAATGGTTTTGAAGTGTTTCGGATATTAAGGTTATTAGTTGTGGACAGTTTTGTTTTAGTGGTGTAATTAAATTAAAATTGAATACTACTGTTTAAGATTTCGTAGGACTTGTTTAAGGATATATTTTTTGATTTCTTAAATTGTAAATAAAATATGGAAAGAAATAGAAAATAAAATACAATTTAAATTAAAATTTAATACTACTGTTTGAAACTTAGTAGGACTTGTTTCGAATGTAACTGCTGTCAAGCAGACGTGGATTAAATTTAAATTAAAATTAAAATTGAACACTACTGTTTGAGATTTAGTAGGACTCGTTTTGAATGTAACTGCTGTCAAGCATACGTGGATTAAGAATATATTTTTTAATTTTTTCAATTGTAAATAAAATCTGGACAAAAAATAGAAAAAAAATACAATTTACCGCGTTGTGATTGGTTTAGATTCCGAGAATCGCTACCGTGACTTTAGTTCATGGGGCCCACAATGATTTCCATTATTATTATTATTATTATTATTATTATTATTATTATTATTATTATTATTATTATTATTATTATTATTATTACTATTATTATAATTTTGTCAAAATAATTGCTGATATTTGGACCAAAATAATTTAATTCAGTATTTATCTATCTTCTGATTGGTCGAAATCCCTACAATTAATCTCCTTTCTCCATTTAACGGGACCCACAAACTTTGCTATTAATATTATATATAGATACATATTATTATTATTATTATTATTATTATTATTATTATTATTATTATTATTATTATTATTATTATTATTATAGGTGACACCAGAATAATTACTGTTATTTGCACCAAAATAATTTAATTCAGAGTCCAAAGGAGTAAAGGATTAGTGATACTTTCTAGTCTTTTTAATTTTAAAATAAAATCTGGATTGAAAATTTTTTTAAAAAAAGGAAAATAGAAAAACATATATATATATATATATATATATATATATATATATATATATATAAAATTTTCTATGATGTGATTGACCAATTCTCCTAAAGTCACTCTCGTGACTCTATTTCGTGGAACCCACAATGATTTCTATTATAATATATAGATTATTATTATTATTATTATTATTATTATTGGCAACACTAAAATAATTAATATTATTTGCACCAAAATAATTTAATTCAGAGTCCAAAGGAGTCAATGATTAGTAATCCTTTCTGTTTTTTTAATTTTCAAATAAAATACGGATTGAAAATTAAAGAAAAAATAAAAATAGAAAAAAATATAATTTTCTATGTTGTGATTGGTCAATTCCCCTACAATCACTCTCGTGGATCTATTTCATGGGACCCACAATGATTTCTATTACAATATATAGATTATATCAAGAATGGTGATGTGAATTGAATCTGCAGAATTCAAAGTAGTTTTTGAATATATCAATTACAAATTACAATGAATGCAATCAATGTAGAACCCAAAAGGTTTGAATATTTATATAATAATGACTTGAAACTTACCATAATGAGAGTATGAATTGAGAATATCAATAATCAATTGAGACGAATACGGCGAAGATCAATTGTAATTCTGGCTGGTATGTGAAAGTATTGTATTTATATGTTTTGGAAAAAGTAATGAACGTAACCTAAATTGCGATTCTTGGATATTTTAACAGTTGTAAACGTGATCAAACTCCAAAGCCATATGGGATTCGTAAAAGTTTTTTTAATTCTAAAATAAAATTAAATCCGAAACAGTTATGTAACAGCTGTAAATGGGGCCAGAGTTCAAATCAACCAAAGTTTCAAATAAAATCCGGTTCAAAAGAAAATAAAAAATTATTGAAAATGGGGTCAGAGTCCAATGCAGCCTAAGTTTTGATCTTCATCGATTATTATTATGATTTTTTGAAATTATTAAAAAATTTCTAAAAATTGTATTTTTCTTAATTGTGATTGGCTGAAACTCTTTGAAACGCTCTCGTTGCAGTATTTGATGGCCCCACATAGATTGTCATTATAAGTATATAGATTATTATTATTATTATTGTTATTATTATAATTACTGTTATTTGCACCAAAATAATTTAATTCAGAGTCCAAAGCAGTCAAGCATTAGTGATACTTTCTAGTTTTTTTAATTTTAAAATAAAATAAGGATTGAGAATAAGATAAAATTGAAAATAGAAAAAAAAAAGTTTTCTACGTTGTGATTGGCCAATTCCCCTACAGTACTCCCGTGGCTCTATTTCGTGGGACCCGCAATGATTTCCATTATAATATATAGATTATTATTATTATTATAATTATTATTGTTATTATTATTATTATTATTATTATTATTATAGGCAACACCAAAATAATTTAATTCAGAGTCCAAAGCAGTCAAGGATTAGTAATACTTTCTGGTTTTTTTAATTTTGAAATAAAATCTGGATTGAAATTAAAAAAAATTGAAAATAGTAAAAAAAATATAATTTTATACGTTATGATTGACCAATTCCTCTACAGTCACTCTCGTGGCTCTATTTTGCGGGACCCACAATCATTTCTATTATAATATATATACATATTGAAAAGTTAGAAACGTTATCAAAGTCCAAAGCCGTATGAGATTTGTAATAGTTTTTTTTAATTCTAAAATAAAATTAAATTTAAAACAGTTATGGAACAGTTGTAATTGGTGTCATCATAGTTATATAGATTAATTTAAACTCCATATATATCGAACATTGTTGGCACATTCTCACCCGTATCTAACTCATTAACCAATACGAGGAACTTATCGAAAAAGAAAAAAAACACCATAAAAAATCACCTGAAATCTGTTGAGCATGCCACCCATTTCCTCTGTTTCACACAACCATAAGTTCTCGCCAATGACAATGTCATTTTCAGACTGTTGAAGGAAGAATTAATGTAGTTGTTTTACACAGTGTTGACAATATTATATGGGTTTGATGAGTTGTCATGACATTATAGATATCTATCAACTTATTTCCGTATATCGTATAAATAGGCGGACTCAGTATTCACTACGTTTGAGCCATTCTAATAAAAGGGGTTAGCTCATCTCTCTATATATTTCTCTCTGTAAGAAACATTTTTCAGCTCCTTAAAATCACCATAGTTGTAAACTCCACATAGTATCGGAGCTTAAACTCTGAAATCCTTTTTTTTTTTTTTATTCTTATAATCGTTCAACTCTATATTTTATTTTCTTCACAGATGGATGAGATTGTTTGAGTTGGGCTCAAACTTGAAGTCTATCTCAAATTTAGGGTTTTGAGATTTGATCCTTGCATCAGAGCTCTAATTGATCCTTATATTTTAAAATCATGTCTGCCGAAAGAAATCAAGGACATATCACAAGGGTGCTAAACTTAAATAGTCCGTCCGTTCCATATTAATTGTCGTCTTTAGTTTTGCAGTCAAATTTCAAAATTTTTGACCATAAATTTTCTTAATATATACCATGAGTTGCTATATAAAATTACCACCATTTGATTCGTGACGAAAAATACTATCAAAAAGTATAATATTGGAATTGTTAATATTATCTTACCTAAAAAATTATCAATCAAACAGTAACATTGAAAATCGTGAAAGTCAAAATTATAACAATTAATATGGAAGGGAGGGAATAATAATTAGATTGCCTTTCATAACAATAGTCATGGTGTCACAAGGGTGTAAAAGGGCATAGAAGGTTAAAGCACCCCTCAAATACTAAGAAAAGCTCGAGCTTAGAAACAGAGCATGTTGTCTAACATGAGAGAATTAAATAGTTAGTAATATTCTTCAACTGGTATAGCCAAGAAAGGCTTGAAAGTCATCATAAACCCCACAAATTCGACCACATTCAGAATGAAGAAAACCATATGAGGCCCTGCAAGTCATGCAACGACATTATTTAGTTTCCAAACTTAGCAGTGACATGTTGAACATAAAATAGTACTCCTTTTTTAGTTGTATATTTAATGAATGTTATGAGTGAAATTTTTAAAAAAATTAGTAAAATTTATTATTAAATTATAAAATGACAGATAATATAAAAAGATATTGGATTCTAATAATCCCTACTTTCAGCAATTGGACAATGGTGGACCGTACTTTCACTTTGTATTCTGGTGGTCCAAAAAGAAAATTAAATTGGATTGTAGTGGGATATTTTCAAGGGAAACATAGATTTTGTGTTGCATTTGATTCAAAACTTAGTATAACACTTTACAATGATTTTTAATGAATTTACAGCGTTTCTCCCAAATTTTTTTCATTTTTTACTATTTTTTACGATTTTTCATTTTTTTCACTTTTATTATTTTTAAAAAATTATAATAATTATTTGGAGTCTCAAAAAAATAATTTAAAAAATGTTTTAGAAACTTCAATTCATTAACTTTCTAGGGGTAGGAACGAAAAAACAAAAACAATATAGTGTAGGAATGATAAAAATAAGAAGAATGTGACGGTGGATTTGGTACCACTACAATCCAATTTTATTTTTTTTTACCACCAAAATACAAAGTTAAAGTACGGTCCACCATTATCCAATTGGTGAAAGTAGGGATTATTAGAATCCAAATCCTAATATAAAATAGGAAAACTTAGTTAAAAAATCAAATAAACAAAAACGAACTTCAGGAATTGTAATTGTCATGCCAAGTACCAATAGACACAGTCCTTGGCTCCTTGCATTGGTAACGTCTTGAGAACTTAGAGTCGTTTGGACCAAGGAAAACAAAATGGAAAAAAAAATCTCGTGGAAAGAAAATTAGGAGGAAATTTTTTTTGGGTAAAGTAAATTTCTTTCTCTTATTTAGTTTAAGTAAAATTTTGAAGGAAAAAAAAATTGATTTTCTATTCAACTTTCTTTTCTTTGTTTGGTTTGAGGAAAAATATATGAAAAATAAAATTTGCTTGAAAACTTGTAAATGTCAAGCTTCATTTTTTTTAGGTATGATGTCATTTGGAGGGGGGAAGAGGGTGTGTGAGAGAGAGAGAGAGAGAGAAAGGCAACCACCAGAGATGATGGAGAAAGAAGTTGGATTTATAGAGAGAGGGAGAGAGGGAAGATCGAGTTAGAGAGAGAACAAGAGAAAGAGAGAAAGAACAAACTTAGAGAGAGCTGAGAGTTAGAATAAGATAATCAAGAGAGCCACGAGAGATGATGGTGAAAAAAGTTGGCTTAAATCCAAAATTTTTCTCCCAACTTTCATCTCATTTTTTAAAAGAAAATTTATTATTCTTTTTTACCCCAAATTTTCCATTAAGTTGTTCAACTATTTTTTTCCATTCCTTTTTCTTCAATCCAAACAAAGGAAACCTTCTCATTTTTAAAAAAAAATTTCCATGCTGTTTTCCCAAGTCGGACCATTAATGAACAATTGCAAAGGGAAGAAATACCTGGAAGGAAAAGAGCATTTTGGCGAGTCTGTGTCCAAGAAAGACTGCAAAAGGAGGAAATTAAAGCAGTGGGATAAAGAGAGAATGCCCCTTTGCGAAGAGGATTGGAACCACACAGCTAAAAGCATGCATGATGCAGTAATATATAATATATGGCTAAAGGAAATCACACAGCAAACTCACATGGATCCTTTATGCTGCAACACATGATCGTCAATATGATATGCCACTCTTTAATTTGGGTTGACAAAAGCTACACAATGTCTCTCATCTCATCTCATGCCAAGGCAAATGTATTATTGGGATTCATGTTTCAGTTAGGCATAACTTTGGGTCTGAATTTGATTTTAAACCAATCCGTTTGTGTTGAAAAAACAAGCTATATTGATCATGAGAATACATTCTCGTTCTAATTGGAATAAATTAACGCTCAGGTGAAAATTGGGCTCAATAGGCATGACCCTAGGCCAGGTTTACAATGTAATCTAGGCTAAAACAAGGTATAAACTAGATGCTTTAATCGTTTTCAAGTGAATCACGCAAATTGGAAAACTTATCACAGACATGCATCTGATCCCTATAAGGGAACTTGTGGGCTAAAACCAGAAAAGAATCCTTACATAGATCCAGCGGCACCAGGGCCAACCGCTTTGCAGAAAGACATGGCACACAGAGACAGACCGTTAGCAGCTCCTCGGTGTTCTTGACTCTAGTACAGATAGTCGGGGAAAAAAAAACAAGGGTCACATTTCTGCAGTTGTATGATTGTTACGACAACTTTGTCAAGGAAAAGTTGAACAGCAGGAAACAAGGCTTACCACTGTTCTGTTTTGCACCAGAAACAATCCTGTCGTGATTGATATCTGCGATTTTCTGACAGTGAGTCTGAACAGTACATACTATATTGCAAGGAACTAACTAGCCCTTCACTTGAATACATGATTCTTACTACTTCTTACTAAATGAATGTGAAGTGGACCGCAAAACAAAAGGGGGCATACCGATAACACGTTTTTTAGTGCAGAAGATGCATCAACCAAAACTGGGAGTATCCACCCAGAGAGTTTAGCTATGAATGGATAGCTTGACAGCAATGCTATACTAAAAATCTGCATGTTACAATTGCATGCGCTAATCAAAAGGTTTTGGAGGGTTCCTTACAATTACACCTAGAATTGGATATGAAAAAAACATACCGCCCCAGCACGTGAGACTGTGAGTGGGCCGAAAGTCCTCTCTAAGACGGGATATGCAAATAGTTGACATACTAATAAACCAATCCCTACAATCAATCATTCTCAAAAGGTATGTGTTAGAGAAAAACAAGCTGAAGCAAACTGTGTAAGATCAGGACAAGTTAAGATGGATCATATTTCTATAATGAAGCAGATTCATACCAGATACTGCAAGAGCTTGACCAATATCTTCGGTTGAAAAACCCAACCCTCCATAAGTCTTGGGAGTGACACCCCATAGTGAGAATATCTAATATGCATTTACAAAAGTCATTAAAATGAAAATACTGAATTCAAACTTTAGAGGCTATGCATTTATTAATTAGTCATCTTTTCACCTGAATAATTGAATATTTTTAGCCAGAGGGTAAGAAACTTTAACATGGTCATACCTCAGTGTAGGCCATATCATGTAGCTGAAAGACACCATATGCTATGATAGTTGACATCAGTGGCCAATTTCTGAGAAGCATAAGCAACTTTCTTGATGTCCCTTCTTCGGAATTTTGTGATTTTTCAGCTTCACCTGATGCACATGCAGCAGCATCCTCTACATCATTTGGTTGGCCGTAGGATTTCCCATGAGTATCATGCCTATGTAGTGTTTCCTATGGCAAGTTTTCGCTTATCAGAAAGGCAAATTTAGAGACACTAATAGCAATGTACAAGTATAAACTAGTAAGCCGGAGCAGGGGAGAAGATCATACCGGGAGCCAAAAACAAAGGAAGAACACACCCAGTGCAAATAATGATATCACCAAGCAAGCAAGGAAGTAGGGAAACCTGGGTAACACATCATCGTTCAGGTAGCCAAAACTTGATGAATCAGCAAAGTGCTCATATCTAAGCATTGTTAAGATGTGAAAAGTGAAGATAGGAAGCTGGCCACAATTACCTCCCAAATATTGAGTCCTGAGAGAATACTTTCGGAAATTTTTCTGCAGGCTGTGACAAGGTAGATAAAAATCCAAAGATGAATAATATTAATATTGAAGTCAAAATAGAGGAGTTCTGTTAAAAATCTCCTCAGATGTGTTGCAAAGTTCAGTAAATGCAAGCATCTCAGCTGAACAGAAAAGGCATTCATTGTTCACCTGTGCAAGATAACCACCAATTGCAGGACCAATTACCAAACCAAGGCCCCATGACGAACTTATCTGAAATAAGTTGAAAGCTTTACTGTTCAATATCCTTCAACGAATAATAGAGAATTTGCGGTAATTTGAACTGAGGATGTAACATTGTGTACATATCCATACCATTGCCATCGCCAAAGCTTGATGTTCCCTACGGCAAACTTCAGCAGCATATGCCTAGGCAACAAGATCAAATGTTGACGCAATCCAAAATCAATACCTATCCTCTTGTAAATAATTTTAAGTTCCTGAAATGATGCATTATGCAAGACTGCACAAAATATTTCACCTCCGAGATAAAATACTGAATGCCTTACGTCCTATCTACAGAACTACCTGACCGCAGGCATGGTCCGTGTGGACATGATAAGAGGTATTGAGTACTGTGAAAATACCTTGATCGGCCCAAGTACACCACACAATGCTCCCAGAAGAAATCTTGTAGTAAGTGCCATCCAATAGTTCACACTCAAGCCAAATAGTGTGTTGAATATAACTCTGACATAATCATATGTTAATAAGATAATTGCAACACCAGTTGAAAAATCCAAATCAAAAATCTTAAAAAAAAAAAACTATAAATTAATCCTACAAAGTTGCAAAGCATAGGGAGTACTTGACAGAGAATACTCACACTGCCATGATACTAAAAATTATGACAGGTTTGCGGCCATAGCGATCAGCCAGTATGCCCCATAACAGGGCAGTCGATGTTCTTCCAAACATCAATGCTGATCCTGAGGCATAACAAAATTAAGCGCTATATCATAAACAAGTGGGTCCCAAGATATTAATGTAAAATAATCAATGAATCATGCTCACCTTCGAAACCTGCATAGAAGCTAATATCTTCTTCCACTTCTGCAATCTGAAAGTCTTTTATCTACTCAACGTAGAACATACAATTACCACATGCATGGAGCCACCAAAATATAGGCTTAGACAAGATCAACCAAAACCAGAGATTTTTAAAATAGAACCGTAGAATTCTGAAAACTCAAAATTTGAACACATGGTTGGCATTGAATGATAGGCAACCTTAGGCCGCAGTACCACTTCTATTACTACAAAGAGTTCAAGTTGAAATTATGACTTGTAAGTTAGAAAAATAACAGATTACCGAGAAAGAAACGTTCATACCATGTAATATAAGAAAGGAAAGATGGATGATATTGGCAGCGCTGCAAACAGTGCCGATCGAACAAATGCCATAGGTTAGATGTCAGAACCAAACTAAGAGGCAGCAAAACTAACAAGAGAGAGAGAGAGAGAGAGAGAGAGAGAGTGTTTACAACTTACAAGCAGACAGGGTGACTACCCAAATGAAGAAAAAATGAAGCCAAGGTGGGCTAGACTTGTCTTCCTTCCTCCTCTCAACTTTGCAGCCTGGGCAATTTTCATAGTAGTGATAGTCTTTCAACAACAACGCTTCCCTCTGCTCCTTCATATTCCCAGGCTGTAGTGAGAAACAAGACCAAAGAGAAACACGAATGACAAGAATCAACTCTCAAGTACTCTTGAATGGGATATTAGTTAAAACTTGTGTCTCTTCTAATTTTGTGGGTATATATAAACGTACTAGATGAGTAACTTGCTGCTAAGAGTAAGGAGTGCATCCTTTACTCAACTGGGGTTGAGAACTCACCAGGTGAGTAACCTGCTGCTAGTGGTACTGAAGTACTTGAGGTGGAGAATCCACCAACAGACAGAGATTCTCAATAAAAAAATATGGAGATGACTCAAGATTATATTCCTCGATGCATTTGGTAAAAAAAAATATATTTATTGTGCTTTCTATCTTTTGTGTTAAATATTTTAGGCTCCATTCTTTTCAATGGTTGGTTGCGGTGTGGTAATAATGTAGTGCGGTAGAATTTGAAAAAGTGTGGTGAGTTGTGAGAAAAGTTATAGTAGGTGGGCTAGGTTAAAACAAAGAATGCGAAAAGTAGAGAAGAAAAATGAGAGAGAAAAATGAAAAGCTCCCTCCGTTCCATGTTAATCGTTGTCTTTGGAAATCGTGCAGTCAAATTTCAAAAATTTTGACAGTAAATTTCTCAATATACACAATGAGTTGCTATATAAAATTACCACCATTAGATTGGTAACGAATAATACTATCATAAAAGTATAATATTATAATTGTTAATACTATATAAGTAATTATCAATCAAAAAGTAACATTAGAGACCGTGAAAATCAAAAGTATGACAATTAATATGGAACGGATGGAGTATATTGACAATAACTGTGGTGTTGTGTAGCGAAGTATGGTGGAAAATTAAAGATTACGGTGTGGTGTGTGGTACAGTATTACACCGCAACCTATCGCATAAATGAATGGGGCCTACTATTAAGATTAACGGTCTTGCTATACATGACCTAACCACGGTAGGTAAGAAAAATGTTATTCATTTTGGAATTTTGAAATTTTCCTCTTATTAACTCTATATTTAATACTCTTCCCTTTTATATTAGTTATTATATTAATTTGTGTATCAGGCAAATTAAAAAAAAATTGATTATTAATTTCTCTAACATGTACAATGTTTTATTTTTATAGGAAAAAAGTATTATTAGATTAGTCATGAAAAATATTATCACATGAGTGTGTTGAAACTTTTTTTTTTTTTGATAAAATATAATATAAGAAATCTCAATTAAAGAAGGATATGAAAGACCATGTAGTATTTTATTAAGGGAGCATTTGGTAAGAACCCTAGGGAAAAAAAATTCCATGGATAGTTTTCTAGGAGAATATTTCTCTTATCCCCTCCTCTGGAAAATTTTCTCTATGAAAACCTTGGAAACTGTCCAGCCCTTGTAAAACTTTTTCTAAGGTCAATATATAACAAAATATAGAGAAATTAAGTCAATTTGAAAAAATTTATCATTTCCTTAAAATTTTTGACCAACCAAACGCACCCTAAGTAACAATTAATCAATATGAAACGGTGGAAGTATTAACTACTTCCAAAGAAAGTCTTTTTTTTTGGGAGAGTAAAATAAAGTCTGGATCAATAATGATTCTTTGTTTAGAAACAATTAATAAAAATTCTTTTTCTTAATTCATCAATAAAATTATTATCATATTTACCTACCTAAATTAAATATTTTAGCTGAAAAGCTATAAATCTTGAGCGTTAAAAATAACATGGCTTGACATATGTACAATGAGGGCTGTTCAAAAAATCTGGAATTAGCAAAATTGGATCGCTTGAAAAATCTGGTGTACTGAGCCGTAAAAATCGAATGTTAAACATGGTGGTTCCGGTTTGGGATATTGAAACCGACTGTGAATACGCGTCAATATCAAGTTCGGTCAATAGATAACAGTTATGTCCATTTTGGCCATTATACTTTTATCAGCTAATCCAACCGCTAATTTTACCTAACGTATTCTTTATAAACATCTACATAAACAGTTATCCGCTATCTGCTAACTGCAACCGATATCCACTGCCCCAACCATCATCCATTATCCCAACCACTCACTACTAAAAATGTGTGTATTACCAACCACTTTTTTCAACCAATTTAAAATGGTTGGAAAAACCAACCATTTTAGTAACCATTTCATATTCCAACTATTTTTCAAAAAATTTATTGGGAAAAAGAGTTGGAAATTCCAACCAATTTCGCTAAAATTTGTTGGAAAATTTTTCTACCATCCTTTTTCCTACTATTTGAAATTGGTTAGAAAATGGTTAGTAATCCAATAATTTTTCCAACCATTTTCAGATAGTAAGAAAAAGGATGGTAGGAAAATTTTTCAACCATTTTAGCAAAAGTGGTTGGAATTTCCAATTCTTTTTCCCGCTAAAATTTTTGAAAAATAGTTGTAATATGAAATGGTTGTTAAAATAGTTAATTTTTCCAACCATTTTAAATTACTTGAAAAAAAGTGTCTGGTAATACACATATTTTTAGTTGTGACCATCCGCCACTAACTATGTTAGTTTTGTCGAACATATATTTTCAAAGTGATTTTAAACTTACTCATGTTAACAAATTAGCCATAAATATAGTCATATTTAATAATTTGATGAATAACATAAATTACAGGGGGAGAGCATATTATCTAAGAGTTATAGTGAGATCAAATTCTTGACATGACTGGTAAAACCATACGTATTGTTAAAAATATTATCGAGGTGATAGTTAAAAGAATTAAAAAAAAGACAATAATGAAAAATAAAGAATAAAGAATAGTGCATAAGAAAAAAAGGAAAAGAAAGAAGAGTTATTAATGCAAATATGTACACATTAATGCACACATTAATATTACATGACTCTTCTAAAAAAATAAATTTTATATGTTTCCCGAAATGTCCTCATTAAAATCCACATATTTCGATCATCACCCTTTATACCCTGAAATATATATATATATATATATATATATATATATATATATATATATATATTGGAAAGATAAAAATATATTCCAAACGGCCCAAAAAAAGGCAATCAATCAATTACAAAAAAAATTTAGAGAATCTTAAGCAAGAAAATCTATACAGTTTACAAACTGCTTGTTATGTTTTGTGACATACAGAGTCCTATCTCTGAGGGAGCTTTTAATGATATAGAAACATTTAGGAACCTCCATGTTGATGTTATCGAAGATTTGTAGGTTTCTACTCCTCCAAACGTTGTATATAATGCTTGCTGCGGCAGCCAAGCCAATCTGCTTCCTTTGTTTAGTGGTCTTCCAGCCCATGAGTTTTTTGATCCATGAATGCAGGTTTGGGCTAGTGCAAGGCATATTCAACCAATGGGAGATGCGTTCTATGATATCTTTGGTGTAAACACAATCATAGAGGAGATGCGGGGTGGTTTCCTCGTTATGATTGCATTTAATACAATTCACATCCGTCGGTGTGTTGGAGTGAGTCGCCAGTCTGGTTCGGACAGGAAGCTTGTCATGCATAGCAAGCCAAGCAACAAACGAGTGTCTCGGTGTGTTGAGCCTATTCCAGACAAAGCGGGACCACGACCAGTTTCCTCTCTGTCCTGCAAGAGCATGGTATGCATTGGAGATCTTGTAAGGTTTGCCGTGATCGAGCAGGGTATGTAGCTTATCCTTAACGTTGCAGAGTATTTTCATGTACCAGCATGAGTCTGTGTGTGGTTTGTACTCCCACCAATACAATAGGGTTCTAGCCACAGTTATTTTGCCTTTACTAGCATTTATAAATGTTGTTAGACCCTTTACCAGCATTTATTACAAATGTTGTTAGAGTCTATGTCACTAAAGGCTCTAGCCACATTTAGAACATACATTGGTATAGACCCAAATAAATGTCATCATAGGCCTTTATTTCTATGATAATTTTGTTGTCGATCTGTTCTAGCAATTCTTGTAGATAAATATATATTCGACATTACCTGCTTCAATTTTACAAAAATTAAAACACTTGAAATCAAAATTCTGCAAACAAAGCATTCATCATTAAATAAAAATAGTATTTGCAAATATTTCACATCCTAACAAATAGGCAAATATAAGGTAGTAAACATTACAAAATTTTCTAAAATATTTCCAAAAAATAAAGTCCAGAAAAGGCTAGATAAAAAGACAGTAAGTATCACTTTCCAAAACAACAACCGTAGAATTTCTTATCATAACACACATACACAAGATTTTACACGACCGTAAAAAAGCTGGATTATGGATTTCATCTATATATTTAACAGACTAGAGATAGGATATAAAGGAGAAAAAGAAGTAGGGCTATTCAACAGATGAACCTACCGCTTTGAAATTCTCAAGAGAGACCCATCCATTATTTGATTCAAGGAGCCTAGAGCGATTGCCACATGGAGGAGATGAAGATTAGCTTGAGTAGATGAAGAAGAATCAATAATCAACAAGAATCTTGAACACCCACAAGGATTGGATATGACCTTGAGGCAAGGAGAGTCCACAACCGCAGGCATAACACCCCACGCACCATGATTAATTAGGATAAGACCACCATTAATCACTAAAGGAATGACTTGAAACGTCACCAAATTGATCGGATAAAGTAAACAAGATTTGAGAGGAAATAGGGGAAACCCTAAAATATATAAGCATTACAAACATATTCAGCAAAAAACTATCTAGAAACTAGTGCAAAGGGGTATTTATACTAAGGGGGTTAAAACAATAAAACACAGCGTTTTAACTCAAAATTACGTGCAACATACAAGAGGTCGCGAGCGCGACAGCATTGGTCGCAGGCGTTACGGGGTGTCGACGCAGCAACCGGCTTCTCATCAGCATATGGGTCGTGGGTGCAATGGCAGCTGTGAATTGGGCGCTGGTAGCATTTTCCCAAGCGCTGTCAGCGGCTCCTTCCTTGGCACTTCCGTCGTCTCTGGAACGGATGCTGGCAGCGGCTGTCGATGATGCCCAACCAAGGCTTGCCCAACGTTGTGTCGCGGGCGCTACCATGGAGGTAGCGGGCGTTACTCTCTTTCCCCAGATGGTAGCAGGCGCTACCAGTGAGGCAGCGGGCGCTACAAGCGAGGTAGCGTGCGTTACCTGTGAGGTAGCGAGCACTAAGGCCTCCTACCCACTGTCTCCTTTGCTGGTCGTCCATTGCAACGGGCGCTACATGGATGGTAGCGGGCGCTACAGCCTGCTGCCATGAATTCCTTGTGTTGTACTCTTTCCCACTTTGTGTCTCATTATCTCAGGGCCACATTCGAGCCCATATGCCATGCAGCTTCTCATCTCGAGACGATCCGGTTATGTCCTGAGGTCTCCGGGGTCGTTGACATTCCTTGGGCCTCTTCATTCGCCATCGATGGACGGCTCGAAGAAACAACAACAACTTGTTACTCATCACCCCGCCTTTTGTGAAGGTATAACGATTCTTGAAATCAAGTGGGGCAACGGTTTTAGTATGGGAATGTCAGGTCGGGGTTTCACCCATCATGTCAATAATCACAAGCCCAGCCATGGAAGCTCGGACCCGAACCCGGTACGGTTCATGCTCCCCCTCTTGAAAAAGATCTGCCCTCAACTCTTGGGAGTTAAAATGAAGGCACTTCCCATGGCTCGGCCACAGGTTTCTTGAACCCTCCAACAAACCGATCATGATCACGCTATGAACTCCACCCTGCTTGAAGAAATAGGAATTCTTGAAGAATTTTAAGGGGTGAAGGACAAAGGACGGAGGTAGGAAAATTTTGCTGAGTTAGGGAACACTCAATCTCACTAAGATTGCTATGCGGTAAAGACAAAGTTATGGATTGCTTGACCTCACTGAGAGCACACTCATCCCTTGTTTCGCTCGATAGGAGGTTCCTCAACTCACTTCCTACGCAGGTTTTGTTTTTATGGTTTAATGGTGGTTTCAAAGGAATTGGAAGGACACGGTGTAGGAAACACCAAATGCAAACACCAATCAATTGTACCTCTAAGATACTTAAGCAAACGATAAAGTACATTCTAATTTTGACTAGGATTATGTGCATAACGACTCAATCTACTCACAGCATAAGCAATATCGGGACGAGTAAATTTCATCAAGAACATTACACTCCCTATGATTTTAGCATATTCAAATTAAGACACACTAGGTCCTTTATTCTTCTTTAATGAAATACTAGGATCATAGGGAGTTCTAACAGATGTCACATCAAAATGGTTAAATTTCTTTAACACTTTCTCAATATAGTGTGCTTAACATAAAGCATAATCAGAGTTGGTTTTTTGAATTTTAATCCCTAAGATCACATCAGCTTCACCCATATTTTTCATTTCAAACAAAGAAGACAACAAATTTTTAGTCTCATTGACTACAAGCAAATTTATACCAAAGATCAGCATATCATCAACATATAAGCATATGAGCACGTAATCTGATCCAATCATCTTTGAATAAACACAAGAATCAGACAAATTTGCTACAAATCCATTTTTCATAAGAGAACTATCAAATTTCTCAAATCACTGTTTGGGAGCTTGTTTTAGACCATAAAGAGATTTTCTCAACTTACACACTTTATTCTCTTGACCAGGAACCTCACAGCCCTCAGGTTGGGTCATATAAATTTCTTTCTGTAGACACCTAACAAATGTCTCATAATTATGTAATTTTATTTACATTCATTTTGTACTTTAGATTATTTTACAAAAATGCCAAAGAAAGTGAAATGTAAAAGAGAGATGCAAAAACCAAAAAAATAAGCCCAACCCCGCCTTTGCACGCGGCCCAAGGCAGAAGCAAGCCAGGCTGGGCAGGATCCGACCTCATACCGCTAGGTATTGTGGGCGGATTCTGCCCGACCCGGGGCACCTCAACCCATCTCGGGAAGCGTGCCCTAACCTAGTTTGCGCAGCTGGACCACTAAACCTGGCGGTATTGCCGCAACATTTTCACCCTCATTTTGACCTAAATTTCTAACCCTCATTTCTCCTATGAAAAGCCCATCCATCTCCATTTCGTTTGACATCGAAATCACCTTGGCGTATTGACACTTGGTAATTTCATCTTCTCTTCTCCCTCTATCTTTCTCTCATTTTGCATACACTTAATTGACATTTCATTTTTTCTCTCTCCCTCTTCTTCTTTCACTTATATCATCTTGTAACATGAGTTAACGTTAAACTCGACCTAAATAATCCTAAATGCTTGTAAATAAAGATTCGTTCATGTTTATTTTCATTTTATTTCTTGTATATTTATTTCTCGCTTTTATTATTGCATTTACATGTAACTAAATAGCATTGATTACATTAATTAATACTCCATTTTTACTTTCTTCTTCTCCTCTTCTCTAGTGGTTTGTGGAGTCTTAACTTTTGATTTTATTAATTCTCGTTCAAAGATTAATTGACGAATCTTCCTCTTTTCCTTTCATTTCTCTTTTTCGAGTTTTATTTTCGGATTCCAGAAAATTAATTTCGGAGCGAAAAGAAAGTTTTTTTTTTTTAATTTCAAGTGTAAATAACCGGAAATCCGAATCAGGGACTGGCGCAATACTTGGCGGTATGCATGTCAGTTCACTGGTTCGGATCTGACTCCCAGGTTCGGAAGCAGATTCTGAGGCCTAGAACAAGAGCTGGTCTTGTGGTTCGGGTCTGACTTCCAGGTTCGGGGCCCCTTCCCGGACCACTGACTGACAGAATACCGCCAGGTATTGCCATAGTCAGCGGTTCCGGCTCCGACCTCGAGTCCCTCTGTTTGCTGTCCCCTATTTTCTTTTTTTCTTTTCTTTTTTTGTCATTTTCTGTTCATTTTCTAAGTAAGTAAAATTCCCGAATTTTAATATAATCAAAAAGAGTTTAATTAAGTTATTTGTTTATTTAACGGGAAATTCAAGCAAATCCCTTCAAAGAAAAGACACCCCTTTCGACTCGCCGTAACGCGTGGACACCAATGGAAGCTGATAACTGAAGATGGAAGCTGTCGTGAGATATCGTGGGTGGACGTCGATGCCGGAAAAGAGTTCACTGTAGCCTTAGGAGAGTCTTCTGAGTCCTTCAAGTCTAGTCCTAGCTTCCCTTCTGTTGAGTCAGAGTCTGTCGAGTAAGTCCCAGAGTTTATCTTTTGATGTACCCGTTTTTCTTGATCCAATAAAATGAATGTTTGTTTGCTTATCATGATCTCTTTTCCCTCTTCCCTGAACTGTTTTTGCCAATAGTGATGCTGAATTAACGAACTCAAAAGAATTAATAAAAGTTGTTGAAGAACATGAAAATCACACAGCCATAATGAAGGAAACAATAAGCATTAACGTAGGAACCTTAGAAATCCCTCGGGAGTTGAAACTTGGGAAATATTTAACTTTGGAAGAACAAGAGGAATACACCGAGTTGCTCTGAGAGTTCGTTGACATATTTGCATGGTCCTATAACGACATGCCGGGGATCGACCGAGAGATAGCCGAACATTCCCTCCCTTTATATCTAGATGCAAATCCAATCAAGCAGAGACCCAGAAGGGTGAAACATGAATGGTCACGTAAAATTTTATTAAAGGTGGTAAAACAGCAAAAAACAGGTTTTATTAAAGTGATCGAATATGCAGACTGGCTAGCCAACATTGTGTCTGTGCCCAAGAAGGACGGAAGGGTAAGGATGTGTGTTGACTATAGAGACTTGAATAAATCAAGTCCTAAGGATGACTTTCCATTGCCTCACATCGACATTCTGGTAGATAACACATGTGGGCATGAGTTACTATCTTTTATGGATGGGTATTCGGGGTATAATCAAATCAAGATGGCAGAAGAAGACATGGAAAAGACCGCCTTCATCACACCATGGAGAAATTTCCACTATGTAGTAATGTCATTTGGGTTAGAATGTTGGGGCTACTTACCAAAGAACGACCACAACCTTACTATATGACATGATGCACAATGAAGTTGAAGTATATGTCGACGATATGATTGTCAAATCAAAGAAACGGACAGAATATACTATCAGTTTAAGAAAGTTTTTCCTCTGATTAAAGAAGTATAATATTAGGCTAAATCAACAAAAATGCACCTTTGGGGTCACCTCCGGCAAGCTGTTTGGCTTTGTAGTCACCTCGCGCGGTATAGAAGTAGACCCAGCTAAGATTAAGGCTATTCAAGACCTTAAACAGCCCAAGACTGAAATTCGAGGGTTCCTTGGAAGAGTTCAATACATAAGTCGTTTCGTCTCGAAACTAACCATGACGTGTGAGTCATTGTTCAAAAAACTGAAAAAGGGGACAAAACCACAATGGGATGAAAAATGCCAAGATGCCTTTGACAAGATCAAAGAGTACTTAACACATCCACCGGTGCTAATGTCACCCGTGCCCAATGAACCACTTCTTCCATATCTCACCATTACCGATACAGCAATGGGGGCAATGTTGGCTAAAAAGGTTGAAAGTCAAGAAAGGGTCATCTATTACTTGAGTAAGAAGTTTCTGGAATATGAGCTTCGCTACACAAAAATAGTAAAAATGGCCCTGGCTCTCGTTTGGGCTACCAAGAAACTTCGCTACTACATGCTTTCGCACACGGTGCACATCATATCAGAAAAGAATCCGGTCAAATATGTCTTGGAACAACCAATAGTCAATAGTAGGGTGGCTCGATGGATGGTGATGCTCTCTGAGTTTAATCTCAAATATGTACAACAAAAATACATCAAGGGAAGAGTTGTGTCAGACTTCTTAGCTGATTCGCCTTCAAATGAACCTCACCCAGTGGAATTAGAATTTCCCGATGAACAAGTCTTCAATACATATGACGAAACATGGGAAATGCACTTGGATGGAGCATCCAACCAAACGGGATGTGGAGCCGGCATTATCCTAATCTCGCCTGAAGGAGCACATACACCATTATCCGTAAAACTCGACTTCAGGGTTACCAACAACGCAGCTGAATATATATGAAGCTTGTATTCTAGGCATACAAGTTGCACTAAAAATGAACATCAATAGGCTGAGGGTCTCTGGAGACTCCAACCTTGTGATCAATCAGGCCAATCATAATTGGAAAATGAGGGATGAAGATATGGCCACATATCAAGCATACTTAACTAAACTTTCCGAGAAATTTGACTATATTACCTTCACGTATCACAAACGAGAAGAGAATGAATTGGCAGATTCCTTAGCCAAGCTCTCATCATTAGTGGCCATCCTGGCGGGAATAAGGGAAAGGCCTATAATAGTCCAAAGGAAGAGTGAACCGACATATGTATACTCCCTAGACACATGCGAGATTAACCCGGATTGTTGGTATTATGACCTTTACATATACCTGACAAAAGGGGAATACCCAGATAGGCTTGAAACTAGAGCGCAAAGGGTTGTTCGACTTATGGCAGCTCAGTACTGTATAATTCAGGATAGACTCTAGAAGAAGACTAGCACAGGTTTGACTCTACTGTGTGTCGACAAGGAAGAGGCCAAGAAGATCATGGAGTCTATACATAGTGGAGAATATGGTCCACACATGAATGGTGGGATCTTAAATAAAAAGATTGAGAGAACTGGTTATTATTGGACCACCATGGAGGCTGATTGTCATGCCTTTGTCAGGAAATGCCTCAACTGCCAAGTTTATGCGAATTTACAGCATCAACCGCCAACCTACCTCACTACATTGACTTCCCCATTGCCTTTCTTAATGTGGGGAATAGACATCATCGGTAAAATATCTCCTACCGGTACCGGGGGCCATGAATTTGTATTAGTGTCCATTGACTATTTTCTCGAAATGGGTTGAAGCGGCATCGATCCTACGCCAAGATCACTTCAAAACATATGGCTAAGTTTATCCAATAGAACATCATCTGTAGATATAGAGTACCACATGAAATAATAAGTGATAACGGAAGACATTTCATGAAGGAAGTCACTGAATTGCTTGAAAAATACAAGATTCAGCATCATCACTCGTCAGTTTATAGACCACAAGTCAATGACGCCGTGGAAGCAGCAAATAAGTCATTGGCCAGAATCATTGAGAAGATGGAAGTAACTTATAAAGATTGGCCTGATAAGTTACCCTTTGCTTTATGGGGGTACCGAACGTCAATTCACACTGCTATCGGGGCGATCCCATACTCATTAGTTTACGGGATGGAGAGATAGCAATACCTTCCTTGAGGATAGTGACGGAAAGCCGAATTCCCGAGGCAGAGTGGGCTAGAACTTGATATGAAGAACTGACTTTGATTGATGAACGAAGGTTGAGAGCCATGCATAATGTCCAAAGTTATCAGAATAGAACTTCAAGGGCTTTTAACAAGAAAGTGAAGCCAAGAAATCTAAAAGAAGAAGATTTGGTTTTAAAGGAGATGAGAGCACTAGTTCAAGATCCACGAGGAAAATTCAAACCAAATAGGAAAGGTTGTTACATCATCAAGACTCTACTACCAGCAGGAGCTACAATTAAAAAAGTTGGCAACCAAAAAAGTTGGCAACCAACTTAGATCAATTAAAAAATAGGAATTGTCTCAACCAACCAACTTAGATCAATTAAAAAAGTTCTATGCTTCAGTGCTTGAGTGACATAGCTAAGACACTGAATTCGGCCCAGAAACTTGGCAATGTTTAGAAAAAGGAGAGGTGAACTACGAAGGTCTGATTCTACTCATGTAGATACGTAAGAAGCCCGTGAGGTCCGGCCCATATCATTATTTTTTCTTTTTCTCTTTGTTGGAAAGCAATAGATGTAATGAAATTCATAAATACTATTGTTATTTCATATTAATAATAAAAAAGTTCGTTAAATTGCTTTAGTGTCCTCCTAAGAAATAAATCACTAACGAAATTCAAATATAATAATAATAGTCCTAAAGGTTACAAGAACACACTTGTAACTTTACTCAGCATCAAACTAACTATTGGCTTAAGCAGATTTAATCTTTCTTCTCTTTCTCGGGCCTCTTGCTAGGACCAACATCTTTGTCTTTTGGGGGCGGACGTTCCCTCTTCTTAGGTTTCTCTTTGTAGACTCGAGGCTCTTTCCCATTTCCCTTCCCAGAAGGTTGGGGTTCAGCTCTTCTAGGAGAAGACCTAGGCTCTCTAATAACCAAAGAAGGCAAGGTAGGCTCCCTGGTACCACGTCGAGCTGGGGGCTTCTTCACAGTGATTCCTCTTTCTTCTTCTTCTGAATAGCATCCCACCTCTTGTATTCAAAGTCAAGCCTGTTACAAACTGAAAGTTGTCCTTTCTCATCCTCTTCCCTTAGCTTCCTTCGCTCCTCAGGGTCTTTCTCACTCAACCATTTGATAAAAGCTTTGGTCACATAGGTAGTAGCAACTTGTGTGTTATCCTTGGGGGCTTGAATAGCAGGAATATTGCTCCAGTAGGTAGCCCAACCCTTTGCCACCACATCAGTGACTTCATGATGCTTTTGAGGAGTATAGTCCAATAGAGGAATGAGTTGTTTCCTCCCCATCTATCGCATCACCCTCAAAGGGAAATAATAAGTGCAATGGGTGAGACTAATCAACCTCACATGAGCAGTCCCATATTGTGGGCAAACATAATGATGAGCACCCCACCACTCTATCCACCAATCAACTGGAGGGTTCTTCTTGAGGCACTTAATCCAAGCACCCATAGACTCCTTTTCATCCAAGTAAAGCTTGCGGTGGAGGATCCTATGAACCTTCTGGTCCACTGCAGTCAATGGAGGTGCCATCTGCCTCAAGTGGTCCGTCAACCAAATCTGATCGAGAAAATCAAGTCGCATGAAATTCCAAAAATATGACAATAACCGACTAATATCTGCGCAGCATTCGACCGACTGACTGTATTAATTAATTTGAATCTGAATAGAACTACATGCCTAGAGGCATGACAATCTGATCAGACTATGAAAATCAACTGACCAACATTGTCTGAATAGAACTACATGCTTGGAGGCATGACAACCCGACTGGAATCAAATCTGATAAAACTGAACAGAAAACGTAAGGACAACTAGACAGAGAAGCATGCCTGGAGGCATGACAGCCTGACTAGACTTGAACATAACGACACTGTGCTGAAGAACAGACAAAAACTATACAGATTGCAGTACCTGTAGGCATGACTACCTACCCAATATTCCGAACAGAAAATAAATCGTACCTGGAGGATGAGAGGACTTTTGCGCCATGACTCTGTTTTGTCTTCCTCATCCAGACCCATGATGTTTTCTCCTAGCACCAAGGGAGTAGGATTTCCTCCACCTCTCATTTCGTCCAAAACGTTGATCAAACACACCGGGATGGTTCCCGATCCTCCGTGGTGGAAAAGGAATTGTCCTAGGATGCATAAAGCCACCGCTCTAACCTTGATCTCGGGACCAAGGTCTAAGGTTTTAGGCGATTGGAAATAGTCTAAGAGGGTTAGCAAGTGTATCTTTCCACCAATCAAGATACTCCCTAAGACTCTTTCAGGTAGGCGTAGTAAACGTTTGAATTTTGAAGGCGCATCGTCAAAAGTGATGGGGAGTGCAGGCCAAGCCAAAGAATCCACACCCAACATAGCATCCCATTCTTCAACCAAAGGACATAAGTCAACATCCCCAAAGCGAAAAACATGCATCACTAGATCCCATAATGCAATGCATGCGAAGAGAAAATCTAGAAACAAAACCACTTGCTTCAAGCTCAAGAAAATTGAAAGATTGTACCTTTGGAGTTCCGTCTTCTCATTCTTGGAAAGGGCACTCAACCACGCAGATAGTCTCTTCTCAAAAGCCATGGGCGACGACGTAGAAATCGAGTCACGGTCACACGATTTTCGAGGCAGAAAAGTTGATCAGTTTGGGAGAAATTCTCGCGGCAGCAGAACACTGCCTGCAATACCTGCAGGTATTTAAAGGCAGAATAACAGCTTTTGAACACGAAAACCTAGGCGCTGACTGGACAGGCCTAGGTTACAATACCTGCAGATATTCATTGGCGGAGCAGCAGATTTTTGGGCACGAAACCTTAGGCGCTGAATGGATAGGCCTAGTTGCAATACCTGTAGGCATGCTAGATCAGTGGCCCGTTTTTTTTTAATCTTTGATTTCTGTTTTTTTCCTTTTCTTTTCCTTATTTTCTTACGTTTTCTTAAAAAAAAATCTTCACCATTTCACCTCCTTATTTTATTTATTCTTTTATTTTTTATTTTTTATTTTTTTACCTCTTTATTCTCTTTATTCTCTTTATTTCTTTTTCTTTTTCTTTTCCTTTATTTTTATTCTACTTCTTCTTTCTCTACCTTTTCAAACAATAAGAGCATAATACCGGTGTTTTATTTTGACCTATCCCGAAATAAATGAAATTACCATCCCGACACTTATGGTCTTTCTTTTTTCTTTTGTCATTTTTTTTATTTTTGGGAAGTGGGGGATGCACGCCCCACCTTGCATCTACATTTTAGGATGTAAATTTTGAGTCGTAGGATAGAATCATTGAAGTACATAATAGTTTCTCTGCATACACTGTCTTAAAGTCTGAGTGCATACATGCATCATAATAAAACATAGAATAGGAGTCTCATGCATAATACCTAGCTAGTTCAAACATAAAGTTTCATCATGCACGATACATATGTAAAGTCTCATAATGCATACATAAAATCTGATCCTGCATTCATAACCTAGCCCACATCAAAGAAAGTGAGAAGAACCACGAGAGCTATGACGGCTGGAGCTCGAACCAGCTAGACCAACATCATGACTACCTCCGGGGGGCTGTCTACCCCATGTTGGATCACTAGTTGCATCGAAAAGGGCATCTACAAATGCATTACCTGTTGGAGCAGTAGGAGGCAAACTAGCTAGGGCAGGCTCATGGCGACCCATGGGAGGCCAACGAAATGAAGATGGAACATCTCGAGGAGAACCAAAACTCCTGAGCACCTCTGTATCTCCCTGACTCCCAAGTACTTCGGTGTCGCCTGAACCGCCAATAATCTCAGTACCTGAAAACTGCCGAGAAGCGAGCACCTCAGTATCACCAGGTTGAACAGAATTACCACCTGTAACTTGGGAGCCAGTAGAACGCCGACCAGATCTCTCACCAGACTGACGGCTTGCGTGGCGCTCAGTATGACGGCTCGACCTATGACTAGAATGACCAACAGAGTGACCAGAAGGGTGATGATCTGAATGAGTCAGAAGCTCTGTCTCTTGGCGCTCAAAAGATTGACCATGACTTGGAGGCGTCGCCCCGGTATCCCCCCCTCCAAGTGAGCAACCGTAGCCATGAGACGAACTACAGCCACCATGACTACTCGAACCTGGGATTTCTGCTTCATTTCGGGAACGATGGGCATAGCGCCACCTCCTCTACACGACATTTGTATATCGCGAAGCCGCTCCCGTAAAAGCATATCATCGGACGAACTGACAGTCCAAGTCAATTGACCAGCAGCGACATGGCGACGAGAGGATTCGACGAGCTCAAGATTGCGGAAATCCCCAATTGAAAAACGAGGAGGTTCGAGAGCACGCGGAGGAGGACCGCTTTCGACACTAGAATGGCGAGGGACTCCACCATAACCTTGATAAGTGTATTTTATTTATATGTGATCTTGGGTTATTTAGAGTTAATTTGAGTGATTATTGATATGAATGTATTATTTTCATACTCGAATTCTCTATTTTATGCTTGGTTGGAGTTTGGTCTAGTTTTATAGGAAATTGATGTTAAAGTGAAGAAATCAAACTCAAAACCAAGTCCAAGGAGTCCAAGTATATCACAAATCAAGAGAGAGATCCACCCCAAGGCCCAAACATTGGCCCAAGAAGGCATTAGGTGCCGTCTGGCACCAACACGGGTGAGAACAGACTCAACACCAGTTGTTTCAGCCTCCAGAAAGTCCAGAATCCAATTCCAGTAAGCAACATGGTCCGTGTCTAGGCAACACGACCCGTGTTGACTTCGACACGGTCCGTGTTGACCTGTATCGACCCGTGTTGACCTTGTTGCGGAAGTGGTGTTTCGGCTTCATTTTAATGCTATATAATTGTTATCTGGCTGTATTGATTGGCATCCATTATCATCCTCATCATCATATTCATCTATCCTATCATCCATATTTCCATCCACATTCATGCATTGTGAAGATAGAGTGATTGGTTGAGTTTTGGAAGATTGGTTCTCAAGAATTGGAGAGAAGTGGAGGAGCAAAAGTCCCCGCGGATCAACATTCAAGAAAGGATTGAAATCCAACTCGGTTTATTCCTCTTTCTTTAGATTTTCATGCATTTTAGTATAGAATTTCATATGTTTAGTGAATCGAACATGAGTAGTGAGTAGTTTTCATAAGTTTAGGGGAATAAACCCTCATTAGTTTCTCTTATGGATTGAGTTTTGTTGGATTAAACAAGTTTGTTAATCTAGTTTGAATGCATTTTAATTAACCTTTGATTATGTATGTCATTTTTTTTAACTGGCCATCAAGAATATGGAATTAGATTGTTGAGTGAAGTACCGAACAAAGAAATTCGATAATCGGAACCCTTAGGATTAAACTAGTTATGCAGTGAACTAGACATAAAAGACTTTATAATTAGGGGTCATTGGATAATTTGATCTTCAACTTAGTTATAATTGAAATAACCACGACAGTAGGTGATTAATTTTGCTAAGCAATCCGTTTCATTGCCAAAAGCTCGCTGCGGAATAATTTATGCGATTACCGACCCTAAAATGTACCAAATTAGTGACATACATGTTCAATCCACTTGTTTGATTCATAGAGTGAGTTAGGTTTTATCCCCTGAACGTCTTTCTCATATTGATTTGATCTTGTGAATTGTGTGAATAGTTAATTGTTTGCCTTCGTAGTGAATAGAAATAGAAGTAGATTGTTTCAAACAAAAACCCGATCGACTTAGCAATCAACTAGGAGGCTAGTTTAGTGCGTTGAAAGGAAAAGTCCCTGTGGGAACGACCTTGATTCATGCTACAATTTCACCCGTGCACTTGCGACCTATCAAGTTTTTTGGCGCCGTTGCCGGGGACTTTGTCCTTAGCCAGCCATTGAACAAATACCCTAAGGTTGCCTAAGTCATTTATTTTCTGTTTTGATTTTCCTTGGTGTTTTTGTTTTTGTCTTGCCAGGTTTACTATACGTGCATACGAAAAGCTCCACTCTTTTAGTTTGATCCTGAAATCGAAAGAACCTTTCGCTCCAGGTGGAAGAAGCAAAAGTTAGAGCATGCCCGGAGAAAGCAAGAAGAAAACTCCAAGCGAAAAAACGCCATGTCTGGTTGTGGTGGCGGTGGCGGCGGCGACGACGAGCCTAGAGTCACGCTTGGCTCTTATGTGATGCCCAATTTCACAAATCAACCTTCCCCCATAAATCTTCCAAATGTGGTCGCTACTGATTTCGAGCTGAGGAGTTCACTCATCAATTTGGTGAAGGCCAACCTATTCCATGGCCTTCCCAATGAAGATCCCAACCGGCACCTTCGCCTCTTCAACCAAGCATGTGAGACTTTTAAGGCAAATGGTGCAACGCCCGATGCAATCAAGTTGCGATTGTTTCCCTTCTCACTTGAAGGGAAGGCTTGGGAGTGGTTGGACTCTTTTCCATCAAGCTCCGCCATCACCACTTTTTACCAACTTGCTAGCGTATTCTTGACGAAGTACTTTCCTCCTAGCAAGTTGACGAGCCTCCGGAATCAAATTTCAACATTTGTCCAAGAGCCGGATGAGTCCCTCTATGAAGCATGGGAGAGGTTCAAGGACCTCTTACGTCAATGCCCCCACCATGGTTTTGAACCATGGGTCCCGATACAAGCTTTCTACAACGGGGAGGATGACAACTTGAGGGCCAACATCTTGGCGGCGGCGGGAGGCAACATCATGTCCAAAACAGTGGCGGAACTTCAAACTTTGATTGAGGAAATGGCGATCAATAGCTACCAGTGGTCAAAGCCCCGTTCCAAGAGGACGGGAGGTAAGTATGATGTTGATGCTATTTCTATGTTGAATGCTAAATTGGATGCCATGACTAAAAAGATGGATATGTTGAATGTAAATGCTCCCCCTCCCCAACCATGTGCGTCGTGTCAATCATATGAGCATGAGACCTTGAATTGTCCTAGTAGGTTGGCTAGCAATGAATCGACCGAAGTGGTTAACTATGTTGGTAACCCTTCCAATAGGCCAAACTTTGACCCTTTTTCCAATACTTACAACCCCGGTCTTAGGTTCCACCCGAACTTTTCTTACCGGAACAATAACCAAATGGGTCCACCCCAAGGGAAAAGACAAACCCAAGCACCTCCACCACAAGCTCCCCAAAAGCCTAACCTAGAGGCCATGATACAAGCTTTAATGTTGTCTCAACAACAACACCAACAACGGCAACTCGAGCATCAACAAAGACAAGATGAGATGATTAAGGCCTTAGCTACGAAAGTTGACCTTATGAGCACCCACAATCGAATGCTTGAGAACCAAATTGCTATTCAAGCTAGTACCTCCACTCCTCCTCCGGGATCACTTCCCGGACAGCCCATTCCCAACCCTAATGCCCAATGCAATGCCATTATTTTGAGGAGTGGGACACAATATGACGGACCTAGCATGCCAAATGCTAAGCATGGGGGGGGGTTGAGGTTGAGAAAAAGGTTGAGAAGCCTAGTGAGAAAGTTGATGGGAGTGAGAGAGAGAGAAAGACCTTGAGAGTGAGCCTTCAAAAGAGAACACCGAAACCCGACCTCATCTCCCTCTAGAATTTACAAACCACCGTTACCTTTTCCTCAACGATATGCTAAGGCTAAATTAGATGCAAAATTCGGCAAGTTCTTTAATATGTTAAAGCAATTGAATGTGAATGTGTCGTTTTTGGATGGTTTATCTCAAATGCCTTTGTATGCAAAGTTTTTGAAAGAAATCCTCTCTAAAAAGAGGAAAATTGATGAAATTGAGGAAGTTGCTTTGACTGAAGAGTGTAGTTCTGTGGTTCTTAACAAGCTTACTCCTAAGCTTAAGGACCCGGGAACCTTTAATATCCCATGTGGCCTAGGTAGTTTAACCGTTGACCGAGCTTTGTGTGACGTGGGTTCTAGTGTAAGCTTAATGCCCTATTCTTTGTATGAACGGTTGAACCTAGGAGAGTTGAGACCAACTACCATGTCATTGCAAATGGCGGATCGTTCCATCAAGTACCCTAAGGGTATTTTGGAGGACTTTCCCCTTAAGGTGGGTAATTGCTATGTGCCTATTGATTTTGTCATCCTTGATATGCCCGAGGATTCCCGTACTAAAATCATTTTGGGGAGACCTTTTCTTGCTACCGTAGGGTGTGTCATTGATGTACAATGTGGGAAGATGAAGTTTAGGGTAGGGGAACATGAACTAGAATTTGACTTATTCCGTGATGTTTTTCCACAAGAAGTTTCCCCTTGTTTTGGTGTTGATGTGTTACGTGAAAAGGATAAGCATGTTGATGGTTTGGTTTGTGAGAGACATGATGATTGTGTGCGTGATGCTGACGGTGAAGACCTTGAGAAATCTCATGTCAATTTTGTTGAACATCCTTGTGGTTTATTTATTGCTAAAGGCCATGAACTTGGTGATGCAAGGGTGGGAATAAAAGAAACTTTGCCCCCACCTAACATCATCAAGAACGTGCCTTATACTTTTGACAAGGGTGCTTTCGATGAGTTTTTCAGGTTTGATGATGGGGATCCCTCCATTTCTAGAATTTTTAGGATTTTTCTTTGATTTATTTTAATTTTTCTAGGATTTTTAGAAATTTTCCTCCTTTTTATTTTCTTTTATAAGTATTTTTCTTGGGATTTTGTTTTGATTTCCTTTAATTTTGAAAAGAAAAAAAAGTCTAAAAATCTGAAAAAATTTGAAAAAAAATAAAAAGAAGAAGTGAGAAAAAAAGAGTTTGAAAAAATGAGAGTGAAAATGAAATAAATTTTTAGAGAATGAGGGAATTGAGTGAAACAAGTGAGTGAAATAAAGAAAAAAATGGTAAAAGTAGAGTGAGGATTCGATCCCGGGTTCAAAAGGCGAAGAACAAGGCCAACACGGATCATGTTGACCCTAGCACGACCCGTGTTGCCTTCCAGAGAGTTAGATTTTGTGCACACGGTTCAACACGGACCGTGTTAGTTTAACACGATCCGTGTTGAACCCCGCGTCCAGGTAACACGGGTTTTCACCCGTTTTGAAGGCCTTTCTTTTCATTTTTTTAAAAGCGTCTGTTTTGGCCTCTCCTCACCCGTGCTAAACCCTAAACTCTCTCCACCCTCACTCACTCATTCTTCTTCCTCCATCTCCCTCAAGAGCTCTCAACTCCATAGCCATTCTTTCTTCCTCCATTACTCTGTTTGCTCTAGTTCCCTCATTTCTTTATCAAATCACTCCATTTTTCTTCCATTCTTCATCTTTTTCCTTCCTCTTTCAGATCCAACCAATTTCATCCTCATTCCTTTCACTCTATTTTTCAACCAATTCCACCTCCATCACCAAAAAACATCCATTATCATCCTCATCATTATATTCATCTATCCTATCATCCATATTTCCATCCACATTCATTCATTGTGAAGATAGAGTGATTGGTTGAGTTTTGAAAGATTGGTTCTCAAGAATTTGAGAGAAGTGGAGGAGCAAAAGTCCATGCGGATCAACATTCAAGAAAGGATTGAAATCCAACTCGGTTTATTTCTCTTTCTTTAGATTTCCATGCATTTTAGTATAGAATTTCATATGTTTAGTGAATCGAACATGAGTAGTGAGTAGTTTTCATAAGTTTAGGGGAATAAACCCTCATTAGTTTCTCTTATGGATTGAATTTTGTTGGATTAAACAAGTTTGTTAATCTAGTTTGAATGCATTTTAATTAACCTTTGATTATGTATGTCATTGTTTTTGACTGGCCATCAAGAATATGGAATTAGATTGTTGAGTGAAGTACCGAACAGAGAAATTCGATAATCGGAACCCTTAGGATTAAACTAGTTATGCAGTGAACTAGACATAAAAGACTTTATAATTAGGGGTCATTGGATAATTTGATCTTCAACTTAGTTATAATTGAAATAACCACGACAGTAGGTGATTAATTTTGCTAAGCAATCCGTTTCATTGCCAAAAGCTCGCTGCGGAATAATTTATGCGATTACCGACCCTAAAATGTACCAAATTAGTGACATACATGTTCAATCCACTTGTTTGATTCATAGAGTGAGTTAGGTTTTATCCCCTGAACGTCTTTCTCATATTGATTTGATCTTGTGAATTGTGTGAATAGTTGATTGTTTGCCTTTAGTAGTGAATAGAAATAGAATTAGATTGTTTCAAACAAAAACTCGATCGACTTAGCAATCAACTAGGACGCTAGTTCAGTGCGTTGAAAGGAAAAGTCCCTGTGGGAACGACCTTGATTCATGCTAGATTACCAAACTTGTTCAATCCAAAAAAACTCAATCCATAAGAAAAACTAATAAAGGTTTATTCCCCTAAACTTATGAAAACTACTCACTACTCATGTTCGATTCACTAAACATATGAAATTCTATACTAAAATGCATGGAAATCTAAAGAAAGAGGAATAAACCGAGTTGGATTTCAATCCTTTCTTGAATGTTGATCCGCGGGGACTTTTGCTCCTCCACTTCTCTCCAATTCTTGAGAACCAATCTTCCAAAACTCAACCAATCACTTTATCTTCACAATAGATGAATGTGGATGGAAATATGGATGATAGGATAGATGAATATGATGATGAGGATGATACTGGATGTTTTTTGGTGATGGATGTGGAATGGGGTGAAAAATAGAGTGAAAGGAATGAGGATGAAATTGGTTGGATCTGAAAGAGGAAGGAAAAAGATGAAGAAAGGAAGAAAAATGGAGTGATTTGGTGAAGAAATGAGGGAACTAGGCTAAAAAGAGTGATGGAGGAAGAAAGAATGGCTATGGAGTTGAGAGCTCTTGAGGGAGATGGAGGAAGAAGAATGAGTGAGTGAGGGTGGAGAGAGTTTAGGGTTTAGCACGGGTGAGGTGAGGCCAAAACGGACGCTTTTAAAAAAAATGAAAAGAAAGGCCTTCAAAATGGGTGAAAACCCGTGTTACTTGGACGCGGGGTTCAACACGGATCGTGTTAAATTAACACGGTCCGTGTTGAACCGTGTGCACAAAATCTAACTCTCTGGAAGGCAACACGGGTCGTGCTAGGGTCAGCAATATCCGTGTTGGCCTTGTTCTTCGCCTTTTGAACCCTGGATCGAATCTTCACTCTACTTCTACCTTTTTTTTTTCTTTATTTCACTCACTTATTTCATTCAATTCCCTCATTCTCTAAAAATTTATTTCATTTTCATCCTCATTCAAGCTCTTTTCTCCTCTTCAAGTGTACAAGATTTGGTTTCTCTAATTTCTTTGTTTTATTTAGTTCACTTTCGTTTTTTATTTTCGTTTTTAGTTTTAATTTTTGTGTTTAATATTTGAATCTCCATTGTTATTCACCATTGTTGTGTTTCAAGTTTTTTTTTGAAGTGTGGATTTTCATGTGCATATTTTGATTTTCTGTTTTCGTAATTTGTTAGTTTGATTTTTCTTTGTTGAATTTTCTGTTTTTGTTCTTAGTTTGTTTTAATTTTCTTGTTTGAGTTTGGCTTAATTTGTGAATATTATGGTCTTAACTTAGTTTAGGTTTAGCTTAAATTAGTTTACCTTTGTTTAGTTTCTAATTTTGGTTTTTTAGAGTTGTTGAATGTTGTATATATTACGTGTCTAGTAGTATAACCTAGTTTAGCTTTGTAAGAGTCTTTAATCCATTAGCAATTGACTTAGACTTAGTCTCGATTTAGTTTAATTAGTAGTGTTTAAGAGTTTTAAGGTCTTAGAAAACATAGAATTTAAATTGATTTGAGTCATATGTACATAAGTTTATGATTAGTTTAGGTCTTAAGTTTCTTAGTTTTGCTTAGTTTTTCTTTGTTACTCTTGATATATTACTAACTTTTTAGCTTGTATATTTTGTATAAAAGATGGTCAGGACTTCGCGTGGTGAGGAGCAAGCTTCAAAACGGCACAAGGGGGACAATGGTGACAAAGGCAAAGGCAAAGAGGGCTCATCTTCTAGGCAAAAGCGAGGTAATAACCCTTTTAATACCTTGCTTTATCTAAGCGCACTATACTCCCTACTCGTTACATGAATAAGCAATTTTAACAAACCACTGGCATGCTAGATGATGTAGAATGGCTTCTGAATAGAAAAGGCATGTTAGATTTTGCGAGGATGAGAGAGCCGACCTATCGGAACCTTACCCTAGAGGTGCTTAGCACCTTTGATGGAAATCTTAGAACACAAGAGGGTAGGATTACCTTTAGGATAGATGAAGAGGAATATCATTTGACTCTCGCCCAATTTGCTCAGATCTTTCGTTTACAAGTTGTCCACGGTGTCGCCACACGAGATGTGCCCCCTTTAGCTGACTGGAACGCCAATGAATTTTGGCAGTTTACCACAACTAGGAATGACTACCACCCGAGTATGTCTAAGTGCACGCACATACGGAACCCCGTGTTCCGTTACACGCAGCGCATCCTTGCTTGTGGGTTATTTGGTCGAGGGGATAGTATGAATGTTGCGGCTCAAGCTGAATTTTACATGGAATGGGGTATGTATTACGCACGACCCAAGGATAACCCCGCCGCTCTTTTTGCCACACATTTAGCCCGCATCACATCTCACACAAAAGGAGATATCGTTATTGGTGGGTTGCTCATGGTTTTGGCTAGGCACTTTGGTTGGGATCCGGCTCGTCACGAGAGGGATAGGGTAGAGGGCCCAATGACCTTAGATGGTAGGGCTATTAGAGACATGAAAATGTGCAAGTTAAGAGGGGAAGAAGTTTGGTGGGTGTACCCTAACAATGAGTTGATGAGGCTTCCTCATCCGGACCTTACTATACAAGAGCTCCCAAATATTCTTTTCCTTCCTAACGCACCCGTTCCACAACCTAACCCTATTCCAGACCAAGTTCCTTCGCCTTCTCATCACGAGGGTGGCGGGGATGATGAAGAAGGTCCCGCCGCCGCTTTTGATTTCCAAGATAGTTTTAATTCTTTGCGTGCGGACCATGCCTCCCTTAGTACCTATTGCGAAAATGAGTTTGGTTATTTTCAAACCACTTCGAACCAAA
This sequence comes from Portulaca oleracea, assembly GCA_029582165.1. Lineage (NCBI taxonomy): Eukaryota > Viridiplantae > Streptophyta > Magnoliopsida > Caryophyllales > Portulacaceae > Portulaca > Portulaca oleracea. Next base: position 38,671,330 of record CM055880.1, on the reverse strand, counting down.
TTTTACAAAACCAAACTCGTCTTTTTGAGAGGCTAGACCTTCTTGACCAAGCCAACGCCGCCCAAGCTACCGAACAAGCGCGCATGCTCGAGATGATGCAAGCGATGCGCGAATGGCAATTGAACTACCCTCACCAATATCCTTACCTACCTCCTCCACCACCACCGCAGTGATTGTCCTGTTTTTCCCCTTTTGTGCTCGTTTCTTCTTGTTTTATACATTGAGGACAATGCTTTGTCCAAGCATGGGGGGATTAATTTGAAAATTTTGGGGTTTCATCTTTGTGTATATGATTTTATTTTTCTTTAGTTTAGTTTAGTTTTTCTTTTTGATTTTTCTAGTTTTTAGCTATCATTTGTAAATTTCTTGAATCCACATCGAGTTACATTAGTTAGTATCATATTAGATTTTATTTTCTTTCTTTTTCTTAGTTTTTAGTTTCTTATTTTCTAGTTTTTCATTTGACTTTTGATTTTAGATTTTGAAAAAACAAAAAATTCAGAAAATTTCAGAAAATTTAAAAAAAATTGAAAAAGAAAAAAAAGAAAAAAAATAAGGTTAAAATAAGATTAGTGAATAAAATTCTCCGATGATGAATTAAAGCTAGATAAGTTTTCTTTTGATTTGATTTAGTCTTTATAGCCCTTTTGTGAATTAAAGTTTTGAAAAGAGTTGTGAAAAATAGAAAGTTTAGAATTGTACTTTGATAGTGAAGATTGATTGCCCTTTTGAGATCTTTTGGATTGAGTTTAGCACATATACATCTACTTGAGCTAGGTTTATTTGAGAGCTTTAACCCGTGAGACCACAAAGGCCTTAAATGACTAATCATTTTTATTAGTCTCATTTCCATGTGTGGCTCATCCTTAGTTGCATTCTCTAGAACTTGCGATGCATCTCTTTGAAACTGCATTTTTGCTTGTGCATTGGTAATATGATAAAGGCATTCTTGTACATATTTTAGCTACAAAGCCAAATAGCCACCTTTTACATGTGAATTATCCGCTTTTAACGCACTTTTAGCCTTGTATCACTCTTTCTTTTGATTACCTACATTTTTAGCCATGGCCGTATATATAATTTCCTACCCTTAAGCTATTGCTTGGAGTGTTAGAGTGTAAAAGTTAGGTTGATTTTGGTGTATTTGTGGTTTGGTCTTGTTGGAGATGTTGTGAAATTGAAATATTCTGAGATTGCTCCCCATTGTAGCTTGATATGGGTTGAGTTGGAATTGCTTTATTGATGTATATATCTTTGAGTTTGAATTGAAATTGAAAAAAAAAAGTGAAAAAAAGAAAAGCAAAAAAAGCAAAAAGAGAAGAAAAAATGAAAAAAATCAGAAAAATGAAAAAAGAAAAAAAGTGTTTAGTAGTTTGATAGTTTATTTTTCTTTAAGTTGAGGCAATTTCCACATGATTATGGGATGCATTGATATAAGGTGTGAGTGTTCTTATTTGAATAATTTGGTGGGATTTATGCTCCAAGTCTTGGCTTTTAGCTCCACTTCCCAAATATATTTCAACTCCTTACCCTTAACCTTTAGCCCCATTACAACCCTTTTGAAAGTCCTCTTGATTATCTTTGTGCATTGCATTTTAGCGGTAGAGAATTGAGATTATTTGCAAGCTTATGGTAGAATGTTGCTTTGTGATTGAGTAATGAGTGCACCTTCATTGAATATTATTTTTCAAACACATGAGAGGAGTGTTTCCACATTCCCTAATGTGAGGTTGCTCTCAATTACCTAGTTTCATCCATTATTGTGTGCTTGCTTGTTTCATTTGTGATTAGGAGGGTGATTAGTTTGATCTTGATAGGTATGGTTTTTGTAATTCTTTTTATGGTTTCATTTTCTCTTGTATATAAACTTTCATTCATACTTGGGCTATGCTTGATTAAGTTGGATTAATTGAAAGTCTTATCGATGCTTTCCTGAGGAGATTTGTAAATAAATTTTTCAATTTTACTTTGAAACTTTTTCTTTTTGACTTGAGTCATTTTGTCCCGTTTATTTTCTATTTTTGTTATTATCTTTGTTTTCTATTTTATTTGTGAGTTTACCCTTGCTTAGGGACAAGCAAGGTGTAAGCATGGGGGGATTTGATAAATGTATTTTATATATATGTGATCTTGGGTTATTTAGAGTTAATTTGAGTGATTATTGATATGAATATATTATTTTTATACTCGAATTCTCTATTTTATGCTTGGTTGGAGTTTGGTATAGTTTTGTAGGAAATTGATGTTAAAGTGAAGAAATCAAGCTCAAAACCAAGTCCAAGGAGTCCAAGTATATCACAAATCAAGAGAGAGATCCACCCCAAGGCCCAAACATTGGCCCAAGAAGGCATTGGGTGTCGTCTGGCACCAACACGGGTGAGAACAGACTCAACACCAGTCGTTTCAGCCTCCAGAAAGTCCAGAATCCAATTCTAGTGAGCAACACGGTCCGGTCTAGGCAACACGACCCGTGTTGACTTCGACACGGTCCGTGTTGACCTGTATCGACCCGTGTTGACCTTGTTTAATGCGGAAATGGTGTTTCGGCTTCATTTTAATGCTATATAATTGTTATCCGGCTCTATTGATTGACATCCATTATCATCCTCATCATCATATTCATCATAAACTAACATCTATATTTCAATCCACATTCATCCATTGTGAAGATAAAGTGATTGATTGAGTTTTGAAAGATTGGTTCTCAAGAATTGGAGAGAAGTGGAGGAGCAAAAGTCCCCGCGGATCAACATTCAAGAAAGGATTGAAATCCAACTCAGTTTATTCCTCTTTCTTTAGATTTGCATGCATTTTAGTATAGAATTTCATATGTTTAGTGAATCGAACATGAGTAGTGAGTAGTTTTCATAAGTTTAGGGGAATAAACCCTTATTAGTTTCTCTTATGGATTGAGTTTTGTTGGATTGAACAAGTTTGTTAATCTAGTTTGAATTCATTTTATTTAACCTTTGATTATGTATGTCATTGTTTTTGACTGGCCATCAAGAATATGGAATTAGATTGTTGAGTGAAGTACCGAACGGAGAAATTCGATAATCGGAACCCTTAGGATTAAACTAGTTATGAAGTGAGCTAGACATAGAAGACTTTATAATTAGGGGTCATTGGATAATTTGATCTTTAACTTAGTTAAAATTGAAATAACCACGACAGTAGGTGATTAATTTTGCTAAGCAATCCGTTTCATTGCCAAAAGCTCGCTACGGAATAATTTATGCGATTATCGACCATAAAATATACCAAATTAGTGACATACGTGTTCAATCCACTTGTTTGATTTATAGAGTGAGTTAGGTTTTATCCCATGAACGTCTTTCTCATATTGATTTCATCTTGTGAATTGTGTGAATAGTTGATTGTTTGCCTTTAGTAGTGAATAGAAATAGAATTAGATTGTTTCAAACAAAAACTCGATCGACTTAGCAATTAACTAGGAGGCTAGTTAAGTGCGTTGAAAGGAAAAGTCCCTGTGGGAACGACCTTAATTCATGCTGCAATTTCACCCATGCACTTGCGGCCTATCAAACCTCCACCACCACCCTGAGAATATGATTCAAAGGAACTAGATTCGTCCGTACCAGAAGGCCGAAATTTATTAGGGTTAGAGTCAGAGCTGGTAGGAGACCCTCGATAGCGGCCAGAAGAGGAAAATCGCCCTTGTATCTGTCTTCCATAGGAGGCACAAAGTCGACACAACTTCTTGAAGCTCCAAAGAGAGGGCTGAAAATGGGAACAAGAAGAAATTCAGCAGAGGGATCCCTAATTAGAAAAATCGAAAAAACGGAAGAGAAAGCGAAGACTCATCAGAACCTCTGAATCATGGCCAGGATATCCGTCATCGGCAACCACAAGGATAAAACCCGGTAAATCGTACTGCTGAGCAGGGTCTACTAGCTGCAGGAAAGAAAGGGGATGAATGAGCTTAGCAAAGACAATAAATAGATGAAGGGTAAACTACGACACTTACGCGTCGATGAGCCAAGCGGTCCAGGTAAATCTCCACCGCCCCGACATGATATTCATCATTATAGCGTGTGGCCAATGTACCCCAAGGAGTCCCACGACACGCAGCTACCCTGTCTTCATAACTCAAAGATCGAGGGGCCATCATCTCGGCCGCAGGGTCCGCAGGGATCTAGGGGTCGTAGAAACCCAAGATTTGGGAAGAGACCCTCTCACCCAGGAACTAGGAGAAGCCATAGGGGCCTTCCAAGAGGATCCTCGATGTAGTGATATCATCTGCATAGATCCTCACCCCGGTTCTGTCATCAAGTCCATCCCAAGGACTATAATTCACATCCTTCTGATTTCAAGAGAAGAGAGACCGTGAGATGAGATCCAACAGATAAATCCAATGCAAAAAAAAAAAAAAAAGAGAGAAGACATACCGAGGTCGCATTGGTTAAAAGAGCGCACAAGTTCTGGAGAGTGTTTGAACCCCATCTGTCAAGACAGGCCATCGCCTTTGACCATCGCATAGCTGTGGGAATAACCTTTCTAGTTGTTCTGGCCGTAGGAGCCAAAGCAGGGAAGTATTTATAAAGCCACACCTGCACAGATAAGGAAAAAATTAACAAGATATTCACGAAACTTTAAAGTAAGAAGATTCCTGAGAGATCAGTTACCCCCAAGACCTTCCACAAACAAGGGTGGTAGTTGTAAAATCGGGACTCCCTATTCGGTATGTTCATCTTGCACCCCATGCGGAGACCCTGTTGTAGACACCGGATTTTGTATCGAGACAAGTTTACAAATCAAGCATAACAAGAAAAGAGGCTAGCATGAAAGAAAATCCAGTGGGCCTTCCTCAATCAAGAGTTACCGGGCCAACCCACCACAAAAAGCCTTCATTTTCCACCATTTCCACATACATATGCCCACCATTTCGAATCCCATTTTTTCCACAAGTCTTGTTGGCCTTATTTATTTTTATAAAATTAAAGTACACATCATAAGCTTTCCAACGCCTTTTGAATTGCCTCAATCGGAGTCCGGATAAAAGAGTTATAGTCGTTCGAAGTTACACTTATCCAGCTTCAAAACCCATGCGGGTTTTAACAATTCCCAGTCCCAGAAATCTGGCCCAGTAAGCGAATTCGGCCCAAAAGACTGCCAAAACCCGCGGGGGTTTTAGATTTCAGAAGCGGCTCAGAACAAAAGCGGCCTAGAAGCATTCCCGGCCTAGGCGACTTCAAAACCCGCGTGGGTTTTCTATTATCTAAAGCGCGTCGTTTTGCTCCGTCCACATCAGCAATCCGTGCGAGATCATTTTAAAACCCGCGTGGGTTTTCACTTCAAATGCTGGCGCCAAAAGCTTGATCATCATTCCCTGATTTTAGCCCACATGTTTTGACCTTCTGCCATTGACTTTTAAAACCCGCATGGGGTTTGATTTTGCATGGGATAAGGGCATGATCTTAGGGGTATGTTCCCCCATTTTCCCTCCTAAATCATCACCTTACTCACCTATAAATACCTCCCTCCATTCCATTCATTTCAACCAACAATCATCCTCTATCACCCTTACTCTTCTAAATTATCATCAACTATCATCATCAAACTACCAAAACTCTCTCAAAATCCTCCCCCACCTATGTCCATACTCTCTTAAACCCACTTTTCTAATCACTCATACACCATTATTATCCATCCATTTCATCCATAATCCAAGTCCTTTCCTACCATACTCAAGTCTCCATTTCACCCAAGCGCCTCTCCAAGGGTCCGTCAAGAGAAGTTCGGTCTATCCATCGCCATACCAATACTTTAAGTGAGGTTTGAGCATCTTTCATTTCAATCATGTAATTACATTTGTTTATCGCTTTATATGTACATTATTATGTAAAACATTTCTTTCACATTTGCATGATTCGGAATATAATTTCACGAAATTAATTAAACTTCTCCCCGCTCTTTTTCATTTTAATGTCGATTTTAGTAGAGTCTGTTTTCTAACAGGCGAATTCGAGAGTTCTTATAATTCTCAGATTCGTAATCTTACCCCCGAACTAAGAATCGGGTTTCGTAGACCGAAATCACTTTTGTTTTACGGTTTGTCGGTTTCCTTAAATCGGCTGGTGACTTTTTACCTTTTTTTTTACAAACTCTTTTAATTATTTAAAATATACTTTTTTGCACAAAAATAATTATAGATGATTTAATACCACATTTCTTTACCAATCCAAGGCCACCTGAGAGAAATGGGTCAGGAAACCAATAAAACCCACGCGGGTTTTATTGGATTTCACTCACTTCTCTAGGCCAAGGGAGCACAAGGCCCAGCCTAGAGTACTCTAAAACCCCCGCGGGTTTTACAGTCCTCTGGCGACCCTTTTTGCTTCCTTTTGGGCCTGGACTCGGTAGTGGGCCAACATTAAATTATCAATAAAATATTTTTGTGCAATTTCGGGTATTTTAATAATATTAAAAGAATTTGTAAAATAAATAAAGTTTCATCACCCCGAAAATGAATTTCGAAAATAAAAATATCCTTATTTAAGGATTAAGCAACCTTAGTCGGCTCCCGATCATTAAGTAGTGCATCCGAAAACCGACATCCCCAAAACGGGGGGTGATTTTCCGGGTCCTACACCTGTATGAAGCAAGCATAGACTGCTTCTCCCCACTTCAAAGTGCCTATGCGGTTTAGATCCAGTGAATTCTCCAGCCGGAAGAGGTGAACATCATTCCCAGGATTGGCGAAGAAAGGCGCACCAATGAAATAAGCAAGGATGATTCGCATATGTTGATCTAACGCAAGAGTCGGAAAACCCTGTGAACGAATCGCATCTCTAAAGTCTTTATAGCGCAGAAGTCGGTCCGACTCAAGCCCACCCATCATAGGCCCAAAAAGTTCTAGAGTCCGTGGGGTATCTCTCCTGAAGGCAGGATTGAAATATAGGCGTCGAGTTCCCCACAACAAACCAGTAATTATAACAAAGTATGTTAGAGTAACGACCATTTCACCAAACTGGAAGTGAAATGTATTGGTAGTATCCTAGAAAAGCTCACCAAGAGCTCTTCCAGGACGACGAGAACAAGGCATTAACCAAGCATCCAGACATTGATAAAATTTGAAGAAGCCTGTGTACTGCATAAGATCTTCAACAATGCCATAACGAGTTTTTAGGGTGGCCATCATCTTCGTTATTGAACAACAAGTTTTCATGCTGTCATCCTAGGAGTAAAAAGGAATTGCCATCAAATACTGGGGGCTAATAGGAACCGGGCAAGAAAAATTTGGAAAGATACAACCGTATTCCTTTCAAATTACACTCGCAAGGTCGACCTTTGATTTTTATTTTTGGGATCTCATAACTCAAGCAAAAATCATACGTACATCAAAGTCACATCGACATGGCAAAATAACCAATTTTCCAAGTAAAAGTTTGGTTTGAAGCATGTTCCCGATTCACTAAAATGTTTACGAGACTTAATTCGAAAAAAAATCACAACATGTTTTAATTATACTCTAAGTGCTGAAACGAGAATATACTTATGAGAAAAATCCCGGGATTACCAATTAATCCCGACATTAAACTCTAAAAACTTGTCGTCATAAGAAACGGTAAGAGGCAAATTTTTGGGCCTCAACACATGACAAGGGTGATTCAAAGTAATTGGGCCTAGCAATACAGGTCACCAAGCCCAAAAATCGCAAGAAAGGTATAAGGCATAAACATGAGATACCGAGAACCAATACATGGAAATTTTATGAGATATAATTCGAATAATTTTTTGATTATACTCTAAAATTAATGAAGAATAATTTTATGAGAAAAACCTCGGGAAAATAGCTAAATTACGATGTTAAACTCTAAAATTAATAATACCAAGTCAAAAAGCCCACAAGGTGTATGTGAGCCCATGAGACAATTACTTTTGGGCCAAAGGAGGCTTCAACACAATTGGGCCCATGCATACAAGCTATAAGAAAGACATATAAAGCATGAAAGGCTTACCGGAATTTCCGACCTACGAAGCAACACATGCTCATTTGGATATTGCGTGAGGTTCGCCGGGTTGAACCCACCTTCGGGAAACCATTCCTTGGCAAAGAACGAGTGATGAACCCAATTCTCGGCATGAGGAGCTATGTGACCATGAGGCTTCAAAGGTTGTGTCATCGTATAAACTACAAAGCCCAAGAGAATACATATATAATCTCAAAAACTAAGCCAAAGCCCCTAACAATAACCAAGACCATACAAGTAGATATGAGTTCACCCGGGGTTATACAAAAGCTGATCCGAGAACTAGAGTGGTTCGATGTCGGGTCTGAGCCCGAGACCATACCGCTAGGTATGAGTCTCCCCTTAGGACGTACAAAAGGCGACCCGAGAGTGGAAACGGGTCTACCCGGAAAAGCATTATACTAGGCGGTATGTGCTCAACCTCGGTGGAATTTCGGCAAGTCAACGGAATTGAAAGCATGCAAAATTTGAAATTCAAAGCCTGGGAACGTGACATACCTGGCGGTATAGTTGGATGTATTCGACCCCGTTTCAGATCTAAACCGAAAATCAAGGAACTGTCGCCGTCCGAACAGCGATACCTAGCGGTATACGCTTTCCGATGGAACGGATATCAGTTCAAGGTTCAAATTTCGGCTCGGAAATCCGGAACTTTGAGTAATACATGGCGGTATGCCAGTTCGAGCTCGGGAAAAGGCCCTATTTTTTTGGTTTCAAAATTCGGCTTTGAGCTTGAAGATGTAGACCCAACTGTTTCGAGGTTCAAGAAACCGGATCTAATTTCAGTGCCATTTTAAAAAAAAAAAGAAAAAAAAGAGGGAACAAAATCGACAGAAACATGCTCATACCTGGCGGTATGGTTGGCGGTAGGTGCTGGAGCTTCGGCAAGGCCCGACGATGAGAACACCCGGTGTGAAAACCGAGGCCGCCATACTTGGCGGTATGCATGGATCGGTGAGGATACTCGGCTGCTTAAAGAGAGAAAGAGTGAGTTTAGAGTGAGCTTAGAATGAGTGGAAGTGTGTGAACCAAAATGAAGGCACCCTATCTTTTAAAGACCACTCTCACAACTTCCCACCTACCCACACTTTAATGCAGATAAATAATTATTTGACCGGTCTAACATGCATTGACCGGGAAATTATTATAAGGAGAATTTAAAACCTTTTCTTTAATACTCCGAAAATAGGAAGTATACTTTCAAAAAACGAAATTTAATTATTTTCAAGAGAAAATACGGGAATTTAATTTCTGTATAACTCAGAAAATAATTTAACTGGAATTCAACCTACATCATCTTCGATAAACTACGACGAAATCAGGAAAGACTGAACGACATCAGGAAAGACTGAACGACATCGGGAAAGACTGAACGACATCAGGAAAGACTGAACGACATCAGGAAATACTGAACGACATCAGGAAAGACTGAGGGACAAAGGGAAAGACTGAACGACATCAGGAAAGATTGAACGAGATCAGGAAAGACTGAGGGACATCGGGAAAGACTGAACGACATCGAGAAGGACTGAACGACATCGGGAAAGACTAAGCGACATCGGGAAAGACTGAAAGACATTGGGAAAGACTGAAGGACATCGGGAAAGAATGAAAGACATCGGGAAAGACAGAAGGACATCAAGAAAGACTGAATGACATCAAGAAAGATCGGAGACCTCCAAGTTACACTTTGATCATCGTCTTACCCAAGCTCGATCAAAGTGGGGGCTAATTGTAGACACCTAACAAGTGTCTCATAATTATGTAATTTTATTTACGTTCATTTTCAACTTTATTTTATTTTAGAAAAATGCCAAAGAAAGTGAAATGCAAAAGAGAGTTGAAAAAACCAAAAAAATAAGCCCAACCCCGCCTTTGCACACAGCCCAATGTGAAAGCAAGCCAGGCTGGGCAGGATCTGGCCCTCATACCGCCAGGTATTGTGGGCGGATTCTGCCCGACCCGGAGCGCCTCAACCCACCTCGGGAAGTGTGCCCTAACCTAGTCTGAACAACTAGGCCACTAAATCTGGCGGTATTGCCGCAGCATTTCCACCCTCTTTTTGACCTAAATTGCTAACCCTCATTTCTCTTATAAAAACCCCATCCATCTCCATGTCATTTTACACCGAAATCATCCTGGCGTATTGACACTTGGTGATTTCATCTTCTCTTCTCCCTCTCTCTTTCTCTCATTTTGCGTACACTTAATTGGCATTTCATTTTTTCTCTCTCCCTCTTCTTCTTTCACTTATATTATCTTGTAACATGAGTTAACATTAAACTCGACCTAAATAATCCTAAATGCTTGTAAATAAAGATTCGTTCATGTTTGTTTTTATTTTATTTCTTGTATATTTATTTCTTGCTTTTATTATTGCATTTGCATGTAACTAAATAGCATTGATTGCATTAATTAATACTCCATTTTTACTCTCTTCTTCTCCTCTTCTCTCTTCTTTTTTTAAACCGTTTAGTAGAGTCCGTTCGTAGGACGAGCGAATTCGAGAATTTTTATTCTTGAATTCATAACCTTACCCCCGGATCTAAATCTTATGGTTCGTAGTTTGTTGAGTCTTAACTTTTGAGTTTATTAATTCTCGTTCAAAGATTAATTGGCGACTCTTCCTCTTTTCCTTTCATTTCTTTTTTTCGAGTTTTATTTTCGGATTTCAGAAAATTAATTTCGGAGCGAAAAGAAAGTTTTTTTTTTTTAATTTCAAGTGTAAATAACCGGAAATCCGAATCAGTGACTGGCGTAATACCTGGCGGTATGCATGCCAGTTCATCGTTTGATCTCGACTCCAGTTCGAAGCGATTCTAAGGCCCGCTGGTCCTGGCTCGGTCCGACTTCCGTTCGGCCCTTCCGACCATTGATCGATGATATCGCTGGTATTGCCACAACCAGTGGTTCCGGCTCCGACCTCGAGTCCCTCTGTTTGCTGTCCCCCTTTTTCTTTTTTTTTTCTTTTTTGTCGTTTTCTGTTCATTTTCTGAGTAAGTAAAATTCCCGATTTTTAATAAAATCAAAAAGAGTTTACTTAAGTTATTTGTTTATTTAACGGGAAATTCAAGCAAATCCCTTCAAAGAAAAGACACCCCTTTCGAATCGTCATAACGTGTGGGACACCTATTCCCGGGGTCCTACACTTCCTCTAAGTCACCATTATGAAAAGTTGCCTTCACATCCATTTGATGCACAACATGATAAAAAATAGCAGCTAGACCAATCAAACTTCTAATGGTACTTATTTTGGTCACAGGAGAATATCTGTCAAAATAATCTATTCCTTTCTTTTGGTCAAAATCTTTAACAACAAGTTTGGCCTTGTATTTATCAATTTATCTGTCGACCCTTAAATTTATTTTTGGATATCCATTTACTACTAATAGGTCTACAACCCTTAGACAAATTAGTTAATTTCCAAGTTTTGTTAGGCTCTAGGGAATCTATTTCACTTTTAATGGCTTCTTTCCAAAACGTTGCATCAACAAACTTAATAGCCTCAGCATATGTTTTTGGATCTTCCTCAACAAGAAATAAAGACAGAAAATCCTCGGTCTAGGCATCCACACATAACGATTAGAAACTTCAACTAGAAAAGCAGTAACAAAATCAGGTCCAAAATCAGTTGCAGTTCTTTGCCTTTTACTTCTTCTAGGTTCAATTTCCACACTTTTAGCGTTAGAACTAGAGGTAGGCAATCTCACATTTTCAGGCATAATATCAGGCACAACTTCAGTTACCACGTTAGGCACACTATTCTTCAGGAAATATATGCTCAAAAAGTTCAGCATCTCTATATTCAGAAATATAATTATCATTTAAAGACATAAAACGATAAGCAACACTATTTCGAGCATAACCAATGAAATAGCATCAAAAGTTTTTGGACCTATGTTGGTACGCTTATGACTAGGTAAAGCAACTTTAACCAAACACCCCTACAATTTCAAATAATTTAAGTGAGGGGCATACCCTTTCCAAAGTTCATAAGGAGTCTGGTCCATCTTTTTATGGGGAACTCTATTAAGAATAAAAACAGGCAGTCAAAACAGCTTCTTCCTACATGTTATCAGGTAATCCATAACTTATAAGCGTGACTGTAGAAGGCAAAAATTTGTCAGCCAATCAAGACTCGCCACGTGGAAATTAAAATAATTTTAATTCGGCCAATTATAATCCGCCATGTGTCAAAAATAATTATGGTGGATCATTTAATGATAAATTAAATGATATTATATTTTGGCCATTTAAATTGTATCACGTGTAATGGATGACACATATTTTTTTATTCCTTTTATTTTATTTAAAAGGAATTAAATAGGCCTAAAAGTGTTGGCCCAACTTCTCTATAAATAGAGACTCTCTTCCTTCATTTTGGAGGGTTCAAAAAAAAAAAAAGACATCAAAGGAAGACTCGAAAGCTCTCATACTCTCTCTCTCGAAGACAAGAAGCACAACAAAGTTTAAGCTCGTGCCGTCCATTCGTGGGAGATCGAACCACTTCCTCTTGATCGGGATCAAGTCTCTACGACCCTCGTTCAGGACCACATTCATCCAAGAATATATTCATTCAAGACTATATTCATCCAAGATCATATTCATCCAAAACCATACTCATTCAAGACTCGTTCAAGTTTGTTCAAGGAGATCGAATCGGAGGAGTTACATTTTATTTTGTAACAAATACATAGAGATTGTACCAAAATCCTTTGAAATTAATATATTATATTTGTTCACTAATTTCTTGTGTTTATTTATTTAGACCCGGAAATTTGTGTTTACAAATTTTGGCACGCTCGGTGGGACATCTCTGCCTCTCATCTCTTTCTCCAAGAACAAACTATTTATCATTCGAAGAAGATGGATCCTAAGAACAACATCCATCATGCTTTGAAGAAAGTTTCTCAAGCCAAGTCACAAGATTCAATAACTAGTGCAACATCCAATGGAGTAATCACAAGAAGGATGGTCAAGATTGCCGCTGTGGAGGCCAAGGAACAAGTTGCCGCGAGTGCTCCGTTGCAACTCTTTGACTCCAACTTGCGGGGGGCAAATGAAACTACTTCGACTCAAGCCGTTGACCCGAAGAAGATAGTCTCTCAATGGATGTATGAAATCTGCCATCAACCATTGAGTGAAGAGGATGAAGACTATGAAAATGGCGAGGAAACACCAAAATCACCAAGGGATCCGCTCTTCTCCGATTCTGATACCGACTCTATCGACACCGTTATTATGCCCGTCATGGTCACAGATGCTATTAACTATGAAGAAGAATTCAAGACTATGAAGGCCACGCTGGCCAGACTAGAGAAAGAAAGCGAGGAAAAGTCTGAGCATATTAAGCAAGACGAGATGGATCAAGAAATTGACAAAGAAGTTAAAAAAGCGACCCGCTAGCAAATTTGACGAAGGATCGGGAGATGAAGATTCCGATGAAGGATCCAATCACGAAGACTCCGACGAAGAAGAGAAATATAAAGAAGGTTCTGGCTCGGGCTCATTGTCTCTGGAGCAGATCCAAAAACTAGTAGCCGATGCGATAAAAGTTCAGATCGAGGGAGGCTCTCATAAAACTCAATTGTACAAGAAGCCTTACACAAAGAGGATTGATGCACTTCGCATGCCTTATAGCTATCAACCGCCGAAATTCGCTCACTTCGATGGTAAAGGGAATCCTAAACAGCATATAGCTCATTTCATCGAAACTTGCAATAATGCTGGGACTGACGGAGATCAACTAGTGAAGCAGTTCGTTAGAACCCTTAAAGGAATAGCCAATGATTGGTATACGGACATAGAGCCGGAGTCCATCGGCAGTTGGGGAGAAATGGAGCAAGAGTTCCTTAATCGATTTTACAGCACTCAACGCACCGTTAGTATGACGGAGTTGACAAACACGAAGCAATGGTGCCGGGAGCCAGTCTTGGACTATATCAATCGTTGGAGGTCACTCAGCCTTGAGTGTAAAGATCGATTGTCTGAAGCCTCCGCTGTCGAGATGTGTATACAAGGCATGGAATGGGATCTACTTTATGTTCTGCATATGAGTAAGCCAACAACTTTTCAAGACTTGGCAACGCGGGCACATGACATGGAGCTCACAATTTTCAAACATGATGCAAGAAGACCAAGTGTCAAGGAGAAGCAAACTTCACTCGAGGGCACGTCAAAAGGAATTCCTTCATCCATGATTTTTGGAGAGAAAGAATATCCTTTCTCTGATGGTGATACACATGAAATACTTAATAAACTTCTTGAAAAAGGAATTATTAAACTTCCAGAGTCGAAGCGTCCAAGTGAAGTTGGAAGAATCAATGACCCTAAATACTGCAAGTATCATAGGATCATTCGCCATACGTTGGAGAAGTGTCAAACTTTTAAGGAGCTTGTCATGAGGCTTAAAAATGAAGGCAAGATCGTATTCGATGAAGATGAAAGCGATGAATCCGATTGAACTTTTTACAAGTTGTCAAGTCAAGTTAAAAAAGACTCACAAGTCATCCAAATCAAGACTTCCAAGTCAAAATTCAAGACTTTCAAGTCATCCAAATCAAGACCCACAAGTCAAAATTCAAGACTTCCAAGTCATCCACAAAAAAAAAAAAAAACCTCACAAATCCAAAATCAAGACTTTCAAGTCATTCAAATCAAGACTTACAAGTCCAAATTCAAATTTTCAAATCAAAGGCTCCCAAGTCATCAAGTTAAAGACTTTTAAGTCAAAACTAAGACTCCCAAGTCTTCAACACAAAAGACTCACAAGTCAACAAAATTAAAGACTTTCAAGTCAAAATTAAAGACTTTTAAATTAAAGGTTCTCAAGTCGTCAAAGTTAAATACTTTTAAATCAAAATTCAAGATTTTCAAGTTTGAGACTCCCAAGTCAACAAAGTCCAAGATTCAAGTCATCAAAGCAGAATGTTGAATTTCCAAGGTCTAGACGTGCGAGGCATAAAAGATCAAGACAGTCAAGTGTTCAAAGGCGTGATGTAGACTCATGTAGATAAGTTGTCTTCCGATTATCAGTGATATAATCCAAGACGGGCCGAATTGATGTCCCCAACTGAGGAGGACAATCAAAGGTCACCGCTTGTCTTCTGGTCGCCAATACATGCTCAAGACGGGCCGAATTGATGTCCACAACTGAGGAGGACAATCAATGGTCACCGCTTGTCTTCTGATCGCCAATACATGCTTAAGACGGGCCGAATTGATGTCCACGACAGATGAGGACAATCAAAGGTCACCGCTTGTCTTCTGGTCGCCAATACATGCTCAAGACGGGCCGAATTGATGTCCCCAACTGAGGAGGACAATCAAAGGTCACCGCTTGTCTTCTGGTCGCCAATACATGCTCAAGACGGGCCGAATTGATGTCCCTAACAGAGGAGGACAATCAAAGGTCACCGCTTGTCTTCTGGTCGCCAATACATGCTCAAGACGGGCCGAATTGATGTCCTCAACTGAGGAGGACAATCAAAGGTCACCGCTTGTCTTCAGATCGCCAATACATGCTCAAGACGGGCCGAATTGATGTCTCCAATAGAGGAGGACAATCAAAGGTCACCGCTTGTCTTCCGATTATCATCTTTGAAATGAATTTATTAAAGGTTGCTCGACTTCGAAGTTTGTAGATTTCGTCTTCAAAATTATTCTTGACGTCCAGATTTGCAAATTTGGTACAAAGTCACTTAGATGATTATCAGGTCCATATATTGAAGTCTTCCTCGATCAAAATGTAAACCTGCACCAAAGACAAAAAAAAAAAAGAAAAAAAAAAGTAGAAGGCAAAGTGCCACCATCTAGGGAGTGAGTGGTGTCACGACAAAACTCCATTAAGGACAACATATATGTTGGTGGTGTGGTAAATGGTAGGTGATGACATGAAGATGCTCCACACTCTCTACGTGTTCTTCAAATATTGATTAACATTCCTTGGTGAGCCAATCAAAACTCTAGTATCCCAAATTCCTTGATTCTTGATTTGCATGGAAGATGCGCGTGAGGATTATGGTAAATCAACCCTTGTTGATGATGAGGATGATAGGCACAGCAACGACCTTGATCAAGTGGTCATATCCAGACAGTCGGATAATTTCTTTGAGGGAGTTTCAATACGGTGAATACAGAAGCAGTTGTCAAGCGGTATAAATTGATAGCCTCGGTCATATATTAAAAGCAAGTTTCCTACAAATTGGCTGCATTTCCATATGAAGAATATTGTTTCCAATTTCAAAGTATTCGTCAACTATATGTTTCGGGTAAAAAATATTGGATAACTATCATTCAATGTATGGATGATTTCTTTTACAATGGAATCACTCTATGTATTATTTTGTTCCATCCAAATTTCAGGAGATAATTAAATTTGAGGAAAATTATTTGTTACCCTATTAAGTCAAAATTGTCCTGGTTAATGTACAAAGTCAGACAATGCAAATGTCCTATTCAAGCTTCGAGACCCGACCGCTGCAAGCACTACCAAGTCGTAAGCGCGACCAACTCTCGAGGGGGCATTTGTAGAAGGCAAAAATTTGTCAGCCAATCAAGACTCGCCACGTGGAAATTAAAATAATTTTAATTCGGCCAATTATAATCCGCCATGTGTCAAAAATAATTATGGTGGATCATTTAATGATAAACTAAATGATATTATATTTTGGCCATTTAAATTGTATCACGTGTAATGGATGACACATAAATTTTTATTCCTTTTATTTTATTTAAAAGGAATTAAATAGGCCTAAAAGTGTTGGCCCAACTTCTCTATAAATAGAGACTCTCTTCCTTCATTTTGGAGGGTTCAAAAAAAAAAGACATCAAAGGAAGACTCAAAAGCTCTCATACTCTCTCTCTCGAAGACAAGAAGCACAACAAAGTTTAAGCTCGTGCCGTCCATTCGTGGGAGATCGAACCACTTCCTCTTGATCGGGATCAAGTCTCTACGACCCTCGTTCAAGACCACATTCATCCAAGAATATATTCATTCAAGACTATATTCATCCAAGATCATATTCATCCAAAACCATACTCATTCAAGACTCGTTCAAGTTTGTTCAAGGAGATCGAATCGGAGGAGTTACATTTTATTTTGTAACAAATACATAGAGATTGTACCCAAAATCCTTTGAAATTAATATATTATATTTGTTCACTAATTTCTTGTGTTTATTTATTTAGACCCGGAAATTTGTGTTTACAGTGACATTCATCATTTCTTTAAGGGTACGGTTCTTGCATTCAACTACATCATTTTGTTGTAGTATATAAAAGGCAGTAGTCTCATGAATAATACCTTTTTTCACACAAAAACAACTAAAGAAGTCGAATCATATTCACCACCCCTATCAGACCTAAGTCTCTTGATTTTTCGGTCTAGTTGATTCTCAACTTCTGCTTTATATTTTAAGAACATTTCTTCAACCTCATCTTTAGATCTAACAAGGTAAACTTTTGTATATCTAGAAAAGTCATCTACAAAGGTAATATACCATTTCTTTCCTCCTCTGCTCATTACGTTCTTAAAGTCAGCTAAGTTGGAATGATCAAGTTCAAGCAACTGTGTAGATCTTGTCGTTACTGACTTAAAAGTTTTCTTGGTGAATTTTGCTTCAACACAAACATCACATTTAGAACAATTTTCTGTGCTAACATTTGGAATTAATTTCATGTATATTTAGCCTGTTTAAAGAAGCATAATTCACATGTCCAAGTCTACCATGCCAAAAATCAACAGACTCAACAATATAAGCAGAAGTAGAAGCATTTCCATTAGCATCAGAAGCAACATATAGAACATATAAGCCATTGCTAAGGTACTCCTTCCCAACAAATACCCCATTACGAAGTATAACTATCTTTCCAGCCTTTTGATTCATCTCAAATCCAGCAACATCAAGATGACAACAGGAAACTAAGTTTCTAAGAAGGGAAGGGACATACAACACATTATTCAAATATAAAGACTTTTCAGAAGTAAATTTAAAGAGAACCTTTCCTTTATGCAAGACAGCTGCTGTGGTAGCATTGCCCATGAAGGCATGTTCCCAATCAGGAATTTCCTCAAAATTATGCATCAGCTCCTTGTTGGTGCAGAAATGTTTGGTTACAACATTGTCCAGAATCCATTCAGTGTTATTGGTAACGAGATTGACTTCCACCGTTACTGCACAAAACACTTCAGAATCTTCATTCAAATTAGCTTGATTTTGTCCACCATTCTATCCACCAGGTTTCTGTTGGGTCTGGTTTGCTCCCTTGCGTTGTTTACACTAATATGCCTTATGGCCTGGTTTGCCGCAGACATAATAGGTAACCTTAGGCTTCTGGATTTTATTGATAGGTTTATTCATTTAATTATGATGCTTAGACTGCTTCTGGTCCTTCTTATTCTTTCCTTTGAACCTGTCTTTATTAGATGGTACAACAGATTCAACTAAGTTAGATTTAATAGAATTCAAAGAAAGTAAGGACATCTTATCTTTCAGATGGTTAGCTTCCTCAGTCCTCATATGACTGATCAGTTCTTGAAGAGTTTGATATTTCTTCTTGTGCTTGAGATGATTCCTATAGTCGGCCCATGATGGTTGGAATTTCTCGATCAGAACAATTACTTGCAAAACGTCGCACATCTTCATTCCTTCATTAAGTACTTCAGCACAATGGTTCTCATAGACATGAACATGTTCCATGATGGGCTGATCATCAAGGATCTGAAACTACAACCACTTGCCAACCACGTACTTCTTTTTCCCAACATCGTCAGCACCATACTTGATTTCCAGTTTCTCCCATATGGCCTTGGCTGACTTGAACACGAAGAACAAATCAAACAACGGGTTCGTCATATTGTTGTGAAGATAACTTCGAGCCACTTTGTTGTCTTTCTCTAGTTTGTTCTTGGCATTCTCATCGAGTGGGACAACTGGATTTTTGGGGCAGTAGGAGTCTGCTTTGAGTCATTCTGTGGAGGTGGAGCGTCTGAATCTTCGAGATGTGGAGATGACAAAACATGATCGATCTCCAGTTGCTCCTGACAGAGAAACAATTTTTGAGTCCATCGCTTATAATTAGTTCCATCGCAAGGTTCAATTCTGTAGATTTCAGCAAGGGATTTTTGTGGAGCAACCATTGATAATCAATGACTATCAAATTGTTAGAAAAATAATAGATGATTCAAGGTTGCAGGAAGGACACAATCTGAGCTGTGGACGGACCACTGCCTTGAAAGCGATTGTGGCTCGACCTCGGTGCCAATCGAATACGCCGGTCGCTCCCTAAGGTTAACTCAGACAACCTTTGGACACATGCACTCGTGCCCAAAGGCTTGGAGTATGATAATCTGATTGCCTAGAAAAATTAACAGAAGAAGATGTTTGTGTGTTTTGCTGTGTGTAAACAGAATAGCAAGACATCCAATTTATAGGGAGAAAACTAACTGTTGGAATGACCAAAAAAGGAAGAGACAAAGCCATTAAAGAGAGACAAGAATCACGGTGACATAATGACAACTAAGAGGAAAACAATTAAGAAGAGGAGTAAAATCTGCGATATTAATGAGAGAAATATTGCAATTAGAAAAAAAATAAAATGAAAAGATACTGGAATCAAAACCGACCCAACCCGACTGGCGCCCGGCCCGAATGGGCGGTGGCGGCGTGCGCGTGCGTGGAGGCCCAAACCATACCCTCCTCCATAAACCTCACTTTCAACTTAATACAACACAAGGAGCAATAGTGGGATATATAAATCTACTTGAAACCACACTATTCCTCCTATGTGAGACACCAAAAAGTATAGAAAGAGAAAAACACCTTGTTGCCATTACCACAATACTCTTCATATCCAACAATGGATTAAGTTTCCCAATCAAAAAATCGCCAAAAAACCATCATCCATCGCTAAAACACTCTAACTCTAGTAGGATAACTAAAGTCGAACCATTATAAGGGATTAAACCCCAATTAGAGCCAAATGAACGGATAATAAGCTTAGATCTACTCAAGAAAGGTTTTGATTGAAGAGAAAAAGGTGGATACGATGGGCATTTTATCAATTGAAACCTTTATATCGAATGTCATAAACGTAACCAGTGAAAGCTTTTCTTTAGATTTCTTTTTCTAACTTATTGCTAACTAGTAGCGTTGACAAAATTTTGTCCGATCCGAAAACCCAAATTTATCAGATCCAAGAAAATTTGATTTGATTCGAACTCGATTTTGGCATTAATCGAATTGACTGAATATTTTAACACAATATTTCTTTATCTTTTTTCTATTGTCTGGATTCGATTTGGCTCGAATTTAATTCTGTTTGAATTGTCTGAATCGTCCGACCCAAAAAATAGGTCCGCAAATCTATTTTTTGCGCAAATTCAGATGTCAACTAGATTTAATAGAAGGAAATTTATTCGAATCCGAATATTTTTGAGCGCTACCATATTTTATTGATAAAACATTTGCAAGTCTAGGTCAATTCCATGACTAGCACACATTTCTGTCGTGGGCGACCCGGTCAAACTTTCTCACCAAATCCAAATTGGCATTCAAACTGGGGCATTAAAATTTCAAAGTGCGGACCTTTCCTTCCAATTTCCCATCTTCCTTAACGGGCTATCATCATTGTCGATTCCCCAAGTCAAGCAATTACTGCTACTCTCTCTCTCTCTCTCTCTCTCTCTCTCACCGCACCCACCATCACGGCATCCATCCACCCATCGACCCACTTCACACGCACGCGTTATCTCTCCTTTCGTCAGTTCAACTAAACCCCATAAAAATATTTCCTTAAAAAAAGATAAAGATTCCTACTTTTGCCTCATCTCCCATTCCCAAAGTCGATATTCTCTTCATCACAGCAATTATTAAGTTTTTTCTGCTAACTTTACTAACTTTTCAACACTCTGTAATTCTCTCTCTCTCTCTCTCTCGCCTTGTTGCTGGGTTCTGTAGAGCTTCTGGAGATGGTGAGCCCCTCATCATCATCTGGGTTTTTTCTGGTATGTTTTGGTTTGGTGATGGTGATGGTGAGATGGGCATCTGCAAATTCAGAAGGAGATGCGCTGTATGCTTTGAGAAAGAGCTTGTCGGATCCGGATAATGTACTTGAGAGCTGGGATCCGAATCTTGTTAGCCCTTGTACCTGGTTCCACATCACCTGCAACGGGGATAACCATGTCACCCGAGTGTACTCTCTCTCTCTCTCTCCCCCCTTTAGTTTGAGTTGTGGGATTACGTTGTATTTTGCAATAATTTTAACTAGGTGTTAATTTATTCTGCCTGCTTTTATGTTGGGTGATTTTTGTAGGGGTAATTGATAATTTTGGTTGCCTTGTTTGAATTTGTGGGAACCCTTCAAAATTTCAGAAAAATCTTGGTTAAGTAATTTTACCAAAATTCGACTTGATCGGGTAGGGATTAGCTTCCTATGATGACTCTTGACTATTGAATTGGGGATTTCCTCAGTTTTGCACTCTTATTCTGGTCAATAGCGTGCTTATTGTTGTTTTAGGTGCTTGTGTGGTTGAAATTTATTTACAGGTGAACTGTTTAGTGTTGATTTTAGCTATTTTATTAGCAAGAAACAATACTTCACAAATGATATCTTTTAGTTAAACTATTGTTATGTTTATTGAATTTTCTGGATGAAGTCTTGCCTATTCTGGGCCTATGAAATTGTGGAAGGCCAACTTGAGTTTGGAATTTGACATATGAACTCATTGAGCAACAACTGATCTATGATTGCATGATTTAAGTTCTGATTAATGTTTTCTGGTCTAATCTTAGATCTGAGTGAGTGTTCTCTTATAATCTGAAATTGTTGATTAGAATAGCCTCTTTATATCATTTTGTGATGCCGCGATAAGTGAACCATTTGTAGCCCAAGTCTATTTTGAGTAGTGATGAGTGATGACACAAGAAGATGGGAACTTCTTTATATCCACTTGATTGTTTCCTCGGGTTTGACAAGTGTTCTTCTTGACTGAAAGAGAACTTTCTGAATATGGCATTTTAGTGGAGATATGTTCTTATAAGATGAGGAGAGACCCTTGCATTTTGAAGTTTTTTGGAATAGTTGCTTAGCACCAGGGGCAAAGCCAGAAATGATCTCGGGGGCCAAAGACTAGGGTCAATATTTTGTGGGGGCTATAACATTAAAATTCAACTCAACTTTATACATTTTATAATAACGTATATTCAAAAATTTAGTCATAAAAAAAAACAGCGAGGGGGGCCATCACTTTGTCCTGTCCACCAATAGCTTTGCTAATGTTTAGCACTCTCTTGGTGTTTTCCTTCTAGATATTGATGTGCTACAGCAGATATGTGATCAGCCCCCTCCCTCACTTGTTATGTGAATTTTGCTGAATTTATCCACTATTTTGCTGAATTTTGCAACTTTCATATCTTCTGTTTATGAGTTAGATGTTGCTCAACTGGTTTTTGCTTTAGAAAAGTAGTCACATTATAGGCCTTCAGCAATATGCTTAATGCCATATGTGTGTTCATGCAGTGATTTGGGAAATTCAAACTTGTCTGGTCACTTAGTGCCTGATCTTGGAAAGCTAGTACATCTTCAGTATCTGTAAGTGTCCTCCATCTTCGTGACATAGCTGATTTCGGTCACTGGATGCAAAATTTGTCAATTTAATGAGGCACCAATTTTTGAGTTGATACAGGGAATTGTACAAGAACAATATTCAAGGGACCATTCCACCTGAGCTAGGAAATCTGAAGAACCTCATTAGCTTGGATTTATACAATAACAACATTTCAGGGTCTATTCCTCCGGAATTGGGAAATTTGAAGTCCCTTGTCTTCTTGTAAGTCCAATGAGTTTGATGTTCTTTTGAAAAATATTTTGCCATTCATATCAAATTTATCAATACACACATGCATATATGCTTGCTTGGACCTACTGCTGATTACTTTTTTGGAAACCAATGTATTTTTTAATAAATACTTTGATAGGCGGCTCAATGGCAACAATTTAACTGGACGAATCCCAAGGGAGCTAACTAAGGCTTCTAGCCTGAAAGTTGTGTAAGTTGTACTTGCCCAATGCTTCTCCACTTTGCATTCATTTTGTTGGTGTATCAGTCGGTTAACAGAATCGTATTTTTATGTATTACTCAGGGATGTTTCTAGCAACAATCTATGTGGTACAATTCCCACAACAGGCCCATTTGAGCACATCCCTTTGGAGAAGTAAGTACTTAATTATGGTTCTTATACTTGCTAGATATTTGGAGTGCGAGAAAGTTTATTATATCCTCTATCAGCTCTGCTCCTGCATTGAGCCTTTACATTTCTTCATTTCTTGTTAAGTGTTGATGACCCTTTTCTGCAACTTATTCTGTGCAGCTGTGCCTATAAACTGTAATTTGTTTGTGTTTCAGGTGTAATTGTGGTTATATTATATATGGGTACTTCTATCTGTTTTAGATAATGTGATCTTTGTCTGTCGAATTTGGATGCTCACTTTGCACCTTTTGTCGGCATTATCTGTCAACTGTTATCGTCTTTAGATAAAATGGTCTTTATTTGTGGAATTTGGATGCTGGCTTGCCCTCTTTTTGGCATTATCTATCAGTGTCTGTTTAAAGCAACTGATGAAATGTGAAAGTTTTGAACTTCTAGATGAAAATATGCTGTCCTTGGTTGGATGTTCTTATTGCAATAATACACCAAACCACCATACAATCTCAGATTGTCTTGTGCCATTGTTATGGACTTATGGCAAATTTTGGGTGGAATATTCTACACGCAAATAGCAAAGTATGACACAGACGGCAATTTAGCTAGGCATTTTTCTGGTGTCATCCAAAAGAATGAGTTTGAAATCTGTAACTAACAAAATACACATTTCTGAGGCCCACAAAAGGGTGCAAGAAATCCATATATTTGGAACGAAGAGTTTGGCCCCTAGAGAGCGTTACGTTGAAATGCAGTGTGTGATTTATAGTGCAT
This sequence comes from Portulaca oleracea, assembly GCA_029582165.1. Classification (NCBI taxonomy): domain Eukaryota; kingdom Viridiplantae; phylum Streptophyta; class Magnoliopsida; order Caryophyllales; family Portulacaceae; genus Portulaca; species Portulaca oleracea. The sequence continues at coordinate 38,647,359 of CM055880.1, read as the reverse complement.
AACCAGGTTAATGTCTGGCCCCTGGCCACATTGGTCTTGAGTTGTTGGAAGTCATAAGACATAAATTCCACGCTAGAGTTTTGCTGATTGTCAAAGTGGTCTCTTAGAGGCAAATCTTACGCCTCATCCTTCTGATTCGGAAGATAATATGAAAGTAGTGAAGCACAAAGTGAATAGTGTGTAGTTATTGCACTTTTCTAGCAAGGGTATTGAATAAAGTAGATAAGAACACCAAGATTTCATTGATCTTGATGAGTGTGTGTTGAAATTTGTTTGACAAAGGCTGGTTGCATTTTCCTGCAAAGCTTATTTGATTTACAGATGCCCTGCCACCAAACCTGGATATAATAATCCAGGCCCTGACAGATGCTACCCAGTCATTCCATTAGTGTTTTCTACCTGAACCAGGTTTAGCATAATTCAAGCCCAACTGAACCCTTGCTTCCTGCGGTCTATCATAAGAAAGGGTCTTGCATTTCTGAGTGGGATTGTTCAAGCTGTATACCTTTGGCTTTTAACAAGGATTCTGTTTTCGCTTGAAACTTTAATTTAGGTTCTGAATTTGTCACCTTATTCTGTTTGCAGCTTTGAAAACAACCCTCGGCTTGAAGGTCCAGAGTTGCTTGGTCTTGTATCATACGACACAAACTGTCCCTGAATAATATGATGCTGTATGCTGCTGAACCAGCTTTTCCCAGTTTGGGGTTTCCTCTTATTATACAGTTGCCTATGTTGTATCGTATGGTAGATGTAATCTGAAGTGTGGGTCAAAAAAGAATACAATTAGACTATATGGGTACTGAACCACTTGTACTAATGTGTGAACCTGAAGCTTATGTGTAATAATTACGTCGCTGAAGATATATGCCAATTATCGTAATTGTAGAGAGAAAAATTGGATGTGAACATGTTTCATCTATGAACTGGATTTGGTAATTACTATTTTGGAGACTAATTTGACTTCACTAGTAGGCAATAGCGGAAGCCTTTTCTTTAAGGCATTCCTTAGGAATGGAATATCAAGTTATAGCTCCATTTCTTTATGTGTCTTCTAAAGCATGAGACTTGATATCTAAGAGTCTGGTTTGGACCTCAAAAATTGAGAAGGAAAGGAAATAAATTTGGAGAGTTACTTTCTTTTTGTGTTTGGAATATTGGATTGAAGAACAATGTCAATAAAAAAATAACCAAAGGAAAATCAGGTGGAAAGTGTTCTTATTTTCAATAATCACATTTTCCTTCCTCAAAAAAAAAAAAAAACACATTTTCCTTTTAAAATTGAGAGGAAAGTTAGAAAATGAAACTCAACCATGTAACTCCAACTCAAATCTCTCAGCAGTCAGCACTAATCACCTCTTTGGGTTGATCTAGTCGACTGTGAGAGCGTGATAAAGTGCCATATTTGATGGAAAACAATATGTTGTTGATAGACTTCAAACTCATACATCTTACAAAATAATTAGTTGAAAGAACGTGGTTGCGACTAGAGATAAGATAAAGGGAAAGAGACTAAAGCTTTTAGTTTCTAGGCTTGTCCAAATCTATAGTGCATTCTCTGTTGTCATATTGTGTGAGAGCAAGGGAGAGCAAACAGGAAGAATTTCGGGATTTTGGCCACAAATAATCCGTACTGAGGGACTTGTGATTGAGAATAATCCAAAGTAATACTTTTTCACTATTTTCTCATAGTTGTCCAAAATCAATTCCGTTACCGGAAAGCTGACATAGCGACCGGAAAGTATGTTTATTCATACTTCAAAAAGGAAATTTCCGGTCGCCACATCAGCTTCCCGATGTCGGAAATTGATTCTGGACTACTATGATAAAATAGTGAAAAAGTACAAACCGCTAGTAGCCAAAAAGTCATTTTGGATTATTCTCAGTCACAAACTCCTCAATACAAATTATTTGTGGCCAAAAACCCAAGATTAATTATATATACCCTTTTTTTTTTGTTGCCAACGATTACTAACGTTGTCCTCTTTTGTAACAAAGTTTACAAAAATACCCCCACCCCTCTCAAATCCTCTCATACTCCACGCTCTCTCTCTTTCTGCGATCTCTCTATTCTCTCTCTAAAACCACCACCCGCCGGCTCACCTGTCGCCGTCGTCGCGCTGCGGCCGCCGGACTACATAATAATAACTCATAAAGCTTAATAATAATAATACTGTGAATCTTTCATAATAGCATAAAATAATAATAATAATAACTTACGAAAACTTCATAATAATAACACGAAACTTTAATAATAATAATAACATGAAACTTTAATTATAACTTAAAAATAGTAATACGAACTTAATAATAACTTCATAGTAATACGGAGTTAATAATAATATTACAAAACTTAATAGAAACTTATAAAACTTAATAAAAACAATACCAAATTTAATAATAACATTACGAAAACTTACTAATTTACGAAAACTTATTAATAATGATATGAAATTTAATAACTTACGAACTAAACAATAAAATTACGAAACATAACAATAATGTTACGAAACTTAATAATAGAGTTACGAAACGCAATAATAAAATAACGAACTTAATAATAAAATTACGAAACATAATATTTACTTATAATATGAACATATGAGTATTAATAACATGAAATATCATAATATTAAGCACATTAGACCTCATTTACTCATAATAACTCAATTAATATTCTAAATAAATCCCATCATTTTATCTCCCTTATACTACTTCACACACACACACACAATAACTCATGCGCACACCAACCCTCGAACCTTCGACCCCCCAAATCCACACTCATGCATACATAGAACCCAACACACACACACTAACCCTCGCACGCACACACACTTTAATTCACCTCCCACAGCAACAAACACACAGTTTACACACACACAAATATTAGGGCATGAACGAGAGAGGGGGAGAGGGAGAGTTATACTGAAAAGAGGGAGGGGTGAGATGCTGGCGGTGGTGTCACGGCGCGGGGGTGGTAGCAGCAGCTCGGGGTTGGGGTCGTCGGAAATGGCGTCGGCGATGGGAGCTGGGCAGCACCAAATGAATGGACAAAAGAAATCGAGGTGGAGGGCTCGGGCATCGCTGATGGGGTTCGCCGGAGTTGGGACGGTGGTTGTGGGTGCCGGGGCGTCGTCGAGGTCGGTGGAGGAGCGTGGGTAGCAATGGGGTGGCGTTGGTTGGGTTGGAAAACAAAACACAGCGGGGGTGTTTCGGGGTGGGTTTTGCGATGTGCTTGGCAGCGGCGAGGCCGGCGGCGGTGGTCCGGTCGGCGTAGGGGTGGTGCTGGTGGCGGTCTGCGAGGGGTGGAGGTGGAAGGTGGTGCTCGGTGGGTGGTGTTCGATGGGGACGACGTTGTCACGGGTACATTTCTTCTCCATAGTTATCGCATTTATGTACTATTCGACTCCGGTGCTAGTCATTCGTTTATTTCTTCGGGAATAGTGGAAAAGGCTAAGTTAGCATGTTCAAAAGATAACACCCCTATCTCAGTAGCTCTACCGACGGGAGAGTCGGTCCAGTGTGGGAAGTTATACCGAAAATGCCCCGTGATTATAGGCAGTCAGGAGTTTGACGCGGATTTATACTAGTTCGACTTAATGGAGTTCGACGTTACTCTGGGAATGGATTGCTTGGCCAAGTACAAGGCCCAGATCGATTGCTGCAAGCAGAAGGTGACCTTAGTTGGCCCTGACGGGAGAAAGGTGATCCATTACAACAATCGCGATCTTCGAGGAGTGAGAATTATTTCTGCCCTAAAAGCTCAGAGATTGATGGGACAAGGTTGTGAAGGATTCCTATGTAGTGTCGTGGACACTAAGGCTGAAAATACAACACTCGAAACCATCCCTGTGGTGCAAGAATACCCAGACGTATTTCCCGAGGAACTTCCGGGAATGCCTCCACCACGAGAAGTGGATTTTTGCATCGATTTAGAGCCGGGAGCGGCACCCATATCTAAGGCACCCTATCGAATGGCACCTGCTGTACTCAAGGAACATAAAACTCAGTTAGATGAGTTGTTGGAGAAAGGATACATCTGGGCGAGCACCGCTCCGTGGGGTGCACCAGTTCTCTTTGTGAAGAAGAAGGACGGTAGCCTGAGGCTGTGTATTGATTACCGGGAGCTGAACAAGATTACGGTGAAAAACTACAACTGTTTGACCGAGAAAAAGGAGAACCATTAAACGACCTTAGGGTTTAACTCAAACATTAACAACTACGAGTCTTTCTACTTTTATTACAACTCAAGGATCCTCTAACAGACCAAGCCTCACTTGCTAAAACCCGTCCCCAGCGAAAGGATCAACACCTGAAAACAAAACATTTACAAACATGAGGGGGAAAACTTCAATAATGTTTACCCCTAACAGTCAAAACAATTATATAATTCATTTCAACACATTTTAAGGGGAGGGGTAACAGTTCAAACATTTCAAAATAACTTTCACCAGATAACCTTACCATTTCCATTTTTTAGTGCGGGCGGGACTACCGTATTGCCCCTCGGAGTCAAAGACTCGCCAAACATTCACGATACTTTCCAATCTCAATAAATCTCATCGCAACCATATTTTCTCATCATTATCACAATCACATCCCGGATGGCCATCGCAACGTTCATTCTGAACTACCAGGCGTAACCTGGTCTCTTGACAGTCTCCCTTACAGGTATTCGACCTGGTCTTGGGGAGACTGCCCGAACCCGCATTTTTACTCATGTCCTTTAATTTAGTCAGGTTTACATTTCCAGTCCAGTCCAATCCAATATCCACCAACCATTTCTAAGACCAACGTTTTTAACATAAAATCCAAGGGACTGTCCATACTTTATAAATCAAGGAACATAACTTTCTCAGCAAATAGACAGTCAATTTAATATAAAGTCCCCTTCAGGATGCAAGTTCCAAAATATAGTAAAAATCATTAAAACAGTTAAAGAGCATATGGGGATTAGGGCATAGACATTACCTGAATATGATAATCTTCACGTAGAAAATTCACAGGAGCTTCTAATCGGGTAACTCGCTCGATCCTAGATTAAAAACGACCTAAAATTAATATTTCTACCACTAAAAGCTAATCGCTTCTCAACCTATCGCAACCTTTCCCAAAGAGTTAGTAATTTAAAGAGCGCATTAAAGTAACGGTATCACAACCTAACTAGTCTAAACATAATATACTCCAAAGTATCATAGGAATACATACATGCATAAAATTATGCCAAACTAACTAGTAGACCCCTAACATGTAAACTTGCATGGTACTATTCACAAAAATTATAAGTATGCCATTATAACATTTAAAGAACATGCTAGGTCACAAAATCACATAATTTATTTAAAAGCCATATTTTAGGGTTCCTAACATGTTCCTAGGTCAAGTCCTTATTCAAGCTAATCTAATAACATGCATGAACTTAGAATTAATAAGGAGAACTCAACATTTATACATGAACCTTATAATACAAAAAAAATCATGAGACTTATAAACTAATAGCATGGGACTCTTATAAACTAATTTACCAAACTTTGATACTAAAATATATGAATTTCTATACCAAGAAACATGAACTTAAGGTATGAAACTTTTAGTAATAAAAATGTAAAACTTTAATAGTAACTTACAACTCAAAAATAATAATAATGTGAAACTTTAATAATAACATAAAAATAATAAATTGAAACTTAATAATAACTTATGGAAACTTATTAATAATAATAACAATACGAAACATAATAATAACTCATAAAGCTTAATAATAATAATACTGTGAATCTTTCATAATAGCATAAAATAATAATAATAATAACTTAAGAAAACTTCATAATAATAACACGAAATTTTAATAATAATAATAACATGAAACTTTAATTATAACTTAAAAATAGTAATACGAACTTAATAATAACTTCATAGTAATACGGAATTAATAATAATATTACAAAACTTAATAGAAACTTATAAAACTTAAAAAAAACAATACCAAATTTAATAATAATATTACGAAAACTTACTAATTTACGAAAACTTATTAATAATGATATGAAATTTAATAACTTACGAACTAAATAATAAAATTACGAAACATAACAATAATGTTACGAAACTTAATAATAAAATAACGAACTTAATAATAAAATTACGAAACATAATATTTACTTATAATATGAACATATGAGTATTAATAACATGAAATATCGTAATATTAAGCACATTAGACCTCATTTACTCATAATAACTCAATAAATATTCTAACAAAATCCCACCATTTTATCTCCCTTATACTACTTCATACACACACACACAATAACTCATGCACACACCAACCCTCGAACCTCCGACCCCCCAAATCCACACTCATGCATACACAGAACCCAACACACACACACTAACCCTCGCACGCACACACACTTTAACTCACCTCCCACAGCAACAAACACACAGTTTACACACATACAAATATTAGGGCATGAACGAGAGAGAGGGAGAGGGAGAGTTATACTGAAAAGAGGGAGGGGTGAGATGCTGGCGGTGGTGTCACGGCGCGGGGGTGGTAGCAGCAGCTCGGGGTTGGGGTCGTCGGAAATGGCGTCGGCGATCGGAGCTGGGCAGCACCAAATGAATGGACAAAAGAAATCGAGGTGGAGGGCTCGGGCGTCGCTGATGGGGTTCGCCGGAGTTGGGACGGTGGTTGTGGGTGCCGGGGCGTCGTCGAGGTCGGTGGAGGAGCGTGGGTAGCAATGGGGTGGCGTTGGTTGGGTTGGAAAACAAAACACAGCGGGGTGTTTCGGGTGGGTTTTGCGATGTGCTTGGCAGCGCGAGGCCGGGCGCGGTGGTCCGTCGGCGAGGGGTGGTGCTGGTGGCGGTCTGCGAGGGGTGGAGGTGGAAGGTGGTGCTCGGTGGTGTTCGATGGGGACGACGTTGTCACGGGTACATTTCTTCTCCATAGTTATCGCATTTATGTACTATTCGACTCCGGTGCTAGTCATTCGTTTATTTCTTCGGGAATAGTGGAAAAGGCTAAGTTAGCATGTTCAAAAGATAACACCCCTATGTCAGTAGCTCTACCGACGGGAGAGTCGGTCCAGTGTGGGAAGTTATACCGAAAATGCCCCGTGATTATAGGCAGTCAGGAGTTTGACGCGGATTTATACCAGTTCGACTTAATGGAGTTCGACGTTATTCTGGGAATGGATTGCTTGGCCAAGTACAAGGCCCAGATCGATTGCTGCAAGCAGAAGGTGACCTTAGTTGGCCCTGACGGGAGAAAGGTGATCCATTACAACAATCGCGATCTTCGAGGAGTGAGAATTATTTCTGCCCTAAAAGCTCAGAGATTGATGGGACAAGGTTGTGAAGGATTCCTATGTAGTGTCGTGGGCACTAAGGCTGAAAACACAACACTCGAAACCATCCCTGTGGTGCAAGAATACCCAGACGTGTTTCCCGAGGAACTTCCGGGAATGCCTCCACCACGAGAAGTGGATTTTTGCATCGATTTAGAGCCGGGAGCGGCACCCATATCTAAGGCACCCTATCGAATGGCACCTGCTGTACTCAAGGAACTTAAAACTCAGTTAGATGAGTTGTTGGAGAAAGGATACATCCGGGCGAGCACCTCTCCGTGGGGTGCACCAGTTCTCTTTGTGAAGAAGAAGGACGGTAGCCTGAGGCTGTGTATTGATTACCGGGAGTTGAACAAGATTACGGTGAAAAACTACAACTGTTTGACCGAGAAAAAGGAGAACCATTAAACGACCTTAGGGTTTAACTCAAACATTAACAACTACGAGTCTTTCTACTTTTATTACAACTCAAGGATCCTCTAACAGACCAAGCCTCACTTGCTAAAACCCGTCCCCAGCGAAAGGATCAACACCTGAAAACAAAACATTTACAAACATGAGGGGGAAAACCTCAATAATATCTACCCCTAACAGTCAAAACAATTATATAATTCATTTCAACACATTTTAAGGGGAGGGGTAACAGTTCAAACATTTCAAAATAACTTTCACCAGATAACCTTACCATTTCCATTTTTTAGTGCGGGCGGGACTACCGTATTGCCCCTCGGAGTCAAAGACTCGCCAAACATTCACGATACTTTCCAATCTCAATAAATCTCATCGCAACCATATTTTCTCATCATTATCACAATCACATCCCGGATGGCCATTGCAACGTTCATTCCGAACTACCAGGCGTAACTTGGTCTCTTGGCCTCTCATGGTGTATTCGACTGGTCTTGGGAGACCGCTCAACCCGCATTTTTACTCATATCCTTTAATTTAGTCAGGTTTACATTTCCAGTCCAGTCCAATCCAATATCCACCAACCATTTCTAAGACAAACGTTTTTAACATAAAATCCAAGGGACTGTCCATACTTTATAAATCAAGGAACATAACTTTCTCAGCAAATAGACAGTCAATTTAATATAAAGTCCCCTTCAGGATGCAAGTTCCAAAATACAGTAAAAATCATTAAAACAGTTAAAGAGCATATGGGGATTAGGTCATAGACATTACCTGAACGTGATAATCTTCACGTAGAAAATTCACAGGAGCTTCTAATCGGGTAACTCGCTCGATCCTAGATTAAAAACGGCCTAAAATTAATATTTCTACTACTAAAAGCTAATCGCTTCTCAACTTATCGCAACCTTTCCCAAAGAGTTAGTAATTTAATGAACGCATTAAAGTAACGGTATCACAACCTAACTAGTCTAAACATAATATACTCCAAAGTATCATAGGAATACATACATGCATAAAATTATGCCAAACTAACTAGTAGACCCCTAACATGTAAACTTGCATGGTACTATTCACAAAAATTATAAGTATGCCATTATAACATTTAAAGAACATGCTAGGTCACAAAATCACATAATTTATTTAAAAATCATATTTTAGGGTTCCTAACATGTTTCTAGGTTAAGTCCTAATTCAAGCTAATCTAATAACATGCATGAACTTAGAATTAATAAGGAGAACTCAACATTTATACATGAACCTTATAATACAAAAAAAATCATGAGACTTATAAACTAATAGCATGGGACTCTTATAAACTAATTTACCAAACTTTGATACTAAAATATATGAACTTCCATACCAGGAAACATGAACTTAATGTATGAAACTTTTAGTAATAAAAATGTGAAACTTTAATAGTAACTTACAACTCAAAAATAATAATAATGTGAAACTTTAATAATAACATAAAAATAATAAATTGAAACTTAATAATAACTTATGGAAACTTATTAATAATAATAACAATACGAAACATAATAATAACTCATAAAGCTTAATAATAATAATACTGTGAATCTTTCATAATAGCATAAAATAATAATAATAACTTACGAAAACTTCATAATAATAACACGAAACTTTAATAATAATAATAATAACATGAAACTTTAATTATAACTTAAAAATAGTAATACGAACTTAATAATAACTTCATAGTAATACGGACTTAATAATAATATTACAAAACTTGATAGAAACTTATAAAACTTAATAAAAACAATACCAAATTTAATAATAACATTACGAAAACTTACTAATTTACGAAAACTTATTAATAATGATATGAAATTTAATAACTTACGAACTAAATAATAAAATTACGAAACATAACAATAATGTTACGAAACTTAATTATAGAGTTACGAAACGCAATAATAAAATAACGAACTTAATAATAAAATTACGAAACATAATATTTACTTATAATATGAACATATAAGTATTAATAACATGAAATATCATAATATTAAGCACATTAGACCTCATTTACTCTAATAACTCAATTAATATTCTAACAAAATCCCACCATTTTATCTCCATACTTCATACACACACACAATAACTCATGCACACACCAACCCTCGAACCTCCGACCCCCCAAATCCACACTCATGCATACATAGAACCCAACACACACACACTAACCCTCGCACGCACACACACTTTAACTCACCTCCCACAGCAACAAACACACAGTTTACACACATACAAATATTAGGGCATGAACGAGAGAGAGGGAGAGGGAGAGTTATACTGAAAAGAGGGAGGGGTGAGATGCTGGCGGTGGTGTCACGGCGCGGGGGTGGTAGCAGCAGCTCGGGGTTGGGGTCCTCGGAAATGGCGTCGGCGATCGGAGCTGGGCAGCACCAAATGAATGGACAAAAGAAATCGAGGTGGAGGGCTCGGGCGTCGCTGATGGGGTTCGCCGGAGTTGGGACGGTGGTTGTGGGTGCCGGGGCGTCGTCGAGGTCGGTGGAGGAGCGTGGGTAGCAATGGGGTGGCGTTGGTTGGGTTGGAAAACAAAACACAGCGGGGGTGTTTCGGGGTGGGTTTTGCGATGTGCTTGGCAGCGGCGAGGCCGGCGGCAGTGGTCCGGTCGGCGTAGGGGTGGTGCTGGTGGCGGTCTGCGAGGGGTGGAGGTGGAAGGTGGTGCTCGGTGGGTGGTGTGGGGGTGACGATGATGCGTCGGGGATGGAGGGAGGAAGGTGATGGTGGTGGGCTGGTGGTTTAGTTGCGGTGGTCGTGCGGCGGTGGTACGGTAGTCGTGCAGTTGGTGGTGTGGTGGTAGTAGGTGGTCAACTGTGGTGGTTGTGGGTGGTGCATTGGGGTTTAAATAGGAGAAGGAAGGATGGAGGGTTTGCATGGGAGGGGTTTGCATGGAGGGGGTCGGGCGTGCGTGATGGGGAAGCAGAGGGAGTATGGGCATGGAAGAGAGAGAGAAAAATATCAGAGTGGCGTGGGAGGAGCAGCATGGGGAAAGAGGGAGAAACAAAATATACTGATTTTAAATCAGTACAAAGGCAGGGAGAAAGGGTTATGGTTAAATTTTAGGGAGAAAACTTAAAAAAACTGATCCTAATAAAATTACTCGATAACCAAAAATTTCCTAACTGATATTTTTTAGTCATTAAAAATTCTCAACACCTCTCATAAAAATTTTCTCCTACAAACGACATTGTTTCTTCTAAAATGGGTCCCACAACTGATCCCAATAAAATCAACCGATAACTGAAAATTTTCTAACTGATATTTTTCAGTCATAAACAAATTCAAGTAACCCACTCGCGGTCCTAAAAGCTTCATGTGAAAGTATATATATAATTAACGGAAAGAAAAATGCACGTTAGGAATTTAACAGTAAACATAATAGTATTTTTCGGGGTTTTACATCATTCCCCACTTAAAGAAGTTTCGTCCTCGAAACTTTACTCACCTAATTGTTGAACAAGTGAGGGTATTTCGCCCGCATCTCTTTTTCAGTTTCCCAAGTGGCCTCGGTTGAGGTACGATTCGCCCATCGCACCTTGACCAAAGGGACGGTCTTTCTGCGTAGCTTTTTTTCTCTACGATCCAAAATTTCGAGCGGTTGCTCCTCGTAAGTTAAATCTTCTCTCAGCTGCAATGGTTCCGGCTCGATCACATGTGCGGGGTCCGCAACATATTTTCTCAGTTGAGAGACATGAAAAACGTTGTGCACTCGAGGCAGTTCTCCGGGTAGCTCTAATTTGTAAGCTACTTCTCCTATGCGTTCCAAAATAGGATATGGCCCGATGTACCTTGGGGTCAATTTCCCCGTTTGACCAAACCTCATGACTCCTTTCGTAGGCGATACCCGTAGAAACACATAATCTCCTACTTCGAACTCCAAAGGTCTTCGTCTCCGATCAGCGTAACTTTTCTGTCGGCTTTGTGCTGTCTTCATCCTATCTTGTATGACCCTCACCTTCTGCGTTGTGAGTTGGATTAACTCGGGGCCAATGGTGAGCGCTTCATCAATGTCCTGCCAACATAGAGGAGTTCTACATCTCCTTCCGTACAAGGCCTCGAACGGTGACATTCCAATGCTAGCGTGGAAGCTGTTGTTATAGGCGAATTCGACCAGGGTGAGTTCGTCATCCCATGACTCCTTAAAATCCAGAGCACATGCTCTCAGCATATCCTCCAAGGTCTGGATTGTCCTCTCTGTTTGGCCATCTGTTGCTGGATGAAAAGCGGTACTAAAGTTGAGCTTGGTACCAAAAGCCTTTTGTAACTTTTTCCAAAACCCTTATTGGAATCTCGTGTCCCTGTCCGACACTATTGAACTAGGGACTCCGTGTAATCGCACTATTTCATTTACATAAGCATGAGCTAATTGATCCAACGTCCAAGTGTTAGCCATGGCGAGAAAATGTGCCGACTTGGTTAGCCGATCCACAATTACCCAAATGGCATTATTCTTCCTCCTTGTCCTAGGAAGACCGATCACGAAATCCATGGCGATTGAATCCCACTTCCATTCTGGAATTTCTAGCGGGTGCAATAACCCTGCCGGCCTTTGGTGTTCAGCTTTCACTCGTTGGCAAGTTAGACACCTAGACACATATTCAGCCACTTCTTGTTTCATGTTGCTCCACCAAAAGGTTTGCTTGAGATCTTTGTAAAGCTTATTCCCACCTGGGTGCACAGAGTATGGGGTGTTGTGTCCTTCATCCAGGATTCTTCGTTTAAGGGCTTCCATATTGGGCACACAAACTCTATTGTGAAACCTCAGGGTTCCGTCCTAATGTATTACGAAACCCGGTGCCTTTCCTTGGGTTACTTCTTCCCTTATCTTTACTAGTTGCAGGTCCAACTCTTGAGAGTTCTTAATCTCTTCTAAAAGAGTTGGTTGAATCTCCATGGCATTCAGTACTGCACTTTTTCCTGGAATCATTACGTTGAGTTCTAGTTTCCTGAATTCCTCACACAACTGCTTGGGTAGGGTTATTAGATCATTTGTTGTGGGATAAGGTCTTCGACTCAGAGCGTCTGCTACCACATTAGCCTTTCCTGGATGGTACTGGAAATTGACATCATAGTCCTTCAGGAACTCCAGCCATCTGGTCTGGTGAAGGTTTAGCTCTTTTTGAGTGAAAAGGTACTTCAAGCTTTGGTGGTCAGTAAAAACTTCACAGTGCACACCATAGAGGTAATGCCTCCATATTTTGAGAGCAAAGACCACTGCTGCTAGCTCCAAATCATGAGTAGGGTAGTTCTTCTCATGAGTCTTCAGCTTCCTCGAAGCATAAGCAATTACTTTCCCATTCTGCATCAAGACACACCCTAACCCACCATGTGAAACATCACTATAAATCATGAAACCTTCGTTCCCTTGAGGCAAGGTGAGGATAGGTGCCGAAGTGAGTCTTTGCTTCAATTCTTTGAAAGCTTTCTCACACTTGTCCGACCATATAAACTCCACTGACTTTCGAGTCAGGTTGGTGAGAGGCGTTGCGATTTTGGAAAAATTTTGAACGAACTTTCTGTAGTACCCAGCCAATCCTAAGAAACTCCTTACTTCTGTGGCATTCTTCGGTGTAGGCCACTTGCTAACGGATTCCACCTTTTGAGGATCTACAGCTACTCCATCTTTAGACATAATGTGTCCTAGGAAAGCTACTTGTTCTAGCCAAAATTCACTCTTGGATAATTTGGCAAACAACTCATTTGTTCGTAAGGTCTCCAACACGATTCTCAAGTGTTTGGCATGATCCTCCTGCGTCCTTGAATAAATCAAGATATCGTCGATGAACACTACCACGAACTTATCCAAGAAGAGTTTGAATACCCGATTCATTAAATCCATAAAGGCGGCTGGGGCATTAGTAAGGCCAAAGGGCATTACCACAAACTCATAATGGTCGTATCGAGTGCGAAAAGCAGTCTTGGGAATATCCTCTTCTCGGATTCTCAACTGGTGATACCCCGACCTCAGGTCGACCTTGCTGAAAATTGTTGCTCCTCTCAACTGGTCAAAAAGGTCGTTGATGCGTGGTAAAGGGTAACGGTTTTTCACCGTAATCTTGTTCAGCTCCCGGTAATCAATACACAGCCTCAGGCTACCGTCCTTCTTCTTTACAAAGAGAACTGGTGCACCCCACGGAGAGGTGCTCGCCCGGATGTATCCTTTCTCCAACAACTCATCTAACTGAGTTTTAAGTTCCTTGAGTTCAGCAGGTGCCATTCGATAGGGTGCCTTAGATATGGGTGCCGCTCCCGGCTCTAAATCGATGCAAAAATCCATTTCTCGTGGTGGAGGCATTCCCGGAAGTTCCTCGGGAAACACGTCTGGGTATTCTTGCACCACAGGGATGGTTTCGAGTGTTGTGTTTTCAGCCTTAGTGTCCATGACACTACATAGGAATCCTTCACAACCTTGTCCCATCAATCTCTGAGCTTTTAGGGCAGAAATAATTCTCACTCCTCGAAGATCGTGATTGTTGTAATGGATCACCTTTCTCCTGTCAGGGCCAACTAAGGTCACCTTCTGCTTGCAGCAATCGATCTGGGCCTTGTACTTAGCCAACCAATCCATTCCCAGAATAACGTCGAACTCCATTAAGTCGAACTAGTATAAATCGGCGTCAAAACTCCTGACTGCCTATAATCACGGGGCATTTTCGGTATAACTTCCCACACTGGACCGATTCTCCCATCGGTAGAGCTACTGACATAGGGGTGTTATCTTTTGAATATGCTAACTTAGCCTTTTCCACTATTCCCGAAGAAATAAACGAATGACTAGCACCGGAGTCGAATAGTACATAAATGCGATAACTATGGAGAAGAAATGTACCCGTGACAACGTCGTCCCCATTCTCTACTTCCTCCTTTTTCATGACATACACCCTTCCTCCAGAGTTCCGTGGTGTTTGCTGTTGTTGGCGAGGTGGGGGTGGCGGGAGTGCTTTGACTTGGTTGTTTTGATTTCCATTGAATCCTCCTGGATTTTGGAGGGGTCTCCCGTGATTTCCCGGATACCCAATCCGATATTGATTATTTGGAGGGAGAGCTCCATGGTGTGTACTCCCTGCATAGCCTTGTCCTCCTTCTGCTGAGTGAGGACAGTTTTTCACCATATGATGGGGGCTGCCACAACGGTAGCAGACCGTCCTAAAAGTATTCTTGCATTCACGAGCGTAGTGCCCATATCTTCCACATGCTCTACAAGTAACACTACGTGGTTGATGGCGTCCTTGGTGTCCCTGCTCGTGATTGGGTCGGAACCTCTTAAAAGGCGGTGGAGGCGGAGGGTTGAAACGAGGGGGTTCCCTTCTCTTGTCGTTCTGTCTACCCAACTGTGTAGTTCGGTTATTCAGCACTCGTTCCACATTTGCAGCTACCTCCAACATGTCCTGGTAGGAGGTGAAGGAGCACATCGACATTTTCTCCTGAATATTATAGTTCAACCCATCTTCAAAACGATTCATCTTCAGCTTCTCATCAGCAATGTAAACGGGTGCAAACCTCGACAGTTCCATGAATTTGGAGGCGTATTGCAGTACCGTGTTCCCTCCTTGTTGCAACTCCAGAAATTCCTTTTCCTTTGCCTTTTGGAGTGCCATAGGATAGAATCTATTTTTCAGCATCTCTTTAAATTGGTCCCAATTGAACCCAGGCTCATCCTGTCGTTCCTTCATACTCAACCACCATAGATTAGCTTCTCCCTTGAGGTGGTAGGTGGCGAAAATCTTCTCCACATCCCTTATCCACTCTTCGAAGACTTTAGGGTTTGCCACCCCAGTATAGGAAGGAGGGTTGAGTTTGTTAAACTCTTGGAAGAGGGATGACTGACCTTCTTTTCCTTGCCCGGTCATCCATTGAAACTGCTCCGTTTGGCGAGCCATAACCTCCATCATCATAAGTTGGGTTAGATCAGGTCCAGCTGTCGGAGTATCTCCTCCTTGAGATGAGGAGCTCATCCGTTGCGCAGCCCGTGCGGCTGCCTCGTATAGGGGCGCATGTCTTTGCCTTAACTCGGCCATGGTGGGTACATGCGGAGAAGTAGTATCTTGAGGCCCTATTCCGTTTTCGTGACTCAGGTTGTAAAGGTCGAAGATGCTCTACTCTATTCCGTTTTCTCTACGATACTTATAAACTAATAGCATGGGACTCACCGCTGCCACCATCGAATACCATCGTCGCCACCTCACCGGTTAGTTTTTGATTTGAATTTGTGTTTGAAATTTAATTTATGTGTATGTGGAATGTGAAAGTTAGTTTTTCATGATAGAGCTATTAAATTGTAGTACAAGTTGGGTTTTTTTTTTTTTTGAAATTACAAATTTCGGGCATCAACGCTTGCTAGGCACCATCTTGTGGCGTCCCGGCCAAGGGTCAGGTGCCATCCGGAGGCATCTGACCTAAATATTTTTTGAAAAAAACATATTTCTTTAGTTTTAATATTACTGCAAAATATTAATAATACATTAATATTACGCTAGAATGGATCTTGGCCTCTCGAAGGAAGATTATTTTAAGCCCCTCGAGATTAGCTGGAGCACGTATCAGGAGCTTCCCTTGAAGATGGAGAATGGATCATGGCCGCTCGAAGGAAGACTAGGTGGCAAAGGGAAGTCCCAACACCACCATTCTAAGGCAACGAAGGAGAAGGAATCAAGGAAGCATCCTCAAACTTCAGTCGATAAGGAAAGGGTTAAGACCATCTAGAAACAACAAGCTCGCACGACTGAGTTGCTTGAGCAACACACTCATGTTCCTGTCATGCTGGAGGAATAATTTCCAAAGGAATACTTTGGAGAAGTTAACAAAGTTGCAGATGTGAGTATAGTCTCCTGCTTTCACACATGGATGAAGAGCACTGTTGTTGTACTTTTAGGAGTACGGTTGTCGTATCCACAGGGAGTTGTGTTCAAAGAACTCAGAGCGGACTCAAGTGTTTCGAGCTAGATAGATTAACCAAGGACGGTGATGGTGATGATGAAGCTACAAACTACGAAAGCAATAAATGATTTTCAGGTAGCAAAATCAGTATTTAACAACTAATCAATTTGAACGACCTAATCTACCAATTCTATACAAACAAAAGAGGGGTGAATTGCACTATTAAATTACGCCAAAGCCATCTATTGAGGGTCATTGACTCGCCAAAACCCTCTCTCGAGGGTCAGAGACTTCGCCCAAGCCCTATCTCGAGGGTCAGGGGCTAGCTTTAATATTCTAACAGTCTATTCTCATAGAGTTAGTCTAATTAAACTATAAAGACGACAACCTTAAACCTAGACAGAATTCAACACTCTCATGTCAAAACCTTAACCATTTTCTCTACCCATACTAGCAAATTAACCTTACCTCTCGGCACACATCAACTATCTAAAGAAATTAATTGAGAAAATGTCTAAGAGATTGCATGGTTGGGTTGTGAAACGTTTGGCATATGCTGGGAGAGTTAAGCTTGCGAATAGCATTTTGATGGCTATTCATACTTATTAGGCACAAATTTTTATCATTCCACAGAGTGTGATTGATAGTATGGTTAAGATTTGCGAATCTTTTCTTTGGGGAAACCATCAGAAACAAAGCTCCTCCTATTGCGTGGTCCTCCTACTGTCTCTCTAAAGCTGAAGGGAGTCTGAATTTGTGCGACCCTCATGCCTGGAATACAATTGCTCTGGATAAACTTGTTTGGCAGTTGATAATTGATAAAGAATCTTTATGGGTCAAGTGGATTCATCATCACTATTTTAGGAAAAATACCATTTGGGATTGTTCAATCAAGCAAAACAATAGTTGATACTGGCGTAGACTTCTCCAAGTAAGAGATTCTTTGGTTGTGTTGTTCAATGATCTTGTACTTAAGAATCTCTCATATACCATCCATGAGGGTTATATTTTCTTGAATGATCATGTGGATAGAGTTTATTGGTTCTAGTTTCTTTGGAATGGTCTCAAGGTACATAAATTTTCTTTCATTGCTTGGTTGACAATCCATAGTAGAACTGTAACGCCCCGGAAATTCAATTATAGAAAAGTCAAAGTTAAACTAACGTTAACAGACAAAATTTATCGGAAGACTCAAACTCTTATTGGGCGTCACTGCTGTATCCCCGAAGGAATACAAGGCGAGAAGGAAAACTACAACTGTCTGTCAATGGCAAACCAACTAATAAACTCATACTTAGAAATAAACCTCAAAACTAACTTCAAGTTTCTCAGAAAAGAAAAGCAACATATTTAACGACTTCTAAACATGTCGTCCTCACTTCTAATTACCGTCCCCAGCATATAGATCTTCACCTGAAAACAAAACATTTCAAAAATGAGGAGGAAATCTCAATAATGTCTACCCCTAATGTTAGAAACAAGTTAAGTTCATTTCAATTCATTTGAGGGAGAGGGAACAAGTCAAACCTTTTCATAAACCGTTTAACCCTTACGACTGTTTTCCTCAATCCAACCCATTCATTTTATTATGCGGGCGGGATATCAAATCCCATAAAGTAACATCGCCTACCAAAGGCATCAAAACATTCGCCTACCAAAGGCATCAAAGATAATCGCCTACCAAAGGCATAAATATAATAATCGCCTACCAAAGGCATCAATAATCGCCTACCAAAGGCATCAACAATCGCCTACCAAAGGCATCAAAAATAATCGCCTACCAAAGGCATCAACAATCTCCTACCAAAGGCATCAAAGTAACCGCCTACCAAAGGCATCAAAAATAATAAACCCGCTTATTTTTCACTTTGAATTATTAGTATCTTATGCAAAACTCAGCTCACAGCTCTCAAGTCAAACCCAACCCAGGTTATCAAAACCAATAAGAAAACCACTGATAAAAGACCATCTCAATTTCTCAACTCATAAATCAAGATCACAAACAATCAAAACAGATGGTCTAAATTTCAACATAAAGTCCCCTTTCGGGATGCAATTCTCAAAACATATTAGAAAACATTAAAACACATTTAAAGAGTATCCTGGTGGGGATTAGAGCATAGACATTACCTGATTAACTTTACTTCACAGCAAAAACGAACACACTTGAGCTCACTAACGACGCGAATTAGCTCGGGCCTAAAATAGAATAATTATTCTAATCAAAACGTGCCCTTCGAAGTTAGTATTATCTACCTTCTAACTAACCCTCCCCTAGGAATACCATAGGTTCCCATCATTCATGAATTTACACTTTAAATTACCTAACACATACCAAGTAATCACATAACAAGGTCAAAACAACCTTTTCACTCAACAACACTTTCAATAATGAATAACATCAACAAAACATATTACAACATCCACATAAAAAGGGTCAAAACTTGAGTTCCCGACATCATATGGGTCTGGGTTTGGACTTTTCGGAAACCTCCGGATGTCTATTAAAACTCTTAAGTTGAACTTGAGACCCAACACACGCTTTAAGGTCCTCAAAAACCGTCATCTTTCCATACTATCTCGATGTGACCCAGGTCTGGTAATCGGGGTATAAATTGACTTATAAAATTCCAAAGTCCGATCCGTAAAATTCCTATGAAAGCTAACATCTAAGGAAACCTTTAGTTCAAAGGGTTTGATCAAAGGGCAACTATAACTCTTATGGTGATCCGTTCTTTAGACCCTATCAAAACTGTCCCGTTACCGGTTTCCATATAATTGATTATTTCGGTTCTAACTTTCACCGCTCAATCCCGGGGTCCTAATTTGGGCTTAAAACAGTAACTAAGGTCCAAGGTAATTAGTCTAATCCAACTAAGGTCCAAACATCAAACTTCTTACCACCAAAACCAAATTGTAAAACATGAAATCAACTTTAATATTTTCACTAACCCTAAAAGCATGCATGAAATAATAATAACATTATTCTAAACATGAATTCTACAATAAACTATTTCAAGGTCCTATAATAACAACATGGATGATTATAAAAATACGAATTTCTTAATCAATAATCAAGAAAGAACTTAAACAACATATGAATACTTAACTAACGATTCAAGAATTAATCTAGGTAATTAAACTCTTTAATTCGTGCATACAATAATAGTATTATCTAAAACCCTAACATGATTCACATGAAAACAAAGTACATCAAATAATTGAACATTAATAATTTCACTACAACTATTACAACCCTAATACACCAATTTAGAACATAAAAATTACACATAATTATTTAAACAAATTACACGTAAATAATACAACACAAGAACAATTAATTACAAATAACCACTTAATAGATTACATTCTTGACTACCCAAAAATACAAGATGTAATAAAAAGAAACAATAACAATAATACTTACAATAGGAAAAAAACAAGAAGAAGGTTTCAAGAAACAAGATTAGGGTTTACGTTATGGTTTAGGGCGGCGGTTTTCCGACGACTGGAAGGGCGACGGCGGTAGGGCGGGGTCGGTCGGCGGCGCACGGAGGTTTGGTTGCGGCGGTGGTTGTCGAAGGGGGTGGCGCGTCTCGGTTCGAACAGCAACAATCAACGACAACCACTGGTGCTTTCTCCGACTGTGGGCGTGCGGCGGCTACTCTAGGGGGCGGTGAGGCGGTAGCAGGGGTGGCGTGGGTCGAAATCGTCACCGGAGGTGGAGTGCAGCGGCGGCCTGGGCACGGCGTTCTGGCGCGACGCGAGCAGAGAGAAGGAGAGAAAAAGAGAGGAAGAAAGAGAGAGAGAGAGAGAGAGAGAGAGAGAGAGAAAGGGTGGCTTTGGTGGTGCTGGCTTGGTGTGGTGGGGCTGGGACGACAGACACAGGGAGAGAGGGGGAGAGGAGAGAAGAGAGAGGCTAGGGTTTCAATTAGGTTTTGAGAGGGAGATTATCTTTTATATTAACCTAATAGTTAAGGCCCAACTAATACTAATTCTACTCCTAATCCAACCCAAAAAGAAATCAGATTTTGGGAACATAATAATAACCATAATAATAGTAATAATAATAATAAAACGATACTACTAATAATAGAATTACTACTAAACACATAACAAATAAAAATTCACATAATTATTCATGTAACAAATTTTAATAAACACAATAATATTAATAGTAATACTAATAATAATTAGAGTAACACTAATAATGCTAAACCCACGAAATTACCGATATACCCTCGTTAGTCCCTCAACGATCCTACAAGCTCAAGTGTTAGCAAAATAAACACAAACGGATAATAAACAATTAACGAAGTGAAACCTAATTTACTAACGATGTCACGGTCAACATCTTTGGATTTTTCGGGGTTTTACATCATTACCTCCTTAAAAGAAGTTTCGTCCTCGAAACTTAAACTTAGGCCTAACGGTTCGGTAACAATCCTAACGGTTCTGTTCTTCCTAAAACTCGAGGTTTTACATCATTACCTCCTTAAAAGAAGTTTCGTCCTCGAAACTTTACGTACCTTTAAGAGTGAAACAGGTGAGGGTATTTCATTCTCATCTCTTCTTCTGTTTCCCAGGTTGCTTCTGTTGTGGCATGATTTGCCCATCGTACTTTCACCAAGGGAACTACTTTCCTTCGAAGTTGTTCTTCTCTACCATCTAATATTTCTAGCGGTTGCTATTCATAGCTCAAATCTTCTTGTAGCTAAAGCGGCTCAGGATAAATCACATGAGTTGGGTCGGGAACATATTTTCTGAGTTGTGACACATGGAAGACATTGTGCACTCTTGGAAGTTCTCCTGGCAGCTGTAACTTGTAGGTAATTTCTCCGATGCATTCCAAAATTGGATATGGTCCGATAAATCTTGGTGTTAACTTCCCCGACTGACAGAATCTCATAACTCCTTTTGTAGGTGAAACCCATAAAAACACGTATTCTCCTACTTCAAACTCTAAAGGTCTTCTCCTCGTGTTAGCATAGCTCTTTTGTCGACTTTGTGTTGCCTTCATCTTATCTTGAATGGTTCGAACCTTCTGAGTAGTGGCCTGTATTAGGTCTGCTCCTATCGTTAGAGCTTCATCGATGTCTTGCCAACAGAGGGGAGTCCTACATTTCCTCCCATATAAAGCTTCGAATGGTGACATTCCAATACTAGCATGATAACTGTTGTAGTAGGAGAACTCAATAAGAGTCAACTCGTCATCCCACGAGTCTTTGAAATCTAATGCGCATGCTCGCAGCATATCTTCGAGGGTTTGGATAGTCCTCTCGGTCTGCCCATCAGTAGCTGGGTGGAAAGCGGTGCTAAACTTGAGTTTGGTACCAAACGCCTCCTGCAACTTCTTCCATAAACCAGACTAGAATCTGGTGTCTCTGTCCGAGACTATAGAACTGGGGACTCCATGTAGTCTTACTATCTCTCTTACATAGGCTTGAGCTAGCTGGTCCAGGGATCAGTTGTTGGCGATGGCTAGAAAATGAGCCGACTTGGTTAATCGATCCACAATTACCCATATCGCATTGTGTTTCCGCCTGGTCCTTGGCAGACCCACCCACTACGAAGTCCATTGATATCGAGTCCCACTTCCATTAAGGAACGTCCAATGGCTGCAGAAGTCCGGCAGGTCGTTGATGTTCTGCCTTGACCCGTTGGCAAGTGAGGCATTTCGCCACAAAGTCCGCCACTTCTTGTTTCATATTACTCCACCAGAACATCTGCTTCAGATCCTTGTAAAGCTTATTTCCCCCTGGGTGCACAGAATATGGTGTATTGTGCCCCTCTTCTAAAATCTTCCTCTTTATCTCCTCCATGTTAGGTACACAGATGCGGTTATGAAACCGTAATGTACCATCCTCGTGAATCACGAAACCAGGGGCCTTCCCTTGCAAAACCTCCTCCCATATCTTGACAAGCTGCAAATCCAGCTCTTGAATCCTCTTGAGCTCTTTCATGAGAGTAGGTTGCAACTCCATGGCATTCAATACAACTTTCCTTCCAAGTGTCACCACAATAATCTCCAACCTCCTAAACTCCTCGCACAGCTCGTGCGACATCATCATCAAGTGGTTTACAACAGGATAGGGTCTCCTACTCAGGGCATCAGCCACTACATTTGCTTTCCCGAGATGATATTGAAAGTTCACATCATAGTCCTTTAGAAATTCCAACCATCGAGTCTGCCTAAGGTTTAGCTCCTTCTGTATGAATAGGTACTTCAAACTTTGATGGTCGGTGAATACCTCGCAGTGTACTCCATAAAGGTAATGTCTCCAAATTTTAAGTGCAAATACTACCGCTGCCAACTCCAGGTCATGAGTGGGGTAGTTCTTCTCAGGTGTCTTCAGTTGTCTGGATGCATACGCAATCACTTTCCCATTCTACATGAGCACACAACCCAATCCACCATGTGATGCGTCACTGTAGATGATAAATCCTTCGTTCCCTATAGGTAGAGCGAGAATAGAGGCCGAGGTAAGCCTCTTCTTCAACTCCTAGAATGCTTGCTCACATTTTTCCGACCATGAGAACTTTATTGACTTCCGAGTCAAATTGGTCAATGGGGTGGCGATTTTCGAGAAATCCTGAACGAATCAGTGGCATTTTTCGGCGTCGGCCACTTGGTGATAACCTCCACCTTTTGAGGGTCCACTGCTACTCCTTCCTTAGACACCAAGTGTCCTAAGAACGCTACTCGCTCCAACCAAAATTCACATTTCTTAAACTTCGCATAAAGCTCGTTGCTCCGTAAGGTCGTCAGCACTTCTTTCAGGTGGTTCGCATGCTCCTCCCATGTTCCTGAGTACACCAATATATCATCGCTGAACACCACCACAAACTTGTCCAGAAACGGCTTGAACACTCTGTTCATTAAGTCCATGAAAGCGGCTGGAGCATTTGTGAGCCCAAACGGCATTACTACGAACTCGTAATGACCATATCGAGTTCGGAAGGCGGTTTTACAGATGTCCTCTTCTTGGATTCTTAGCTGGTGATAACCTGATCTCAGATCTATCTTCGAAAACATAGTTGCACCCCACAACTGGTCAAAGAGATCATCAATGCGACGTAGAGGGTACCGATTTTTTATGGTAATCTTGTTTAACTCCCGGTAATCGATGCATAACCTCATGCTACCATCCTTCTTCTTCACGAACAGTACGGGTGCTCCCCATGGTGACGTGTTGGGTCGTATGTACCCCTTTTCTAGCAGCTCATCTAGCTAGGTCTTTAATTCCTTAAGCTCTGCGGGCGTCATTCGATATGGGGCTTTCGAAACAGGTGCTGCCCCGGGCTCCAAATCGATGCAGAAATCCACCTCCCTGAGTGGGGGCATTCCCGGAATCTCCTCCGGGAAGACATCAGGGAAATCCTGAACTATCGGAATGCTCTCAATCGTAGGCTCCTCCGCCTTGGTATCAATTACATTGCATAAAAACCCTTCACAACCTTGGCCCAACAACTTCTGAGCCTTGAGGGCAGAGATGATCCTTACACCTTGAAGATGTCTATCACTCCAATGCACTACCTTCTTCCCGTTCGGTCCTACTGAGGTCACCTTTTGCTTGTAGCAATCTATCTGAGCTCTATATTTAGCTAATTTATAACCAATCCATCCCCAAAATAACATCAAACTCCATTAGGTCAAACATATAGAGGTCTGCCTCAAATTCCTGACCTGCTATTACTATGGGACATCCCCCATATAACTCTCCACATCTAATGGTATCTCCAGTGGGTAGGGCTACCGACATAGGCTTACTATTCTCCGAGGGTTTCATCTTAGCCTTCTCTACTATAGCTCGTTCAACAAAAGAATGACTAGCACCAGAATCAAATAAAACAGAGACATTGTAGAGGTGGAGAGAGAAGGTACCCGTCACGACGTCCACTTCATTCTCAGCCTCATCCTTCCTCATCACATACACTCGTCCTCCTGCGTTACGCGGCGGTTGTTGCTGCTGACGAGGCGGGTTTGCTGGCCTCCCTTGGTTGTTCTAATTTCCACCGGGACCACCCCGGTTTTGTTGTCGCGGCCTTTGGTTTCCATTATAGCCTCCCCGACTTTGATATGTTGACTGCGAAGCTCTCCAGTTTCCATTGTTTCCATTGTTCCCGCCATTTCTATTGTTTCCACCATTATGGCCCCCCGAAGGCTGTTGAGGGCACTGGCGTACATAATGTTGGAGGCTTCCATAGTTAAAGCATCCTCCTCTCACAATCCTTTCTTTACAATCCCGAGGGTAATGGCCAGATCGACCACAAACCTTGCATATCGGCACATACGGTGGCCTACGCCCCGAAGATTGGTTTCCCTGCCAGTTGTTCGGGCGGAACCTCTTCTCTTGATAAGGTTGAGGTGGGTTGAAACGGGGCGGTTCCTTACTCTTAAGCCCCTGAGTGCCAAGTTTTCGTTCCATGTCGTGCATTACCCTTTCTACAGTGAGAGCAACATTTAGCATGTTCTGGTAGGAAGTGAAATCACACGATGACATCCGATCCTAAATTTTGCAGTTCAATCCATCCCAGAAACGATCCATCCTCAATTTTTCACTGGACACAAGAGCAGGTGCAAACCGAGATAGTTCGGTGAACTTAGTGGAGTAAGCAAGCACGCTACACTCTCCTTGGCGTAAGTCCATGAATTCCTTTTCTTTCGCCTTTTGAAGGGACATAGGATAAAACCGATCCTTCAGCACAACCTTAAAATGGTTCCAATCGAAACCCGGTTCGGTTCGTATCTCCTTCACACTGGCCCACCATAGATCGGCCTCCTCCTTCAGGTAGTATGCAGCAAAATCCACCTGTAGCTCCTCGGGACAACGAGTTGTGTCGAAGATCTTTTCAATCTCCCTAACCCAATCTTAAAAGACCTTGGGGTCAGCTACCCCTGTATAAGTGGGCGGGTTAAAGCTATTGAACCTTTGGAGGAGAGCGGAGGGATCATCTTCCCTTTCTCCTCCTTGTCGATCCACCACCTTCTTCAGTAGATCCTCGTGCTTGTTAAGCATCTCAATCATCAGCAGGCTAGCAAGGTCGTTCCCTGGTGCTGTAGTACTCGACCCTGATATCAAGTGAGTTTGAGGGCGCTGTTCGGCTGCAGCTTGCGGGCGCTCCCGGTTAACGTTGTTGGAGTGAGAACCGTTCATGTCCGACATCCTGATTCAAAGGGTCGATTTACACTACTTAAGGTTTAATCTCACAGCGTAAATCACCAATTCTAAGGGGAACCATTCAATCTAGCTATCTCATAATAGTACTAAGCAGACACAAAACTGTAACATATTTAAACAATTCTAAGGGGTTCGGTCTCCTGTTCGGGCTCATCGGCAAGTGCAGCTGTAACTCTAGAGGTCACCTCGGGCTCAAAATCCTCCACAGAATCCTCCTCTGGATCTTCTTCTGGGTCACTCTCGGGATCCATGTCCATGACAGGTGCTGGAGCTAGGTTCACTTGAACTCCTTCCACATCACGCTTCCAAATCCTAGCAATCTTGGAGAAGACTTCCGGGATTCGGTGCTCTGACTCCACTCGGTACCTCTTACACCAACAACACGGGCTGGGATACTCCTCGACCGGGAGTGGGGGTGGTAGCAATAATGGTACAGTATGGCCCCACCGAGGGTCATCCTGAAGCGTGAGCAAAAATGCGTTCGCGTGACTCTCCTCGTTACCACGAAGGCATGAGTTCGGAATGTCTTTGGTGTACTTCTAAATCTCGTCGTAGAAGTTTAGTATATGAGTTCCCAGTTTCCCCTTGGGAGGAATGGGAGTATAACGATGAAAACACGGGGTTGGATGATGATAACAGTTTGTGCGTTGAGCCATCCTACAGGGTTAGAACATATTAGCAGCACAAGAAATTTAAGACATAATCATGTAATAATAGGAAAGCATAAAACCCTTTTCCCATCTTACACTCATCACTCCGACTTTAGCTTCCTAGGGTCCAACTAAACCTAAAGGACTCTGAGGAGCTACTAAGTCGCAACCCAGAGCTCTGATACCATTCTGTAACGCCCCGGAAGTTCAATTATAGAAAAGTTAAAGTTAAACTAACGTTAACAGACAAAATTTAGCGGAAGACTCAAACTCTTATTGGGCGTCACTGTCGTATCCCCGAAGGAATACAAGGCGAGAAGGAAAACTACAACTGTCTGTCAACGGCAAACCAACTAACAAACTCATACTTAGAAATAAACCTCAAAACTAACTTCAAGTTTCTCAGAAAAGAAAAGCAACATATTTAACGACTTCTAAACATGTCGTCCTCACTTCTAATTACCGTCCCAGCATATAGATCTTCACCTGAAAACAAAACATTTCAAAAATGAGGGGGGAATCTCAATAATGTCTACCCCTAACGTTAGAAACAAGTTAAGTTCATTTCAATTCATTTGAGGGAGAGGGAACAAGTCAAACCTTTTCATAAACCGTTTAACCCTTACGACTGTTTTCCTCAATCCAACCCATTCATTTTATTATGCGGGCGGGATATCAAATCTCATAAAGTAACATCGCCTACCAAAGGCATCAAAACATTCACCTACCAAAGGCATCAAAGATAATCGCATACCAAAGGCATAAATATAATAATCGCCTAGCAAAGGCATCAATAATCGCCTATCAAAGGCATCAAAATAATAAACGCCTTCCAAAGGCATCAACAATCGCCTACCAAAGGCATAAAAAATAATCGCCTACCAAAGGCATCAACAATCTCCTACCAAAGGCATCAAAGTAACCGCCTACCAAAGGCATCAAAGATAATAAACCCGCTTAATGTTTCACTTTGAATTTTTAGTATCTTATGCAAAACTCAGCTCACATCTCTCAAGTCAAACCCAACCCAGGTTATCAAATCCAATAAGAAAACCACTGATAAAAGACCATCTCAATTTCTCAACTCATAAATCAAGATCACAAACAATCAAAACAGATGGTCTAAATTTCAACATAAAGTCCTCTTCGAGATGCAATTCTCAAAACTTATTAGAAAACATTAAAACACATTTAAAGAGTATCCCGGTGGGGATTAGAGCATAGACATTACCTGATTAACTTTACTTCACAGAAAAAACGAACACACTTGAGCTCACTAACGACGCGAATTAGCTCGGGCCTAAAATAGAATAATTATTCTAATCAAAACGTGCCCTTCGAAGTTAGTATTATCTACCTTCTAACTAACCCTCCCCTAGGAATACCATAGGTTCCCATCATTCATGAATTTACACTTTAAATTACCTAACACATACCAAGTAATCACATAACAAGGTCAAAACAACCTTTTCACTCAACAACACTTTCAATAATGAATAACATCAACAAAACATATTACAACATCCACATAAAAAGGGTCAAAACTTGAGTTCCCGACATCATATGGGTCTGGGTTTGGACTTTTCGGAAACCTCCGGATGTCTATTAAAACTCTTAAGTTGAACTTGAGACCCAACACACGCTTTAAGGTCCTCAAAAACCGTCATCTTTCCATACTATCTCGATGTGACCCAGGTCTGGTAATCGGGGTATAAATTGACTTATAAAATTCCAAAGTCCGATCCGTAAAATTCCTATGAAAGCTAACATCTAAGGAAACCTTTAGTTCAAAGGGTTTGATCAAAGGGCAACTATAACTCTCATGGTGATCCGTTCTTTAGACCCTATCAAAACTGTCCCGTTACCGGTTTCCATATAATTGATTATTTCGGTTCTAACTTTCACCGCTCGATCCCGGGGTCCTAATTTGGGCTTAAAACAGTAACTAAGGTCCAAGGTAATTAGTCTAATCCAACTAAGGTCTAAACATCAAACTTCTTACCACCAAAACCAAATTGTAAAACATGAAATCAACTTTAATATTTTCACTAACCCTAAAAGCATGCATGAAATAATAATAACATTATTCTAAACATGAATTCTACAATAAACTATTTCAAGGTCCTATAATAACAACATGGATGATTATAAAAATACGAATTTCTTAATCAATAATCAAGAAAGAACTTAAACAACATATGAATACTTAACTAACGATTCAAGAATTAATCTAGGAATTAAACTCTTTAATTCATGCATACAATAATAGTATTATCTAAAACCCTAACATGATTCACATGAAAACAAAGTACATCAAACAATTAAACATTAATAATTTCACTACAACTATTACAACCCTAACACACCAATTTAGAACATAAAGATTACACATAATAATTTAAACAAATTACACGTAAATAATACAACACAAGAACAATTAATTACAAATAACCACTTAATAGAATTACATTCTTGATTACCCAAAATACAAGATGTAATAAAAAGAAACAATAATAATAATACTTACAATAGAAAAAAAAAAGAAGAAGAAGGTTTCAAGAAACAAGATTAGGTGTTACGTTAGGGTTTAGGGCGGCGGTTTTCCGGCGACTGGAAGGGCGACGGCGGTAGGGCGGGGTCGGTCGGCGGCGCACGGAGGTCTGGTTGCGGCGGTGGTTGTCAAAGGGGGTGGTGGCGTGTCTCGGTTCGAACAGCAACAATCAACGACGACCACTGGTGCTTTCTCCGACTATCGCTACAACAAACTATACCTATAGCAACGCACCGAAACCGTTACCTAAAACTTAAAAAGTGTTACCTTAGGTCTATGACAACGTTTTACAAAACGTAACATTAGGTGTGCGTTGCAATAGGGTTTGCAACGCTTTTTTATGCTATTGTAACGTTTGTAAAAAACGTTACTTTAGATATTTAGCCTATTGCAACACTTGGAAAAAAAACGTTACCTTAGCCATTAAGCTAATGCAATACTTGCAAATGAAAACGTTGCCTTAGCCATTAAGCTAATGCAACCTTGCAAATAGAAACGTTGCCTTAGGTATCAAAGAAGACTTTTTGAGCTATATGACCATTTTAATTTCACTTGTAATGCATAATTTGCTACCTTCACTCAATCTTATAAAAATACTTACCATAAAATGTAACAAAATATAATTGAGACATAAAAAGTACATATTACATTAAAATAGCTTAGAGTACTACATTGTAGATCATCCAAGTGATACGCATGTAACTTAATAATTTGTACTTGTTCATCCAAAAGTATATAACTAGAACTCCATCACCCAAAAGCATATCCTACTTATATTCCTTCACCCAAAAGTATATCCAGAAACTTGTTGTCATTGAACATCCTCTATTATCAGTTGCAAAAGTGTATCCAGCGTCAACCAAGTTAACCTACAAAACAAAGAAATAAAGTACATTATTAATCAAGCATATGGTCACAACCTTTGCACAAGAAAATAAAGTAAAAGCATTCCCTTCACTATTCAGACTAGTATCTGCATGTGTAATAGCCTGACCCCTAAAAGGAGCCATCAGAGTTAATTAATGTTCAATCTTATTATGGCCGACAGATGTATGAAGAAAGCGTAAAAAAATTTATTCTCAAATATTTCTAGATAAAATTCGGCAGAGTTCCATCTATAATATGGACGTTTACCAGGCTTAAAGCCTTACATCCCTGTAAATAATACAAAATAAAAAAAAACAAGCTCAACGGCCACACGCCGGAGTATGAAACGAGCCACACGCTCGGTACCCAATCTAGATCCATAAAAAAATCAGATCTTACACATAGCACTTACAACTTTGTTGATCGTATCATCATTACTAATACGTTTATATTCACGCCCTTCTTTCCTGTTCCGAGTAACTTCAAACATTTTTGTCTTTGACAGTGATCCCTCATTTTTCTAAGTTCAATTTATGAATTAACAAGAGAAATATAGTCAATATGGCATGTAGAAATGGCACTAGAAGGAAATAGCTAGAGACCAAGTAAAAAGCAACTACCTAGTCATATAATGGGGAACTTAAATTCAATCAACACATGACCTTCATACTTACCAATTCATTATATTTCGTTGCAAAGCTTATAGGACCGACAGTGTGTTCATTCTCATACTCCCCGCGGATTGTAGCATTTTAGCACAAATCTAAAATACATAACATTAGTATCATGTGCACAAATTGTGAAAAATTGTCTCATGAGTTATCCTTTTAGCACAAATCTAAAATATTACAATATCAAATATGTTCCTTTGCAAAAAAAAAAAAAATCACACATGAAATTATTGAATTAATTACTAAAAGTATTCTTTTGATATATTTTGGTTATCCATATAAACAAGGAAGGTATATATTGCAAATTAGAATCAGAAAGACCAGTGTACATTGATATATCAAATGGTATATGTCATTTTCCATTTTGTGTTCACAAAAACCCGGAAAAAAGGAACAAATTTTTCACTTTATAATGCAATTAGAAAGCCTGCAACTCATAAGTCCTCAAAACAGAGAATTAGAATAGTGCTAAGTCTACCACAACATCAAAGAACAAAACTAGAGCCGCCAAATCACACATTACCATGATCTATATTTAACTATATTAAAATTACCCTCCTTAGACTACACGATAACGAGTGTTTAACCTAATCAATAGTCTTTAAGATAGAATCAACTAGCAATATCTCAATATTCCAGTGCCAATCGGGCATTATGCACTCCCTTCTTAATTGTGCTCAATATGGGGGAAGGAGGACATAAAATTCTGAGATATTAAAGCTCAAAGAAGAACAAAGGGATTGTTTTGTTAAGAGCTAAGAAGGAGCTTGAATGCTTCGGCATTGGAAAGGGTCAAAATTGGATTTGTATTCGTGGAAATTTGTTGAAGAAAAGATAGAACACGCAGTCTACCTTGTTCATGCACTGAATGAGCAAGACAGATGATTTAGGTTATGGGACAAGATCAGACAACTGATGCAAAATACAAGGGAACCAATCATATTGCTTGGGGATTTCAATGAAGTCTTTAAACCATCTGAAAGACTAGGACGTTGAGTTCTAACACACGTGATATTACCAAAATTGGATGGGAGGGGTACAAGGAATTACACAAAAAGCAAAATTTTACCAAACATAACACTCCATGACTGGTTGACAACATCGAGGCACATAGAGCCAGATCTGAGAATTTTAAGGATCATTTTTGACACAGTAAGCATGAAGGCTCAAAATTGTCAACAACTAAGGATGTCTTTCCAACTGCTAAAGAGATAGAGTAAACTCACCGTTCATCGGCATTTGGGTGGAATATTTTGTTAACAAAACCAATGGAAGAAGACTTGTATGGATAAGCATCTAGTAGCTCAATACGGATTTTCCACACTCCACTTTCATAAAGACCTATAGTAGCCCAAGTAAGGTAGTGTTCATGTGTTAATACAAGATATATGACACAATTCAGGAGTGGGGATATATAGAGGAGAAGAGAAATAAAATTAATTGCATACATTACCAAGCCTAATTTTGTCATCAAGTATGCATCAATCCAAGGTACGATAGGATCCAGCATCCAAAGTCCAACATTTATCAAATCCCATGTAATGTTTAATCCTCTCTCTCTCTCTCTCTCTCTCTCTCTCTCTCATATCAGCAAACCCAGACAAAATTGGGGAGAAAATATCAAAACGTATAAACCATGCAGCTTTAGGTTCACTAAAATTTCATTACCTATATTCTAGCAGTTGAATAGAATAAATTGCAGGACTTGAAAAAAGTCGGATATTGCATATATGCAAAGCGAATATATATGCAATTTTATCACCATAACAACAATTAAATAGGAAAACAATCAAATAATTCGATAATGAAACAAACCAAAGAGTTGTCTTTTGATGCTTTTCTCCAAAAAATAAATCAACTGCAACAGATTGGGAGAAGAAAAGATCAGAAAGATGGTACCTGAGTAGTGGAACCTTCTAGATTGGTTTTCGGATAGTGGATCTGATGGTACTTTGGATTGAAATTAACACACACCTACAACGAATTGAATGAATACATAAAATATCAATCGAACTCGCACTTGATAAACTCTAATTAGAAGTGAAAACCTACAAAATCAAAATTAATCTAACTACCAATAGAATTCTCACCAAAAATCAGAACAAGCGAGTAAGTAGGTACCTCAAGACTGAAAGTAGTGAAGGAAGCACACCAAAAATCGGGAACAAGAAATTTTTCGGAATGTCCAATATCACCTCATGGCTTTCAACTTCTCGATCTTGATCACGTCGATTCTTTTCTCAAATGTCCTTTAATGGAAAGGAATACTAAAACCTAGTTCGTAGACCTCCATTTTGTGATTCAGAGAGAAAGTATGAGACAGTTCCTTTGCTATGGTTGAGCAATTAGGAGGAGGAAAGTGATGGAGAAATGCAATTGTAGGAGAAAAGATTTGAAAGAAGTTAAAGGTCGAAAGATAGGCGGGAGGACCCAAATGCTTATGGATGATGGCTAAGAGTTTACAGAGAAAGAATTAACCTAGAAACTTTTCATTTTAACTGCTTTGCATTGGGGACCCCAAAAAATAGTCTACCACAACATATTTAAATAAACGCTGCAAAAGACTACCTAACTCGAGCTGTATTTTAAACTTTGGGCAACATTTATACATTTGCTGCTAGATAATTGCCATCCAAAACCCAATTCTGTTGTAGTGTTTACACATTGACTTGCCCTTTCTGTTTTTAGGAGAATTACACAACAACTTATTAATTGTAGTTTCCAGAATTCCTTTTCCCTATTGACAGGATACAAATACCATGCCCCTAAATGTAAGATGGTAACCAAAGAAAGAATAAGAGGTCACCAATCTAGTGTAGATGACAAAAGCAAGGACAGAAAAAGCAGGAACTAAAAACATCAGCTTCACAATTCCATTAGGATTCAAAGAAATAATAGTAATCTAACAATTAAGCCTTGAATCTACCAACAAATGCAAGCATTAATCCAATTCAGTAAATTGAGTAGAAACAGTACAATGAACCCTAGAATCTAAATAACATCTGAACATCAATCGAATTGAAACAAAATTAGGGTTGTGTTTACCTCAAACTTTGTTGCGAATGGACTCGAATTGCAAGTGGCGGACGGTTGACAAGGACAACAAGGTTGAAATCAGCCAAACTTAGATGGAAAATTATACTTACCAGTTGAATAATCAAAATTGGGAAATGGATTGGCCAAGAATGAATTTCAATAACCTAAAAATTAATTGAACGATCCCAAATATGAGTATAAGGGGTTGAGAATAAATTTTGAAAAAGAAAAGAAATTAGTATCTGAGAGTTAATCGAACGAACAATGAGGAGTTAATCCACCATCTTTTTCCGGCGATTGTCCGCCTCTCGCCAAGAATCCTCATACGACAGCCTGTAAAACGATTACGGCAGCTCGATTCTGGCTTCCGCCCGCTCCGACACCGCGAAAAACACTTGCGTCTGGCGGTCAATCTCGTCGCCTTCTCCTTTCAGACCGAATTCATCTGTGGTGGTCCGGCTGGTCCATGATGTTGCTCATGGGGAGAAGGGTGGAGACTAATGGTAGGTAATGAATTGGGGTTTCACTGGAGGGGGATGAAAATAGGAATGTATTTTATTTAGTGCCTGTGTATAAGGGAGAAAGGGAGCGAGATCTTAATTTTAATTTAAATTTTGGGAAATTTTTTCTAAGGATTTCATTGGCGGGAATGAAAATAGGATTTGGCAAGCATCCACTCGATTCAATTATGTTTTTATTTTTACTTTTGTCAAAAATGTTGCAATAGCTTGGTATAGGTAACATTTTTGGAAAAATGTTACATTTGGTTATATCTTATGCAACATTTTTGTAAAATGTTGCTATAGATACTCTATAGTAACACTTTGCCCAAATGTTACTATAATTAGTGTTGCAATAGGTCACTTTAGTTGTAGTGTGTGGGCATGCGGCGACTACTTTGGCGGGCGGCGAGGCGTTAGCAGGGGTGGCGTGGTGAAGTCGTCGTGGCACACGCGGCGTTACTGGCATGCCTGACGCGAGCAGAGAGAAGGAGAGAAAAAGAGAGGAAGAAAGAGAGAGAGAGAGAGAGAGAGAGGGTGGCGGTGGTGAGTGCGGTAGTGCGATTGTCAGTGCGGTGATGTGGTGGGTGGACTGGCAGACAGGGAGAGAGGGGGAGAGGAGAGAAGAGAGAGGCTAGGGTTTCAATTAGGGTTTTGAGAGGGAGATTATCTTTTATATTAACCTAATAGTTACGGCCCAACTAATACTAATCCTACTCCTAATCCAACCCAAAAAGAAATCAGATTTTTGGAACATAATAATAACCATAATAATAGTAATAATAATAATAAAACGATACTAATAATAATAGAATTACTACTAAACATATAACAAATAAAAATTCACATAATTATTCATGTAACAAATTTTAATAAACACAATAATATTAATAGTAATACTAATAATAATTAGAGTAATACTAATAATGCTAAACCCACGAAATTACCGATATACTCTCGTTAGTCCCTCAACGATTCTGCGAGCTCAAGTGTTAGCAAAATAAACACAAACGAATAATAAACAATTAACGAAGTCAAACGTAATTTACTAACGACGTCACGATCAACATCTTTGGATTTTTCGGGGTTTTACAAGAATCCTCACTCAGGATCGTTTGAAGGAATTTGGGTATTCCCTTGCTAACCATTTCCCTCTTTGTCTTAAAAAGGATGAAATCTGTTAATCATCGTTTTTTCAAATGTTCTTTTACTCGGCAGATTGGGTCATACATTTTTCTTACCTTGTGTTGATTTCTCCTTGGACTGGGATGATTGGCTAGATAATTGCTAAAGTTGCCCAAGAAAATGTGTTCAAGAATTGGCCTGGGTATCACGACTTCTATTTACCATCTTTGGTATGAAAGGAACTTCTGCATTTATCAGAATGTGGAGCGTAGTTTTGAGTGTACTGTGGGTTTCATTTTGAATGATGTTCAGTTTAGGCTTGCTTGACAAACGTTGTTTTGTTTATGGTTGGTTAAGGTGGTGTTTTTTGGTTTTGATCCTTGGGCGGGATTTTTTGTTGCCCCTTTAGGTATGCCTAGAGTATACTTGTACAAATTTGTTTTAGTATGGAAAGTCTAACCAATTTTCCAAAAAAAAATGTAATTCTTTGAATAAAAAATAGTAAGAAAAGAGCATTTATCACAAAGTCAAATAATGGTATACCATTTAAAATTAATTAAGTCAAAAGAACAATTATAAAATGAAAAAGAAAAGAATTTTATAGTGATAATGAAAATAATTTATGATTGTGAATTTACAACACAAAAAATGACATGTAAAAGAATACAAATTCTGATTTCTGTGAATGAAGTAATTTTGGATGAGTTATTTTCACGTTAGGATAGTTAGATTAAAATCAGTTAGAATAAATTAGGATAAATTATGATGCTTTTTGGGACAGTAATTACTATGTAAGACCGTCTTATCATAAATTTATCGTAAGACGTATAATTTTATGGTGATTATTTATCAATCGAGAGGCGACCAATAATTTATTTGAACTGACTTCGGTAAAAGTCACCTCATAATAAATTATTAGTTATATATGTGTTAAAAAGTCATTCTGATATTACTTATTAGCCATAGTAAAATATTAAAAATGTGACCCTAGAAAGAATCCGTCTTACGATGAATGTACGTGAAACGGTCTTACGCTAGAATTTGTATTTTTGAGGAATTGTATTATATTAGAATAAGTTAGGATAGTTAGATTTAACCTCACAAAAAAACAGGGTCTTAATTTTTGAAATTATAGCAACATTATAAATAAATTAGGATAGTTAGATTTAACCTAACAATAGAACATGATCTTAACTTTTGAAATTATATCAACATTATATATATCGTCCAAGTTTCCATGTTCAACAGTGTTGTAAATTTCACCAAAGGAACTTCTTTGGATTCACCTTAGCTCGCTTGTGTGTTGAGTTGGAACCCAAGCCAGCTGGAGCTCATTTCCAAATTCCAAGTTCCAACCCAGCTTATCGAAGCCCTATTTCCAAATGTCATAAGGAATAGGCAAAACAAATTCAACAAATTTGTTTCAACAATTGGGGGCACGTTTGTGCACTCTGATTCCATCGAAGCGAAAACAGCAAAATGATGCCTAAATCGATAACAGCAGCGACAGTAAACTACTTAAGACGAGGAAACTATTTTAGAAAGCAAAATCCAGTTACAAATTTGACAGGTAGAAGCTTCAAGCCCACCATTTTCAAGAGGGATATCTCCAACTCTGCTCCCAAAGAGACGGTTGATTGCGTTGTGATCGGCGCAGGAGTCATTGGCATCGCCATTGCCAGAGAGCTTGCACTCAAGGGAAGAGATGTTTTGGTCCTCGAATCAGCTTCCACTTTTGGCACTGGCACCAGCTCTCGCAGCAGTGAAGTCATCCATGCCGGCATTTATTACCCATCAGCATCCCTTAAGGTCTCGAGCTAAATCTTTCTTGACTCTGGGGTTTGTTTGTTTGTTTTTCTATTTCAAGAGATGGGATTTTCGGTTATTCGATTTTGCTGTGCGACGAGTGCGTTCGTTTGAATGGGCGATATTTGGAAATTCTTGGATCCTTTTGTTATGGTGCTGAATCAAATGTTGCAATTTTAGATGTTAGGCTTCGTAAATTGAAATAATTTAACTAGAGTTCTGTCTGTGGTTGATCGATTCAGCAATTATTCATGAAGATTCATACACTAACTTGTATGTTCTCTATACGTTTCTCTTCTAGAACGGTGGAACTTTATTGCCAAACTACCTATGTTTGTGATTTCAGAAATACTATATTGCTGATTGACTGCAGAATGCAAGAATTTATCTCAACTTTTGCTTTTTCAACTCTCAGTAGTTGCCTTTCAGTTTAGAGAAAATGACAATGTGTAAATGGTGTCATGACATGTATTCTCCTCTTAGTAGGTTATTGTGTATTCTAGAGTGCTGGTTCAACAAGCATTTCATCACTGTTAATTCAAGATTACTATTTATAAAATGTGTCGTAACTTATAAAGGTCATTTTGCAGGCAAAGTTTTGTGTCAAAGGAAGAGAAATGATGTATAAATACTGTTCTGAGCATGATGTCCCACATAAGCAGATTGGTAAGCTTATTGTTGCAACGCGGGACTTGGAGGTCCCGAAATTGAAGGATCTGTTTGTCAAGGGCACTGAAAATGGAGTTAAAGGTTTGAGGTTGTTGGAGGCCTCTGAAGCTGTGATGTTGGAACCAGAATTGCAATGTGCCACTGCTTTGTTCTCACCTGTTTCAGGAATTGTCGATAGCCATTCATTGATGCTCTCTCTGTTGGTACGTTTTTCTTTCTTTGGTGCTGCTCGGTGTTGCCAGTCGTGACATCCCAAGTGTATGCATTATCTTCAAAATGATGGTTGAACAATGACAGGGGTACTGCTGACAATTTGGGTTCAGGGAGAAGCAGAGAACACTGGAGCAACATTTTCCTACAACACCACTGTGCTTGGGGGACAAATTGAAGGAAACCAAATTTCACTTTTTGTAACAGGGACCCAGAATGTAAGCAATTGGAATGAGAGAGAAGCATTAGATGCTGAGCTTGTACTTGTACCTAAAGTTGTCATCAATTCTGCCGGCTTGGCTGCTGTTGCCCTCGCAAAGAGATTGATGGGCTCTGAACAAACATCTATTCCTAATGCTTATTATGCTCGCGGTCATTACTTTTCTCTGTCAAAGACTAAGCTTCCGCCTTTCAGAAATTTGATATACCCTATTCCAGAAGATGGTGGACTAGGGGTGCATGTTACACTGGACTTAGATGGTCATGTTAAATTTGGGCCTGATGTGGAATGGATTGGTGGTGTTGATGATATTGCAGGCTTCTTGAATAGGTATTTCTATATCTATGTCATGCAGAACAAAAAGAATTCTCACACAATGAAATAATCCACTTAATTCAATTCAATAATATTCTAAGTCTGCCTTTCCCTGTTACAAAATATTGTTTATATTGCTTGGAAATCCTGTGTTACATAGAGCCAAGCCGGATGAAGGCCTTTCCCTCCTTCATTGAACATTCTTGACTTATCGAGCATGATATTTTAAGCAGCAAAATTGTTTGTAAGGGATTGACTGTGACCCCATATCCAACAATTTGTTCACCTTCCAGGTTTGATTATTCTGTAAGTCCTGGACGGGCGGAGAGATTTTACCCGGAGATAAGAAAGTACTATCCGACACTGAAGGATGGATCCTTGGAGCCAGGTTATGCTGGGATACGACCAAAGCTCTCTGGCCCTGGACAGACCCCTTCGGATTTTGTAATACAGGTGAGTCGACACTTCTGAAACTCCACAGGATCCATGTGCAGAACCATTTCTTCTCAATGGTTTTCTTGTCTTATTGATTTTGTTAAGCAGGGGAAAGATGTTCATGGAGTACCAGGTCTTGTGAACCTTTTTGGTATTGAATCACCCGGGTTGACTGCAAGCCTCGCTATTGCTGAACATGCGACTTTGATGGCTCTCCAATGATCTGTGTTTACTACTTACTCCCTTGTATAAATTCAATTTTGTTTCTCATAAGGTGGGCTGCCAGTTCCAAGTTCAAACTGCAGCTGATCTTCTCTACAGCCAGTTTTTAATTAGCATTTTGTACACTTGATAGAAGCTAAGAAGCACTGACATCAATAAGGGGCAGAGATGATTTTTCGCAATGGTAGAACAAGACATGTAATTTGCATAACATATTTATTCTATTATCTATGTATTTATAGCCTTTATTTTTGTTTGTAATTTTATACTTGGAGAGGGTATGAACAAATAGTAAATTGTTCATCATGTGTGGTTCCTACCATTTATCAATAATAAAATAGAAGTTCATGGTCTGAACAACTGTTATCCCTTAGGCTTGGAGAGGTTATGTTATATTTGAAGTCGTGTTGTTGTGTTATACAAATTCTGTGCGTCACCTATTCCGTCGTAGCGTCTGGAAGTTTTGGACTTGTATAGCTATGCATCCAGTAAAGCGGTGTTTCTTTGGAAATCCATGGGTATGTTTATGATGCTGACTAACAGCATGGCCAAGCTTCTGTCCCAAGATATTGGATGAGTGGCATTTTCAATGTACGAGTACATGCCTGGTTTGAAGGTGTGATGCTAGCTGCACCTGCTGAAAGGACCGGAAAGACAAAAGGGCTTCATTATGTGGTCATCATGATGATAGCC
This sequence comes from Portulaca oleracea, assembly GCA_029582165.1. Classification (NCBI taxonomy): domain Eukaryota; kingdom Viridiplantae; phylum Streptophyta; class Magnoliopsida; order Caryophyllales; family Portulacaceae; genus Portulaca; species Portulaca oleracea. The sequence goes on along the minus strand of CM055880.1, from coordinate 38,607,516 downwards.
TCATAGTGAAATGCGCTGATTCTCTCTCATGCTACCAATCTTCTGACCACTGAGCACTGAGAACCTCATACGGCGATTCTACTTTTCGAGTTTTTCCCAACACTATTTGATTACTAGTGTATCACAAATGAACTTATGAACCACCATCTACAGGCTTCACTCATTTTAATGTACTGGAGTTGTGTTCATTAGTTGGTGATATACTTAGGGAGTGTGACCAAAGATTTGGCCCTCTATTTTCTATGTTTTTCATCAAGGTTTAATTTTTTATGGAAATAAAATATTTCTTACTGGCGAAAATTGTGAAATTGATGAGTTGTGTTTGTCATAATCAGTTTCGTACTTATGCCTTTGCCCTCGTCTTATTATGTTTGTAGGTGGTGATTGCTTAGATAAAAATATAGTAAATAGGTTCACTTTACCCGGTCTAAACTTTAAAATTAAAAAAAAAAACTCACGAAAGTACCATTTAGTCAACTCAAGTTAGGTAAGGCAAGATCTTTTCAAAGTTTAATGGGAAATTGGATTCTATTAATATGAACTTTTGGCCATAGTACACTAAATAATATAAACTTTAGATTTGGTTATGAATAATACCAATTTTTGCACAATAGTAGTCTAAACAATACGCCATCGAGTTAAGTTGAACTTAACTCGGTAGCGGGATGACATGGCGGCGGAGTGAAGAACACTAGTCTGTTGACTTTGTCATGTCAGCTTTGACTTTGTCCACATCACCCTCACCATCTATCTCTCAGCTCTCTCTCTCTCTCCTTCTCACAATCAAACCCATCTCCATTGATGACTTCTTGAGTTTTCATCCTTCTTCATTCTCCATGTTTCCACCACCATCAAACTTCTCCTTCTTCATCTTCGCTGGGTATAAGCTCTCATTGTTGTTTTTTAATGGGGCTTGTCTGCTAAGAGAATAGAAGAAGAGAAAGGAGAGAGAGAGAGATAAAACTAGACCCACCTCTCCCTAAACCCCATCAGTGTTCAATCTTTATTTTGATTCAATTCAGCCCCCTGATCCTTCAAATCTTCATTCATAACTCATTTTCTTAGCATCCATATATCCCTCTCATCATCGCCAACACCATCTTATTCTTAGCCTTTTTTTTTTTTGGTAAAACAAGACAAGTTATTAGTTACCAAATTAAAGTTCATCTCTCCATTCCCCCCCCCCCCCACTTTTGTTTTCTGGGGTTTTGATTTGATGGATCTTCGTATTTGAGAGCCTGTCACAGCCACTCGTACTAATCCCTTTCTTCTCTTCAACAACACATCCCCACCATTCCCCTTCTCAACTTTCCCAAGATGCGGCCACCCTTCCTTCCACCTTTACTACTCTTCTTCTTCTTCTTCTTCCTCTTCTTCTTCTTAAGTTCTCATTTTAAGACCCATAAAGCCGACACCTTTATCTCTAATAACAAATGAACCAAACACACAACAACTCCAAACGACAAGCTCCCATTTCAATTGCAGAAATCATCGGTTTTGACTATTTTCAAACGAAAATTTCAACAAACCAAAGGCACAAAGGAAAGATTACTAAATTCAACACGAATACCCCAGGAGCAGAAGAAACCAAATCAGACGGATTTCCATTAAATTAGAAGTACGACCAACCCAATTCAGCTTTGATTTCTATTTCGATTTCGTCGAGGATTGAAATGGGTGGGGATGGATCTGGATGATGTAGCCAATGGTAATGGTGTTACCTATGAATGAATTAATGAGTACGATAAGTGTCAACAATTTTTGGTATTCACTCTTCTTCAGTTTCACTATGATTTAATTGTAATGGTAGTAATTGTTTAAGAACAACAATTGGGGGTGGGTGGGACCCATCTGAAATCTGAACTCGATCTCGATGATGATGAGGGGGGTGGGTGGGTCGATTGATTTGTGTTCAACCCAGAATCTCAAATCCACATTTTTTTGGCGGGTCAAATAAGCCATATGAACACATAAGGAAGAAGAAGAAGAAGAAGATGAAGATGGAGAAGTTTGATGGTGATGGAAGCATGGAGGATGAAGAAGCTCAAGAAGTCATCAATGGAGATGAGTTTGATGGCGAGAAGGAGAGAGAGCTGAGAGATAGATGGTGAGGGTGACGTGGACAAAAGTCAAAGCTAACATGGCAAAGGCAACAAACCCGTGTTCTTCCCTCCGCCGCCACGTTTTCCCGCCACCGAGTTAAATTCAACTTAACTCGGTGGCATACTGTTTAGACTACTACGGTGCAAAAGTTCATATTATTCATAACCAAATCTAAAGTTCATATTATTTAGTCTACTATGACCAAAAGTTCATATTATTAGAATCTAATTTCCCAAGTTTAATTGACCTTTTATTTAGAGTTAGGTGAAAATTTACGCATACATTCATCTAATGAGGGATTTAATTACATTTTCTCTATTTTTAATTCTAATTAAGGGAGTTTTAGAATCAACGGGATTTATGAATCCACCCCCTCATGGTAAACTCAACCAACGTTGGAATATGATTGCTTAATGAAGGTTTTGCTTGTGGATAATGTCTCTAAAATTTAAAAACTTTTAATGAATTAATTTGGTGGTGGATTTAAATGTATTCTTTATGAAATTTGATGGTGACTTAATCTTTATTCAATCCTCGATGAATTCTTATAGTAAATCTGATGCCTTTTGCCATAAGGATTTGGCCATATCTTTTTTATTTTCTTGTTTAACTCTTCAAGAGTGTTAGGATGTCACTTTATAACAATATTGTTTGGGGCGTGATATCATGACCTAAATGTGTGCTAGAATGATTTTGGAATTGAGTTAAGAGGACTAAAACTTTAAGTTCGATTTAGGTGATTTTGAGCAAAATTTGGATGAATTAGTAGTAGATTAGGGAGTAACTATTGCATGGCATTTTGGGCAATATTCTTAATCAGTTTTTGAAGACTTTTTGTGTTCGATTGATTGTTAGTTGGATTTTAAATGTGTTGGGTTTGTGTGGCCCATTGGATCCTCGGTGGGGTCCAGAACGAGTTTGATTGAGGGAAGAACGATGAATTGAAGAAAAACGCTGCCAGCGTTTTTTAGGCGCTACCTGCGTTTTCGCCACGGAAGGAAAAACGCTGCCATCGTTTTATGGCGCTGCCAGCGCCTCTTGTTTGAAGTCGTCTCAAAACTCTGCCATCTCGCCCCGGACGCTGCCAGCGTCACTCCTAGAAGGCGCAACATGTTAGACGCTGCCAACGTTTCCAGTGTTTTTCAAGCGACGATGGTTTTGCTCTTTAGGTTATCTATTTGTAACCTAATACCCTTCCATCTCCACTACTATAAATATGGTACATGTTTCTCCACCAAAACACATCGGAAAACACAGAGAGCTAGAAAGAGAGAAAATATTGAGAGAGAAAGGGGTCTCACCAATATTTTTCCCCAGTGTATCCTGAGAGATTGTGAGTTAAGAGTTGAGAGATTGTTATTACTGTAGTAAGATGGGGCATATAAAGAGAGACTGTTGGGCAAAATAAAGAGATCAGAAGCAGGAGAGTAAGGATAATCACACCAAACCTGGTACGTCAAACTGCGTAGAGTCCGAGTCAGATGGTGATGGGTTTGTAGTTATGGATGATGCCTTGGCTACCACATCGAGTATGATAGCTAGAGATGAGTGGGTTCTTCACATGGGGTGCACCTATCATATGTGTCCTCATAGGGACTGGTTCGAGTCCTATGAGAGTGTTGACACCGGAGTCCTCGTCATGGGTAACGATACAGCCTGCAAGGTTGTAGGAATTAGCAGCATCAAAATCAGAACTCATGATGGCATCGTTAGAACTCTCAAGGAGGTTCGTCATGTCCCTAACATGACTCAAAATTTAATTTCTTTGGGTGCTCTTGAGGCTAACGGCTGCAGGTACAAAGGAGAAGATGGTGTTTTGAAAGTTTGCAGGGGTTCCATGGTTCTTATGAAGGGAATAAGAAAGGCGATCAATATCCGAGGGTCTACTGATGTGGATCTGCAGCAGCGATCTAAATCTTGATGAGTCCGACAACACAAAACTGTGGCACATGAGACTAGGTCACATAGGAGAGAAGAGAATGTCAATGCTGAGCAAGAAGGGATATCTTGATGGCGCAAAGATCTGCAAGCTGGAGTTTTGCGATCACTGTGTCTATGGGAAACATAAGAGGGTTAGCTTTTCAAGGGTTAAACACACAACAGCAAGGATCCTTGATTATATTCATTTAGATTTATGGGGTCCTGCTAGAGTGTCATCACTGGATGGCAAGTGCCACATGTTAACATTCGTGGATTACTTCTCGAGGAAGACTTGGGTTTATTTCCTACGACACAAGAATGAGACATTCTCATATTTCAAGCAGTTCAAAACTTTGGTGGAGAACCAGACAAGCAGGAAAATCAAGAAACTCAGGACTGACAATGGATTGGAGTTTGTTGATTCTGAATTTACTGAATTCTGCGAGGAGCATGGGATTGCGAGACATCGAACCTTGGTGGGTAAGCCTCAGCAAAATAGAGTAGCCGAGAGAATCAACAGGACACTCCTGGAGAAATCTCGCTGCATGCTATCAAATGCAGGGCTTTGGAAGAACAAATCTTTATGGGCAGAGGTGATATCTATTGCCTGCTATCTGCTGAACAGATCACCTCATGCGTCTATCGAATACCAGATTCCAGAAGAAGTGTGGACAGGTAGTCCAGTTAATTATTCAAATTTGAGAATTTTTGGATGTCCAGTATATGCCCATGTGAATGATGGGAAGCTGTCTCCCAGGGTTTTTAAATGCATGTTTCTAGGTTACGGGTCTGAGTCTAAGGGATATAGAATGTGGTGTCCTGACTTGAAGAAAGTTATTCAATCTAGAGATGTAACCTTTAATGAAACTACTATGTTATCTGGAATGGAATCTTCCGGTACATCTGATGATGCAGGAAATCAGGAGAAGGATGCATGAAGAATGGTGTTCAAGGTGGAGCAGGCTCAAAGTGGAGCTGCTGGAACCTGCAATCAGGAGCAAACTGTTGATGATGCTCCTGAACTAACTTAGGTTGATGAATCTGTGATTGAGACAAATGTTCCTCAGGTGGAGGAACAAGCATGCATTGCTAGATATCGTCCCAGGAGGGAGATCAGGAGACCAGAGCGATATATTGAAAAAGATGATGCTATGATTGCTTATGCGCTGAGTGTTGCAGAGGAGACTCCTGAAGGTGATGAACCTTTTACCTATCAGGAGGCCATCTCCTGTCCGAGTGCCTCAAACTGGATAGAAGTTATGAAAGAGGAGATGGAGAGCCTGCAGAAAAATCATACATAGGAGCTATGTGAGTTGCCTAAAGGGCGACGAGCTCTTACTTCGAAGTGGGTGTACGGGAGAAAAAAAGGTATCCTTGGTGTAGAAAGTGCAAGGTGGAAGGCCAGATTAGTGGTAAGGGGTTGCAACCAGAAAGAAGGAATCGACTACAACGAAGTATTCCCGCCAGTCGTGAGGCATACGTCGATCCGCACCTTGCTAGCCTTTGTCGCTCTATTTGATTTGGAGTTGGAGCAACTTGATGTCAAGACAGCTTTCCTCCATGGCGAGTTGGAGGAGGAAATATATATGAGGCAGCCAGAGGGTTTCATCATTCCTGGTAAACAGGAACAGGTATGCAGATTGAGGTAAGTCCTTGTATGGACTTAAACAGGCACCCAGGCAGTGGTACAAAAGGTTTGATACCTTTATGGTAAGGCAAGGGTACACAAGAAGTCACTATGACAACTGTGTGTACTACAGGCAATTTGAAGAAAGGTCTTTCATTTATTTATTATTGTATGTGGATGACATGTTGATTGCCTCCAGAGACATGTCACTTATAAAGAAGCTGAAATCTCAACTCAACCAGGAGTTTGAGATGAAAGACCTCGGAGCAGCGAAGAAGATTTTGGGTACGGAGATCCAAAGAGATAGAAGGGCAGGGAAGTTGTTCTTGTCTCAAAAGAAATATTTGGAGAAGGGGTTGGACAGGTTCAACCTGAGAAACCGTAAAGCAGTTTCAACTCCCTTAGCTGCACGCTTTAAGTTGTCTGGTGAGATTGTCCTAAAACTGATTTGGAGGTAATGAGGATGTCTAATATTTCCTATGCTAGTGCAGTTGGTAGTTTGATGTATGCTATGGTGTGCACTAGACCTGACCTGTCCCATGCAGTTAGTGTGTTGAGTAGATATATGCAGAATCCAGGAAAGGAGCATTGGGAAGGAGTAAAGTGGATCCTTCTCTATGTGAAGGGTACTTTGGAAAAGGACATCCTGTATGATAGAGGTAGTGCTGCAACGTATGATGTTGCATGTTATGTTGATGTTGATTATAGTGGAGATCTGGATAGGAGACGCTCAATTTCAGGGTATGTGTTCGTCATGTGTGGAAGATCAATATCTTGGAAGGCTTCACTTCAATATATAGCAGCCCTGTCTACTATAGAGCATAGTTATTAAAATCTCGATCCTGATTTACGATCCTACGATTTTATGGTCCAAAATCCTCGATACGATTCTACTATTTACAAACGATCCACGATCCTACATGGGCTAATTTTCGATCCTAACTTCCCATAGATTCGAGTCAGGATCCCGATTTTAACAACCTTGCTACAGAGGTGAATATATTGCTGCAAAGGAAGGAGTGAAGGAGGCCATATGGTTGAGGGGATTGGTCATGGAGCTTGGAGTACCAGGGTGAGACCATGGTTTATTCTGACAGTCAGAGTGCTATACATCTGACAAAGAATGACACTTATCATTCGAAGACCAAGCAAATAAGCGTCATGTATCACTTCATCAGAGATACAGTTGCTCCAAGAGAGATTGTGGTAAAGAAGATGCATACTTCTGATAATCCTGCAGACATGTTAACCAAGCCTCTATCTACAGCTAAGTTCGAACATTGTTTAGACTTAGTTGGTGTTTTGAGTTTGTAAGAGCCCTGCGGAGGGGCGTGTTGATGGCGACAATCAAGGCATTTATTCTGGATCGATATCTCGGATCATGGTCAAAGGTGGAGATTGTTGGGTTTGTGTAGCCCATTGGATCATCGGTGGGGTCCAGAACGAGTTCGGTTGAAGGAAGAACGATGAATTGAAGAAAAACGTTGCCAGCGTTTTTTAGGCGCTACCGGCGTTTTCGCCACGAAAGGGAAAGCGCTGCCAGCGTTTTATGACGCTGCCAGCTCCTCTTGTTCGAAGTCGTCTCAAAACGGTGCCATCTAGCCCCGGACGCTGCCAGCGTCACTCCCATAAGGCGCAACATGTTAGACGCTACCAGCGTCTATCCAACGCTGCCAACGTTTCCAGCGTTTTTCAAGCGACGACGGTTTTGCTCTTTAGGTTATCTATTTGTAACCTAATTCCCTTCCCTCTCCACTACTATAAATATGGTACATGTTTCTCAACCAAAACACATCGGAAAACACAGAGAGCTAGAGAGAGAAAATATTGAGAGAGAAAGGGGTCTCACCAATATTTTCCCCCAGTGTATCCTGAGAGATTGTGAGTTGAGAGTTGAGAGATTATTTTCTGGTTGTCGCCGTCCGTGGGTTTTTCTCCGAGTTTTTCGGTTTCCCACGTAATTCTGGTGTTTGATTTCATCGCTTACTTTTCGTTCCTAATTTTTGTTGTAATATCCGTCATCTCGTTTTCGATCCTATTATTCGCTTCCGCTGTTACCTTGCAACAAAATGTTTAGTGATGTTTATGGAAATAGATGTTCAAATCCTAACCTTCACTCGATCTAATTTGTTATTAGAGCTCAAGGATCTTTTGAAAGTGAATTAATGTTCATTTTCAAACTGAAGAGCCCAACTTTCCCCTAAACCTTTTGGCAAAAAATTGCAGGGAGATACCACACATTTCTAACAACTAACTAGAAGGGGACCACATTTTTTTAATGCACTCGAAGGGGACCACATCTTCAAAGAACTGGCTTCTGGGTGATTTTCCGACCATTTTGACTGAATTCCGGCTATGTATATATGAAAAGATAGAAATACTCATATGTTTTTTTAAACAATTGCTGGGAGGTGCCATACATTTCTAAAAACTTACTAGATGGGGACAACTTTTTTCACACCTCTTCTCTGCATTCTCACCTCCCCCAAATATCAATACAACTCAACCCATCAAAACCATAAACAAACTCATTTCTTCTCCTTATTCTTCATTCGTCCACCACTAGACCACCCGCACAACCATCAGTCCAACCGCCAACAACACCACCATCACTCAATTCGGCACTCGACCACCACCGAGAACCACCGCAGATATTTTAAATCAAACCACAATCTATGTTTGACACAACCAAGCACAAATTCCTTTCTTTATTCCATCACCATGTCAATTTCTCAATCTGTTTTGTGTTTTTGGGTCTTAACTCAACCCATAAAGACCTAATATCAAGCAAGCAAGGAGAGAGAGCAGGAGAAAGGGCGTCAGGTGCGGCATTTTCTTGTCGTGGATTTGGGCGTCGGTCAACATAGGTCGCTGGCAGCGGCAGCTAACGGGTCTGGTCGTGCCAAAGTAGAGAAGAACGGGGATGGTTCAGGATTGAGTTCGGGTGGTTATGGGTATTTTTGGGTGGCTGGAGTTGCTTTTTCTTATGACATTTGGGATGCGAAAATGGACTCTGATTGGTGGTTATGGTGTGGGTGTTGAATTCAATTTGAAACAAGTAATGAGAAGAGATATTAGTGTTTGGTTATGCCAAACTTAGATTGAGATTTATTTAAAATGGCAATTGTTCTCAGTGGTGGCTGAGCGCTGAAGTGATGGTGGTGGTTGGACTGGTGGTAGTGGTGGTGAACGAAGAAGAAGAAGAAGAGTTTGTTTATGCTTTTGATGGGTTGAGTTGTATTAATATTTGGAGGAGGAAAGAGAAAGTGCATAGAAGAGATGTGAAAAAGGTTGTCCCCCTCCAGTCTGTTTTTAGAAATGATTGGCATCTCCCAGCAATTGTTTAATAAAACATAGAGGTATTTCTGTCTTTTCATATATACATCGCCGGAATTAAGTAAAAATGGTCGGAAAATCACCCAGCAGTCAGTTCTTTGAAGATGTGGTCCCCTTCGAGTGCATTAAAAAAATCTGGTCCCCTTCTAATAAGTTGTTAGAAATGTGTGGCACCTTCCAGCACAATTTACCACAACCCACCACAATCAACTTAAGTGACTAATTAAGGCCCTGTTCTTTTGTAAAACCTCGAGTTTTAGGGAGAACGGAACCGTTAGGATTGTTACCGAACCGTTAGGCTTAAGTTTAAGTTTCGAGGACGAATCTTCTTTTAAGGAGGTAATGATGTAAAACCCCGAAAAATTCAAGGATTTTGACCGTGACGACGTTAGTAAATTAGGTTTGACTCCGTTAATTGTTAAATTTTCGTTGTGATTATTTATGCTGACACTTGAGCTTGTAGGACCGTTGGGGAACTAATAAAGGTATATTGGTAATATTTTGTGTCGTTATTATTATTATTATTATTATTAGTAGTAGCATCTTATTATTATTATTATTATTATTATTATTATTATTATTATTATGATTGTCAATATTAGTAGTTTAACGTGAGCTTTATTACTAGATTACTATTATATGTTTTATATGCATGTGATGTTAGTTATAACTATTTCTTCAACCTTAGTAGTGGTAGGGCTAATTATTAGTAGTATTAGTAAGATTAATCTCTAATATTAGTTAGTAGTAAGAGTCACATCAGAATGAGAGTTTGTTAGGGAGAAGATCTTCGGCCGGTTGAGCAAAATCCTTAGAGTTAGATTAGGATTAAAAGTGGATTAGGGGAGAGACTATGAGTTATTAACTAGCAAACCTAGGTCACAAAAACACAACCTACGCTCCCTTTGCTTCCTCGCCTCTCTCTGCTCTCGTTCCCCCTCTCTACCGTGCCGCCACCAAGACATCTCCGGACTCTACCTAACGTCGCCGGAGAACCCCTAGCACCACCGTCGGAAGTTGACGCACAGACCACCGAAAGCCACCGCCCTCACCACTGGACCACGGTACCCAGCCACCGTCGTGTCCAAGCCCAGAATCGAGATCTTTTGTGACTGCCGCTGCTGCTGTGTGCGTGATCCCGACTACCAAGCACCACCGCGAGCCCCACCGAACCACAGCCCCGAGCCGCGTAACAAAGCCCGATTCTTGTTGCTGATGGGATATCCATTGCACCACCGTCGGCCACCCACCCCACCACCTTGTTGTCATCTCGGAGCTGCTGCCGCCACCGGTCAGCCACCTCGACTTCCTCCCTCTCTTGTTTGTGGGTATAAACTTCATCCTTAGTCCTAGCTAGGTGTTTGGGTAATAATATGCATGCTACTGTGCTACACGTACGTGATCTATATATATATATACGTTTATCATGCTTCTTAAGCTATCCGTTTGAGTATTAGAATTATTATCAATATTATTATTATTATTATTATTATTATTGTTCTTCTTATTATTATTACTATTATTATTTTATATATACATTAGCGTTCAAATACTATGTATTTATGTTACTATTATGTGATTAGTACGTATTTATATTATTATTAGGTATTTATGTTATTATTATGTGTTCATATTATTATTCCGTTATTGTCGGGTTTTCTTTATGTAAAAATTATTTTTATAGTTAACTAAAGGGTGGTTCCAAAACTCCTTGTTGGTTTCATAAAGTTTATAACATGTTATGCGAGTAAAGTTTCAAACTTTAGGAGGTTCTTTTATTTTATTAATACGTGGTTATACTATTAATTATTATGTTCTTATCAAGTTCTTTACATCGAAAGTTTTAAATTGTTGGTTATAAGTGGTAGTTTTGTTGGTTAAGGATAGAAAATATAACCTTAGCCATTTTTTTTTAAAACCCAAATTAGGATCCCGGGATCGGATGGTGAAAGCTGGAACTAAAATTATCGATTATGTGGGAACCGGGAACGGGACAGTTTCAATAATGTGTAAGGAACATGTCACCATAGGTGGTATAGTCATCTTTTGATAGAACCGTTTGAACTGGAGGTTCCCTATAATGTTAGCTTTCATAAGAATTTTGCGGATCGGACTTTGGAGTTATATAAGTCGAGTTATACCCCGATTACCAGATCTAGGTCAGATTTGGACAGTTTGAATTGACGTCTGTTTTTGAGGACATTAGAGGGTGCTTTTGGTCTCAAGTTCAACATAGAAGTTTTAGTAGACATCCTGAGGTTTCCGAAAAGTCCAAAACCAGACCCGTAGGATGTCGGGAAGTCGAGTTGTGACCCGTTTTATGTGAACGATATAATCTGTCCTCTGCTTGCTTCTATTTATAAGAATTGTTGAGTGAAAATAATATGTGATCTTGTTATATGTTTTCTTGGAGGTGTTAAGTGTAATTTCATAAATGATAGGAACCTAAGTGTTCCTAGGGGATGGGTTAGGTAGTTAATAGTTAATACTAACTTCGTTAGAACGCGTTTTGATTAGATAATTATTTTTATTCTAGGCCCGAGTTAGTGCGTGACGTTAGTGAGTTCAAGTGTGTTCTCCTTTTTGCTGTGCTGTGAAGTATATCAGGTAATTGTCTATACTCTGATCCCCACCGGGATGCTCTTTAAATGTGTTTTAATGTTTTCTAATCTGTTTTGATAATTGCATCCCGAAAGGGGACTTTTGTGGAAACACGACCATCTGTTTTGGTAATCTTTTGATTCGATTGTGGTCTTGGTTTGTTTGAGTTGAGAAAATTGGATGGTCTTTTATTCGAGGTTTTGTTAATGGTTTTGATAACTTGGGATGGTTTGACTTGAGAGTCGTGAGTTGAGTTTGAATAATGAATTAATAATTCAAAGTGGAAACATTAAGCGGGTTGTTGATTTGATGCCTTTGAGAGGCTAATGTTTATGCGGGTGATAACCCTGAGACCAGAATTCGATGCCTGTATGGGTTATGTGCCAGGAGATCAGGGTTTCATCCCTGATATAGGATAGATGTTATGATGCCCTTGGTGGGCGACTGTTTGATGCCTTTGAGAGGCTAATGTTTATGCGGGTGATAACCCTGAGACCAGGATTCGATGCTTGTATGGGTTATGTGCCAGGAGGTCAGGGTTTCATCCCTGATATAGGATAGTTGTTATGATGCCTTTGGTAGGCAATGTTCTTTTTGGGATTTGATATCCCGCCCGCAAATTAAAATACGGATTGGATGGGTTGAGGAAAACAGTTAAGGGTTAAAGGTTTGAGAAATGGTTTGACTTGTTCCCTCTCCCTAAAATGAATTGAAATGAACTTAAACTGTTTTAAACGTTAGGGGTAGACATTATTGAGATTTCCCCCTCATTTTTGAAATGTTTTAATTTCAGGTGAAGATCTAAATTCTGGGGACGGGAATTAGAAGTGAGGACGACGAGTCTAGAAGTCCTTGAATCTTTTTATTTTGTTTTCGTATGATGTCTTAAAGTTCTGTTTTGAGTTGTTAGTAATTCCAAGTTAGCGCAGTTGTGTTTTCCTTTCTCGCCTTGTGTTCCTTGGGGATACTGATGACGCCTTGGTGAATTTGAAGTCTTCCGCTAAGTTTTGTCTGTTAACGTTAGTTTGACTTTGACTTTCTATAATTGAATTTCCGGGGCGTTACATCTTTTATACGACTGGTTGGCTGCTGTGCCACAACACATCGCACTTTGCCAGAACCTATCACAACATACCAATCTACCACAATTTACCACAGCCCACCACAACCAACTTTTTCACATTTACCAATACAATTTACAGTTATAAAAAACAAAATCCACCACAACTTACCAATAACTCACCACAATCCAGAACAATTCCACCACACCCACCACAATTTCACCACACCACACCGCACCGCGCCATACCGCAGCCAGCCGTATAAAAGAATAGGGCCTAAATTGTCATGACATTGTGAATATAATGACTCTTCCATTTCATAGAAGGTGGAGCCAATGTATTGACCATGATCTTGACAAAGAAGTCATCTACTCCTCTGATGGAGAACAAAAAAGAGAGCAAGGTGGAATGTAAACTCGACCACACTAAAGAATCTCAGTCCACTCTGAGGACCTCATCACATCTGGCAACGAGGACCTCTAGCGCCAGCACGAGTATTTTGTTTGAAAGATTGGACACAATTAAATTAGGGAATTATCTTCTAAATCCTAATCTTATTCCTTCATGCCATTTCTGAGTTGATACAATAACAACTAATATTTCCATTTCTGATATGAAAGGAAAGGAAGGAAATCGTGGATATTGCAAATCACATAGAAGATTGAAGAATAATCCAAGAAAGGAAACAATCCTCTCTAAAGGAAAGTGACGTTGCTGAATTGAAGCCCTCAAGTATATATTCTATCAACTTCTTCCATGAACAATAGAGATTTCCAAGCAAGAAAATCAGTGTAGGAATTTGAGTTAGCAAATTTTGAGTTATAGGAATATTTGAGTGAAAATATTATGAGTTTGTAGCCACAAAGAATCGTGGTGAGTTAGTAACCAGAAAGTGTCTCTAGTGAGGACCTCTAAGGTCGTGTGTTTAAAGTGAGAAAGGGTTCTTGCTTTAAGAGTGTTTCCCCTTTGTAATCGCCTCTTCTGTGAGACCTCAAGTGTAGAAGACATCTGTGAAACCTTCTGCTCCTGTAAGTCTGTTGAGGACCTCACGATCCTTAATAGAGTCGAGTTGTAACCTCCTCCTGTTTTAGCACTTTAAATTCAATCAATAAAATAGTATTATTCAGTTTATAAAAGTACTATTAACCATTTTGTGTTGATTAAGTGCATAATTTTTATACAACCCTATTCACTCCCCCTTTAGGATTATTTCACACGCAAAAGCTTATACATTAGATAAGTTTAGTATCGAGTTCACATTCACTATAATACGGAAAAGATACTCCTGATTAGAAGGTTTCCCACGACCAAGAATGTAAACTTAACCCTAAATAACATATTCACAACAAACCTACCTATTTTATTTCTAAACCCTAAACCCTAAACAACAAACCTACCTAAACATTCTCTAAAAGTTACTAATTTACCTGAAAATCTAAATCTGAACATTTTATTTCTAGACCCTAAATTCTAAAAAGTTACTTCTTTTTTTTCAAAACCATCCTAAACCCTAAACCCTAAAACCTACAACTCTAAACTATAAACCCTAAAACAATAACATCAACATTAATGATAATCATAATAACTTCACTAATAACTTAAACATAAATGATAACAATAATAATAATAATATTTAATATTAATAATAACAATCATTCACTAAACAATCAACAACAACAACAATAATAATAATAATGGTGATAATTAATATTACTATTACTAATAGTAATATTAATATTATTATGAATAATAATATTATTTTAATCTTAATATTATAATTAATATTATTATTATTATTAATTTTGTATTAATTTTATTGTTAATAATTAAATTATTATTATGATTATTAAAATTATTACTGATATTAATTTGCAGTAATTAATATTGAAACTAAAAAAAATAATTAGACTAGAAGCCCATGAATGGTGCTCGACGTTGGCCGGGATGCCTTTAGATGGCACCTGGGCCTTGGCGAAGACGCCCTTTGGCGGTGTCCCGGCCAATGCCGAGGTACCATCCAGTGGTATCTAATTCGACCGAAATTCATCATTCAAAAAAAAAAAAAACCCAACCCTAACTACGAATTAATTTTTCTATCATAAAAAACTAGCTTTCAAATTCCACATACACATAAATTTCACTACAAAATGGTTCAAACATTTCAAATCTCAAACACAAATTGAAACCAAAAACTAACCATGGATAGCGAATTTTCCGGCAACGGGGCCATCAGGGTTGGGGGCAACCACTTTAGCGGCGTGTCTTCTGGTGATACGAGTGGCCGCCGGCGGGGTGAGGGGTATTTTAGGAAACTTTGTAAGAAAAGGCCGACATTGTCACTCCACCTCAAAGCTCAACTTTTGTATGTCCGACTCCTGAGCAACATCATTGAAGATAGCCTCAGCTCGCCACGCACTCCAACTCGTGTTGGAGGCACAGTTGAAGTTATTGACAGATAAGACTCACTCCGTAAGCAGAACTCACCTTCTTTAACAATTAACACTCGCTTGCCTTCAACGTTTCTGACGTCCCTATGGCTATGGCTTCCGAGCAGGAGGCTGCTCTTGCTGCTGCTCCAACTCCCGCCGATTCCCCCACCATGTACGTCGTTTTCTTTTCAATTTATGACTCATTCTTGAAACCCCAAGCCCTACACAAAACACCAGCTACCTATTCCTATCACTTACCCTTTAAACATTCCAGTCAAAGGGGCGAAGGGCTAATTTCAATTTTGCTTTTTTTGTTTTATCAGCCCCCTATCTTCATGGATTGAGATTTGAGACCTATTATTTGCTATGGCATTCAATGATCCATGTTGCGCTCATAATTGTAATTACAGCTTACTTGAGCTGAACTTGCTCCGTTTTGGGAGCACTATCAACTGAATTTTCACAAAGCTTATTTTCCATTTCCTTCCTTCCTTCCTTTCTTTTGATTTTGCCTTTTTCCTTCTCATTTGGCTTCTTTTGTTTTCCTTCCTCCACATCACTCCACAGATTCGACAAGATTATTAACAAGGAAATTCCGGCTGATGTTGTGTATGAGAACAATAAGGTATGGACATCACTCTAATATAATTATCAGACACTTATCCGGGCTAATCTTGAATGTTGTTAATCACTAGGAAAAGGGGATGTTCCCCTTCTCAAAGTGATACATCATCGTCTTATAGCAATTGGCTTCTAGAACGATGTCGAATGTATAAGATTTCATGTACTGACATTATGGTCTAACAAGTATGCACAACTTTGGCACAAAAGGTTTGCAGCAAGCCTGAATGGTATCCATCTTGGTTTGTGGGATTCACTTGTAATGTAACCAAGGATTAGCCTTTGTCATCAATTTTTTGAGCTTCTTTATGCTCTCACCCTTGCATTGCTTATGGTTTGTGTAAATAGTGGTTGGATCAATGGTCCGTATATGTATGGTTGGTGTTTAGATACGCATTTGGGTTTTGGAGGATCACTTGCTCTACTTAGATTTGGTGTTATTGAAAATAGTTCCATTCTGATGGCATTTGACAAATGAACACCATGGCGGCTGGATTTTGAGCAGTTTGATGAGTTATTCATTTCTATATGTGCTTGTTTAAGCTGTTGGTCCTCATTTCTAAATTGGTTTCTACCAGGTTCTTGCTTTTAGGGACATAAATCCCCAAGCTCCTACACACATCATTATATTTCCCAAGGTTAAAGATGGTTTAACTGGAGTCTCCCAAGTGAGTCACCTTTCTCAGCTTCGGCACCTTATTCTGCTCTTTCTTCCATTGGTCATATGTGAATTCTTTGCGTTTCAATGCTGATATACCATGTGCCTCTTCTGTAATACTCCCTTCATCCCAACTATTCCATTTCACTTTCCTAAAATGGAAACTTTTATTTTATTGAAATTACTAAATTACAATTAGTTTAAATTTTAAAAGTATTTAAATATTGGAGAGAAAAGTACAAACAGTAGTTTTGAATTTAAAACTAAGGGTATTATTAATATTTTGTTGCTATTTGAAATTAATTTGTTAATTTTTCTTAAAATGCATGTTAAATCAAATGGGACAAATATTTTGGGACCGAGAGAGTATAAATAGGATATATACTATTTATACTCCCTCCTCTGTGATCACAGTAAGTTTATGTTATTGACTTATTGTCCTCTTTGTCACGTGCTGTTAGACAATTTAATATAACAATATTCTTGATTGATCAAACAGACGGAAACTTGTAATACAATTTGCTATGTATCACATTTAAGTTGCTTTATGGTGATTCTCTGGCTAAAAAAACCATCTATTAGTGGGGGGTACATGCGTGCAGGTTTCAATATGGAGGTGAAGCTATTAGTGGGTTGGAGATTGCCACGACCCTCTTCACTTTTTGAATATGAATTATTTTTCAGTCGCACGGTATTGTAAATAAGTAAAATTAAGTTAATTTTTAGTATTATGGCTCCTCAACTTATTCACATTAAATGAGATAAAATTAAGTTAGTTTTTGTCTGCAAGGTCTTACTTTGACCCTGTTTGAGCATGCAATCTTAAAATTCAACCTTTTTATGAATTATTGTAGCGCATTTAGAAATCAGCCAAAGATTTCCATTAAAAAAAAAAGAGTCAAAGATGTTTGGTTTTAGGGCTATCTTTGATGATTTTTACAAGGCAGTAGAGTTTCTCAATTAAAAGGAGAAGTTTTGCATCTTTGATGATTTTTACTTCCTTTTCTTGGAGGAATCTGGGGGTTAGGAGGTTGTTGGTACTGGTATGAAGCCTAATGTTTGGTGATGGGATAATTTTGTTGTCATATTTCAAACATGAAACTCGATCCGCACTTAAATGTAGGCTGAAGAAAGACACTGTGAGATCCTAGGCACCCTTGTGTACACTGCAAAATTGGTTGCAAAACAGGAAGGCCTTGAAGATGGGTTCAGGATTGCCATCAATGATGGACCCGCTGGATGTAAGCTTTGAGATCGAGTGGAGTTTATCCATTTTAAAGTTTTAGGTCGGTTTCTATTACCCTTTGAGCTTGTGGACTCCACCTTGTTATAGGTCAGTCGGTTAATCACATCCATGTGCATCTTCTTGGAGGCCGCCAGATGAACTGGCCCTATGGCTAACTGGAACTCAATCTACTACATGCATGTTGGGTGAGTTTCCATTGTTCCTGGTTATCTTACATGCCCCAGATTGGCCATGCATTCTTGTAAATGTCACCCTAATCTGACCTCATCCTCAGTTCTATATTATCATCAATTTAATAGGAAATTCTTGTCCAGATTTATTGAGTACAGGGGTATTTGCCGCAACTGCTACCCCATACCGTCATCCACCCAGCACACTCACCGTGGTGGACGATGGAAGTGGTTTTCAAAGTCCAAATTCTAATAAGTAAGATTCCAATTGCAATTGCAGGTAAATATGAAATAAATAAAGCTCAAATATGCAAAAAATATATATATACATATCTGTAGATTAGAAGAGAAAATAGAAAATCTAAGGAATAGGGGAAAGAATTGTTGTTTAAGGCCAAACAAGCTCAGAATCGAGCCATAATTGAGCCAGATCATCTTCAACAACCACATCAGTAACTTCCATTGGCTTGTTGTCAACCCTGCTTGCTGATTCTCCAACTTTACTGACTTTTCCATTGTTGTTGTTGTTATTGTTGTGCAAATTAGCAGCAACAGTGGGAGGAGGAGGAGGAAAATAATAAGCAGAATCAATCTGCATGTTGTGGGGGTGAAGGAGCTCCGATACCAACAACACCAGAGATGCCATCAATCCACTGCCTTGTTATCTTTTTCTCGGGACTTTGAGAGATGAGATGTAATTAACTGATAAAAATAAAGTGAATTTGGTTTCTTAGATATGCTGTTTCTGGGTTTGAAGGGCTGATAAGGTTGCTTGTAGTATATATACTGGTAATGATAATTTTGTTGTTTGTTTGGAAGGATCCACTGTATTTAATTTTATGGGGTAATAAATGGTGGCAAGTGTGGTGGAGTACAGTACAGTGGTATTTAATTTTGTTTCCTTGTTTCAACTTTCAAGTTCAGCTGTATTTGCCGCTGGTTTTAAATGCCATGTTGAAAAGAGAGAGGGGCAAGGCGGTCATTACAGTCATTGATACTTTGGGAGGACAAAGCTGTCAAAACCAAAACCGGGGAAGGTGCGTTGCGGCAGGCAATTTGTTGGCGAGCTCATGTTGGGGTTTTCCAGTGTTGGTTTTGACGCCTCCCCTTTTCTGTGGTTTTCTAGTCTGACTCGTATAGTCGTATATATTAATTGTCAAATAGAAAAACCAGGCCAGGGAACTTATTTATCCTTTTTATAATTTTAATAATTATTATTTTTTCATTTATTTTTAATTAATAAGTTTATTTAGAATATTAATAGTTTTTCTTTCGCAAAGTTAAATTAAACGGTTTATAAATTTCTCATTCTCATTTTCAATACGTTTTGGTCTTATGACTGACAATTTGGGATAAAAGTAGTACAAATCATATCTGCATATCATAAAATTATAGTCAAACAGCTATTTGTCAAATTCCTACAACTTGATACTGTTACTCCGCCACAAATGAAAGGTAAAACGTCTCTTCAGTCGGCTTCACAACGTCCTCCCTGACTTGAAACAGCTGCTTGGAAATGCTCACCTGTCTTGAACAAACATGGTGTTAACGCCTGTTCTTTTTCATGGCTGATAAATCATGGCCTCTGGCACACTTGCGCTCTACATTTTACTGTAAATTATTACTTTTCTCTCTCCTCATTTTTCTTTCTCTCTTCACTTTTCTATTCTATTTTTTTTACATCCTCTCTCCTCACCTACCCCACATACCAATAACCTACCACAATTCCACTATACCCGCCATAATTCCACTACACATCACCATACCATTTTGCAAAATACCACATAAAAGAACAGGGCCTAAAAGTATGTTTTGCCATCCAACAAGGAATATTTCTTTGGAGTTGCCTAGAGCTATGATTTCATTCCCAACATCATACCCTCAAAAGCTGAGGGCAATGACGTCAAGAGTTCATTATTCTTTAAAAATACACCCTCCACCATCGCAAAGTGCCGGCTAAATTGAAGTATGTGATTACGTGCGTTCTTGGCTCCCTAGATGATATTTGGGGTCGCTACAATTATGATCTCATTCCCAAATCCTCCGTTTCAATATTTATGGCTGTGAACGCCATCTTTTAACCCAAAATCAAAATTAAGACTGCGTTCTTTAGTTTGGTAGGATTATTCTTTTTTAATCTAATTTAATATAATTTTATCTTACCTTATTATTCAAAAGAACAATACTTACTTTTAAGGGAAATTAGATTCTAATAAGACGAACTTTTGGCCTTATAAAACTTAATAATACAAACTTTCGATTTGGTTCTGAATAATATGAACTTTGACCCCATGTTACCTTCAGTAACACGCCACCGAGTTAAGTTGAACTTAATTTGGTGGCGGGATGACGTGGCGGCGGCTGGGTCTGTTAACTTTGTCACGTCAGCAATATTGACTTAAAAATAAAAGCCAGGTTAGCCTTTTTTTCCCCCTCATCTTTCCCTTTTTCTTTTTTCTGTCCTCCCTCTCCTATTCTTTCGACCTTCTTCTTCATAGCAGCTATAGCTGCTAACTCTCCCTCTTCTCTCTATGTTCTTCTTCTCTTTCGTTCATCTTCTTTCTTCCCTCTCCTTCAGTCTCCCTCATCCCCCTTCTTTCTTCCCCCTCTGTTTCTCCTTCTCTTTAACTCGCTGAATCTCAATTTGGGTTTTTTCAGAACTTGATTCTTGGTAAGGGGTCATCTTTAAGTGTCTTCCAAATCGCTCGAATTTCAAATCCCAAAACCCGAAAAACTCTCGCTCCCATTTCAATATCAAACTCAATTAACGAGTCTCAAATCCAATATGATCGAATTCTCAAATGGATATCATCAAAAGCAGCTTCTCTTCATGGTGGGTACTGTTTGCGGCGTCTATGTTGCCCAGAACTACAACGTTCCCAACATTAAGAAGCTTATAGACACTGGGATGGCCATGCTGAAGCACATTGAGCATCGAATATGGAATTTCACATGGTAATTTTGTGGTCGATTTTCTAGGTTTTGATGATTTTGTTTGGATTTTGTTTGATTGTGAGATCTTCTGAATTTTGGGCAATTGGTGAATTTTTCTTTCTGGGTTTTCGGAAGTTCAGATGAACTTTGGGTGGGGGTTTAGCTACTCTCTTCCTGATTACTCCAAGCCCAAGAAAACCCTAAGTCTCAACAATTAGAACCCTTCGTTCTCCATCTCCTCTGGGTAATTCATGCCTTCCCTGCCCTTTGTTTTTCGATTTGAGCAACAATAGCTTGTTTTTCTTGCTCGATTTGCAAAAGGGCATTTCTAGTTACTAATTCTCTTTATCAAAAGATCAAAACCTTTTCCCTTCAATCGATGTTTTCTGTCTAAATTCCCGCTCTCAATCGGTGAGAATTTTCTGGGTTGATGATGGCTCCTCTGAAGAATAAATCAAAGAAGTTGAAGAAGAAAGATTTGAAGAAGTTAAACAAGAGCAAGAGTGTCATTTTAGTTCCCGTTAAACAAGAAGAAAGATTTGAAGAAGTTAAACCTTTTCCTTTCAAACTGAAGAATTTTCTGGGTTGATGATGACTGCTCTGAAGAAGAAGGTCGAAAGAATAGGAGAGGGAGGATAGAAAAAAAAGAAAAAAAGAAAAAGGGAAAGATGAGGGGAAAAAAAGGCTGACCTGGCTTTTTTTTTTAAAAAAAAGTCAATATTGTTGACGTGGCAAAGTCAACAAACCTAGCCGTCGCCACGTCATCCCGCCACAAAGTTAAGTTCAACTTAACTAGGTGGCGTGTTATTGGGGGCAACAGGGGGTCAAAGTTCATATTATTCAGAACCAAATCGAAATGTTCGCATTATTAAGTTTTATATGACCAAAAGTTCGTATTATTAAAATCCAATTTCCCTACTTTTAACTAGTTTATGTTTTAAAATTTTTATTCCACTCTCAAAATTTTTTAAAATTTTTTAAAAAACAGGTGCTATGATATTTATCTACCTCCATTACTTTCCTTATTTAACTTTCCTAACCTTATCGAACAAGGCTTAAGTGAAATCAAGAAATAAATTTTTTTGGGTCCACCTTTGTAACGCCCCAAATCCACAATCCCGGGTTACTCTCTAACCGCTCGCAAACCCGTGATTAGCGCAGCGGAAATCTTAAGGATTAGGGGTATTACCGCTGTCCCAACAACGGACAAGGCAACAACCGAACAACAATAAGCACAACCACAAATCAACAACGACGACTCCAACGCCAAGTTCGCAATTACATAAACCACCATACAAGCATAAAGTTAGATAACAACTAAACACTCATACACTTATACACTTATACATCAATTACCATACATGAAAAACGGAGGGTAAATCTAAGCAATATGCTACCGGATTGATACTACATTGGGCATGTTGCCACAATTTTATTGCTCACTGATTGACTGCCACTATTCTTGAATGAGTCATTGAATTGGTTTACTCCATGAATTGCAAACTCATGTTCTCACATAACTATTTGAAATAGGCTATTGCCTTTGAATGCTAATCTTACTTGCTACTTACACATTGGGTTTCCATCAGTTTGGCTATGTGGGTTCACCCGTTTCGTCTCTTTGAATTATAAAAAATATCATAATGGCTACATATCTCAATATAACATGTCTACCATGCTTTCTTTTAAGACAACCATGAATTCTCCGAGTAATTTTTATTTCTAAATGGACATATAAGATAATCCCAAATTGTTTAGTACTCAAGGTCCTTGCATACTTTCTCATAATCTGTCACGATTCTCCCCAGACACCCACCAAGACTTCTTATAAAATGTTATGTATAATCCTCTCATTACTTCGTTGCATTAACTCAAAGGACTTTTATTTTCCTATAATTCACCTCATTTCTTTGTCACTAGCACTCCTTCCCGAAAGATGAGGACAAAAAAGGAGAAAATTGTAGTAAAAATAGGTGGGTATGAGTAAGGTAATGAAAAGTTAAGAAAGTAGGATTGATGATAAGTACAGATATGAATATTAAGGATAATGGGGGAGCCAAGATCTATAACAATGGCTTTAGTAATTCATGGTGGAATTTGGAGAATCGATCTATGAGTTCAAAGGAAATATCAGATGTGAATAGTAATTAATAAAAGATATTCGAGAATGATAGTGATCATAATTATTCCAAAGCATAGCAAACAACAAGGAATAACTCACTTGAATTAATTTGGAAAAGAAAATATCGGGGCAAGCTTTTGATCTGTAGAACAAGAACAAACAATGATTGTGACAAATGAATAGTAATTAAGGATAGTATAAATGATAAGAAATCAAGATAAATATGAGAATTTGAAACTTAAGGAATTATTTGGAATGACAGCTATTAGTTACTACTTGAAACAACCAAAGGTTTAGATTATTGAACTTGAATGAATTTCAACATATATTGAGAATAAACTTTGAATTCAATGTGCTAATTAATTGAAGAAAATAATGAGTGCTCATGAGAAAGAGAGGGACACGCCAAGTGAAGAGCAATATGAAGTAAATAAAATTAATTACCAATGAAGATTTGGATTGATAGTAATTGAAGATAAAGGAAATAGTAATGAGAACATTAATATCAGTTGATTACAAAATTGGTAAAGACATATCGTTAGGTGACAAGAATTATATAATCTCATAAGAATTCACGGGATCATATAAAAATGAGCAATGATACAAAATGATCAAGTGGGATTCGTTGTGAAAGGTAATGGAGTAAACATGATATTAAAGTAAAGGGAATAAAATTTGGATTAATCAGATTGATTGATGAAATTGGTGGGGTGCATAAACTAAAAATCAAGCATGAATATTAGACAATTGGTTCATGTAATAGAAATAGAGTGTGATGGTTAAGTAAAAATGCTTGAATTTACACAAGGGCTATTTAAGTGAAGTGATTAGGTATATAAATATTGAAAATTGAATAAAGGATGAGGGAGACTTTTAAATCCCAAAATCAAGCTAGACATTATCCAAAATAATTTCATCCAGTGTTATTCATTACACAAAGATTTCATAATATTAATAGAACCCAAAAAAAATCAGGATCCTTGTGCCCATGATAATAATTCTACAGCATCTCCTAGGTCTATAAGGTTATGAATCCAACTCTTAAACCCCTATGAAAACTCTTAAAACTAATTTGGCAATCGGAAAACCATAGCCATTTCTTTTTCCTTAATATCCTAGGGAAATTTCGGCATAGCTTCCTCTATAATATGGACTATCCCAAATTATGTGTAATCATCACAACCTGCCGAAACACATTTTAACTTCAATTGGATACAACAAGGGGCCACACGCCCACTTAGCCACAACAAGAACGACAATCCAATAGTTTTGTTCACCACAGAATTTTCAATCCTTAAACCAATTATGCATAAAAAGAATCGGGAATGTACTCACCCTTCTACTAATAGCTCAAAAGCAATCACGTTCCGGCTCTTAAGGCCTGAAGTCTTGCTCCATATATTTCCCCGTAGCGCATGACGATGAAACTATGATGTGGGCCCTTGAAGTCAACTTACACGTCCAAAAGGAAGATTAAAGAACAAGCAATAAGTGTTAAGCAACGTGTTGTGTTACTTGGAATAGGGGTCTGGTACTCTTGAAAATGTCATCTATCAAAGAAGACAAAAACGAGTAGTAAATAATTCACATTTATGAAACTTAGCCAATTGACTCCAAAACCAAGTTAATTAACTTCAAAATCATTCCAATTGGTGGGACTCCCATTTAAAGATCACAAGAGCACTTAAATAAGGATCAAACAATCAACTCCAATCATAAACCAATTTAATAACTTTATCAATCCATCAATCACACACACTCTTTTAAGCCATAACTAAACTCTTGACTTCTACCATTATTTCACAACATTCATTTCATGCTTACCTTAACCATGTGTATATAGACCTATTGACTTTGAATTCCATATACCAGACACTCAACTTAAGCATCAAGAAGACAACTCATATTCTCAAGATGACCATTCATATTTACTTGATTACCCTTCTCATTACCTTGACACTTCACTACAATACTTATGTCCAGAAACTTTCGCTCTGATACCACTACTGTAACGCCCCAAATCCACAATCCCGGGTTACTCACTAACCGCTCACAAACCCGTGATTAGCGCAGCGGAAATCTTAAGGATTAGGGGTATTACCGTCGTCCCAACAACGGACAAGGCAACAACCAAACAACATTAATCACAACCACAAATCAACAACGACGACTCCAACTCCAAGTTCGCAATTACATAAACCACCATACAAGCATAAAGTTGGATAACAACTAAACACTCATACACTTATACATCAATTACCATACTTGGTTCCTAGATTCCATATCACCCATTGAAATACACTCCAAAGAACATCACTATCTCCTTTACTTGACTAGGAGAAACACTCCACTTGATCTTGCTTGACTTGAATGACCGGACCGCCTAAAACAAAACATTAAAACATTCGCAAATGAGTGGGGGAAACACTCAGTACACAAACCTCTAATAAGTAAAATGCATTTCACAACAAACTTTCTTGATGGTCCGTCAAAACTTTTCGAAAACGGGAAAGAGGAAATGAAATAAATTGTTGAATATATATATATATATAGGATAATTGGATTCTAATAATCACTACTTTCACCAATTGGACAATGGTGGACCGTACTTTCACTTTGTATTCTGGTGGTCCAAAAAAAAATAAAATTGGATTTGAGTGGGACGCCGGCGAGTTGAGTGGCGGTGACTCGGTTGTTTGCTGACATGGCACGTTGGGCATGAATTTGACCGTGTTGACCATCTATGTGGATGCCATGTCAGACTAAAAAATATATATACTCATTTTTTTCTTTTTTATTTCCTAATTGGCACCCAAACATATCTCTCTCTCTCTTTCTCTTCTATGCCCCCTCTCTCTCTTTCTGCCCAACCCAACACCCAACCCCTCCCTCTCTCATTATTCATTCTACTTAACAATTAATTTATGCTTCTAAAGTTCTACTCTACATGGATGTCTGCATTTACCAACCATTCCAGCTCTTTCAATTTCTCCTCTTTCATTGGGAGACATCCCAATTCAACTCCAATTCACAATAACTTATCGTAATTTGCACTGTTTCAAGCTTTAGTTTGTCTCAAACACCCAGGTATGAGTATGAGTATCCCATTTTCTTCTCCTTCTCTTTCTTATCTTCTCCTTTTTTTTTATCTTCTTTTTGTTTCTTTTGTAGTATGTTTTAAACGGTCCCAATTGTTCGTTTCCATTAATTAATTCTGCTTTTGGGATTGTTTTCAGCCGGATTGGGTCTACTTTCCCAATTCTCAGAACTTGATACAGGCCTCTTCCGCTTTCTCTTGACTCTTCATAGGGGTACGAAAACACTCCACCTAAATCCCTTGAATTTTGCTACGTTTTTGCTTTGTTGTTGGCTAAAAGGGTTTGAATTTTCGCCGGATGGTAGCGAGAGAGAAAACGATGATGCAGAAAGAGACGCCGTGGGAGCTGAAAATGAAGCAAAAGGTGAACTGGGTAGCAAAGAAAAAGTGACGGGAGCAAACCCACATACGGATTTTCACAAGGAGACTGAAATTCGAGGAGGACTTCTTCCTCTTCTTTGAAGGCTGGATTTCTCTGGCATCTTCTTCAGTTGAATCATCGTCGGCCATGGACGGTTTTGGGTATTTGTTGCCAGAATCTGAAGGTGTTTCGGGAATTGGGTGTGGGTTTTGGTCTGCCATTTTTTCCTTTTGAAATCGAAGGTGGGGAGGATAGGGTGAAGGGAGTTGTGAATTGATGATGAACGGTGGGTAGTTAGTGCAAGTGAAGGAGGTGATGGTAGGAAGGCGGAAGACCTTTTGTCTGCTTTTGTTTCTTTAATAGTTAGGCGGCTCATTTGGTAATTGTTTTCTCCACAGATGTAATTGTTTTCTTTGAACCAGAATATACAAGCTTGGATTTGAACAATTGCCATATGGTTTGAATATATACATTTTGTTCTTCTTGGACTTTCTCTCCATGAGGTTATTGAACAATTGTCACTGATTGAGGTTATTTCCCACCCACATAGGACACAATAAACATTTCCTCTGTAAATGAAATTGATTTGCTTCAAAGTGAAGCCATTTCCTTTTTTTTTCTCCTTTGTAAATGAAAAACACAGACCCCCATTTGTGTTTGTGTTTGTGCTCTGTTTTTTTTTAGTGAAAGAGAAACAGAGAGGGGGAGGGTGGTGGTGCGTCATGGCAATGTTGTCGATGGTGTAGTGGCGGTCGGCGAGGTTGGAGAGGAAGAAAGGAAGGAGGAGAGAGGTGGTGGGGCATTGGCGTCGGGCAGGAAAAGAGAGAGAGAGAGAGAGGGCGGGGTTGGGTGTTGGGTCGTGCAGAAAGAGAGAGAGAGAGGGCACAAAGAAGAGAGAGAGGACATAGAAGAGAGAGAGAGAGAGATGTTTGGGTGCCAATTAGGAAAATAAAAAAGGAAAAAATGAGTATATATATTTTTTAGTCTGACATGGCATCCACATAGATGGTCAACACGGTCAAACTCATGTCCAACGTGCCATGTCAGCAAACCACCGAGTCACCGCCACTCAACTCGCCGGCGTCCCACTCAAATCCAATTTTATTTTTTTTTGGACCACCAGAATACAAAGTGAAAGTACGGTCCACCATTGTCCAATTGGTGAAAGTAGGGATTATTAGAATCCAATTATCCTATATATATATATATATATATATATATATATATATATATATATATATATAGATATATATATATACACACACATAAGCAGAATAAATGTATCTTGTGATAGATAAATGAGTGGTATCCCTTACGATCAGTGCTAAGCACTTCACACACGCGCATGCCCAAACCGATCTAAGTATGGATTGGGTGACTGATAAACAGTCGACACTGGATAGGTAATTAAGACACTCTGATGAGGAGCATCTAAAAATGGGGCTAGCACTTCACGTGTCTAGCTAGAATAAATGGAGCGGGACCACTTAAAACATGAAACATAGATCATTAATCATGATTTGAAATATAAACAATAGATATTGGAGTTAAAATGAAGGGTTAGACAATTTGCGTACCTGAAAACGTGAAACACGTCCGACACAAGCAGGGACTTGAACGGTGGTGCAACGATCTCTTGAGGAAACTTAAAAAGGATAAAGACCATGAATTAGGATCTAAGCTAGGTAGAACCATGAAATAATAACTTGGGAAATTTCCTATAAACATTAATAATGAACTCGCTCCTTAAGGCGTACTCCTAAAGTCCTATTCCATTCTTCGGATATCGGACCGAGGCACAAAAGGACCTTTCGGGAAGATTAGAACATACACCTCAACTTTGAAGTTGACCATAAAGACTAGAAACATGGCTAAGGATGTTAAATACTATTGTCTTTACAAGTCGCCCAAAAGATATAATCATTTAAACCTCAATTATTCGGAAAATCACATCTCGAACTCCACTTATCGAAATCTCACATAAGAGGACTTTTTGGAAAGCTTCGTTCACATACTACAACTTTTACTGAGACCACCCACTAATTTGATCATGGGAACAAGTCGGATTTTCGGTCATAACGATGGGTAGTCACATAACATTTTCTGGGGCAACTCAGATTACCAACCAACAATCGGAGACTAATAGATCTCACTCCCGATGTTCAATGAAGGCCTAAAACCTCAATTCGGAAAGCTTACAGAACAAACTTCTAGTCTTATAGTGACCACAAATTGAGTAAAACATCTTAAGGAGGCGAACCATAGCCATTAAGTCAGAACACGTAAATAAAATTCTGGGCAGAACCCAGATTACAGCCTTTCAGAAAAACCCTCATATCCCTCTCTCCCGATATCGTATGAACGGATACTATACCTTTCCGGATAGCTGATCAGAATGTCCCCTAAAACTTTCATGTTCAACTCTTAACCCATAGGGATCTCTAACAATTCCAAAAACAACAATCTTTAAACTGACGACAGAAAACGTATCAATTTACACACCTTCACGGTTTTGGCCAAAACACACAATATACATACCGGAATTACGAAATTAAAAAACCGGCAGTTAACCAACATCTTAGGCCACCTAATCATACCAAAAATTTAGTCAAACTCATACTTTATATTTCCTGGAATTTCCAGATTGCAACCAGATTCATTTCCCTTGAAATTCCTTAACATGCATCACTCAAAAACATCATCTTACTTAATCTAAGTCTAATCTACACACATGCATTTAACTTTAATCAAATTTTCATCCTTCCACAGTGAGTTTAATTATCAAAAACCACATGCATGCTCATACTTTCACATATCTTTCACTAATTCAACAAATAGAACAAAGAATCCATCTCAACTTACCCAAAAATTCCCTTGATTCTCTTAGCTCTTAGAAAACTCCTCTTGAAGACCTTAAATTTCTTGAATTTACCTTTGGAAAACCTAATAGTAACAAGAAGAAACTTAGAGTATAACCTTGATTTAATCTTGAAAGAGAGAGGAAGAGAAAAGGAGTGTTATACCATTTGAAATTGAAGAATAAGAGGGATTAGATAATGAGGATGATGATGGACAAAATTTAGGCCGGAAAATTCGCTGGAGTGGCTGGTGGTGGCCGGACAGTAGTTGGCAGAAGAGGGGCTGGCGTGGAGTGGTGTTGGGGGAGTAAGTGAGAGAGTTTGACAGATGAGTTGATTATCTTACAAAGGCTTCACAATAACCTAAGTCACTTGAATATATAGCAACCAAGGCCCAAATCCATGCCTCTCTTTCTCTCTTGGCCGGCCAACATGGCCCAATTAAACTAATTTTATCAATTTTAATTCTTTCTCTTATACTTATATCTCCCTAATTTCCCAATTTACCGAAATTTCTTCAACCGTAAAAGTATTATTGGAACCCAAAAAAATATATCCATACTCCTCCATGAAATTTCTTATAATTATAAGCTTAAATTGATTCAAATAAAAAAAGACCTGAAATGTCGATCTCGGTAAAAGAATCCAGATACGATCGGAAATCATCATAAAAATTTATCGGTAGAGATTTCTTGTAAAAAGAAAATTGAACTGAACCATGGATGATCGTTGCACTGTTCAAGTCCTGCAAAACACACACTGGGTTAAAAAGAAAAAGAAAATGTTAGGTACAAATTAGATAATTAATACGATTAAGAGATTAAAATAAGAATGGTTGGGCGGGTTGTTACACCCTCCCCCCTAAAAAGAAGTTTCGTCCCCGAAACTTGCTGTTGGATAAATTGTGTTCGAAATACCTTTAAAAGAGGTGCAGGTAGTTTCTCCGCATGTCTTCCTCGGTTTCCCATCTGGCTTCCGAGGTAGCTTGACTTGCCCAAAGGACTTTGACTAATGAAATTTCTTTGGAACGAAGTCTTTTGATTCGGTGGTCCAAAATTTGGAGCGGTTGTTGCTCGAAAGTGAGGTCCTGTGCCAATAGTGGGGGTTCTTGTTCAAGGACGTGTGTCGGGTCCGACACATATTTGTGAAGTTGGGAAACATGAAAAACGTCATGGATACGCCCTAGGTTGGAGGGTAAATCTAAGAGATATGCTACCGGATTGATACTACATTGGGCATGTTGCAACAATTTTATTGCTCACTGATTGACTGCCACTATTCTTGAATGAGTCATTGAATTGGTTTACTCCATGAATTGCAAACTCATGTTCTCACATAACTATTTGAAATAGGCTATTGCCTTTGAATGCTAATCTTACTTGCTACTTACACATTGGGTTTCCATCAGTTTGGCTATGTGGGTTCACCTGTTTCGCCTCTTTGAATTATAAAAAATATCATAATGCCTACATATCTCAATATAACAGGTCCACCATGCTTGCTTTTAAGACAACCATGAATTCTCCGAGTAATTTATATTTCTAAATGGACATATAAGATAATCCCAAATTGTTTAGTACTCAAGGTCCTTCCATACTTCCTCATAATCTGTAACGATTCTTCCCAGACACCCACCAAGAGTTCTTATAAAATGTTATGCATAATCTTCTCATTATTTCATTGCATTAACTCAAAGGACTTTTATTTTCCTATAATTCACCTCATTTCTTTGTCACTAGCACTCCTTCCCGAAAGATGAGGACAAAGAAGGAGAAAATTATAGTAAAAATAGGTGGGTATGAGTAAGGTAATGAAAAGATAAGAAAATAGGATTGATGATAAGTACAGATATGAATATTAAGGATAATGGGAGAGCCAAGATCTATAACAATGGCTTTAGTAATTCATGGTGGAATTTGGAGAATCGATCTATGAGTTCAAAGGAAATATCAGATGTGAAAGATAATTAATAAAAGATATTCGGGAATGATAGTGATCATAATTATTCCAAAGCACAACAAACAACAAGGAATAACTGACTTGAATTAATTTGGAAAAGAAAATATCGGGGCGAGCTTTTGATCTTTAGAACAAGAACAAACAATGATTGTGATAAATGAATAGTAATTAAGGATAGTATAAATGATAAGAAATCAAGATAAATATGAGAATTTGAAACTTAAGGAATTATTCGGAATGACAGCTATTAGTAACTACTTGAAACAACCCAAAGGTTTAGATTATTGAACTTGAATGAATTTCAACATATATTGAGAATAAACTTTGAATTCAGTGTGCTAATTAATTGAAGAGAATAATGAGTGCTCATGAGAAAGAGAGGGACACGCCAAGTGAAGAGCAATATGAAGTAAATAAAATTAATTACTAATGAAGATATAGATTGATATTAATTGAAGATAAAGGAAATAGTAATGAGAACATTAATATCAGTTGATTACAAAATTGGTAAAGACATATCATTAGGTGACAAGAATAATGGACTAACAAGAATTATATAATCTCATAAGAATTCACGGGATCATATAAAAATGAGCAATGATACAAAATGATCAAGTGGGATTCATTGTGAAAGGTAATGGAGTAAACATGATATTAAAGAAAAGGGAGTAAAAATTGGATTAATCAGATTGATTGATGAAATTGGTGGGGTGCATAAACTAAAAATCAAGCATGAATATTAGACAATTGGTTCATGTAATAGAAATAGAGTGTGCACTGGTTAAGTAAAAATGCTTGAATTTACACAAGGGCTATTTAAGGGAAATGATTAGGTATATAAATATTGGAAATTGAATAAAGGATGAGGGAGACTTTTAAATCCCAAAATCAAGCTAGACATTACCAAAATAATTTCATCCAGTGTTATTCATTACACAAAGATTTCATAATATTAAAAGAACCCAAAGAAAATCAGGATCCTTGTGCCCATGATAATAATTCTACAGCATCTCCTAGGTCTATAAGGTTATGAATCTACCTCTTAAACCCCTATGAAAACTCTTAAAACTAATTTGGCAATCGGAAAACCATAGCCATTTCTTTTTCCTTAATATCTTAGGGAAATTTCAGCAGAACTTCCTCTGTAATATGGACTATCCCAAATTATGTGTAATCATCACAACCTGCCGAAACACATTTTAACTTCAATTGGATACAACAAGGGGCCACACGCCCACTTAGCCACAACAAGAACGACAATCCAATAGTTTTGTTCACCACAGAATTTTCAATCCTTAAACCAATTATGCATAAAAAGAATCGGGAATGTACTCACCCTTCTACTAATAGCTCAAAAGCAATCACGTTTCGGCTCTTAAGGCCCAAAGTCTTGCTCCATATATTTCCCCGTAGCGCGTGACGATGAAGCTATGATGTGGGCCCTTGAAGTCAACTCACACGTCCAAAAGGAAGATTAAAGAACAAGCAATAAGTGTTAAGCAACGTGTTGTGCTACTTGGAATAGGGGTCTGATACTCTTGAAAAGGTCATCTATCAAAGAAGACAAAAACGAGTAGTAAATAATTCACATTTATGAAACTTAGCTAATTGACTCCAAAACCAAGTTAATTAACTTCAAAATCATTCCAATTGGTGGGACTCCCATTTAAAGATCACAAGAGCACTTAAATAAGGATCAAACCATCAACTCCAATCATAAACCAATTTAATAACTTTATCAATCTATCAATCACACACACTCTTTTAAGCCATAACTAAACTCTTGACTTCTACCATTATTTCACAACATTCATTTCATGCTTACCTTAACCATGCGTATATAGACCTATTGACTTTGAATTCCATATACCAGACACTCAACTTAAGCATCAAGAAGACAACTCATATTCTCCGGATGACCATTCATATTTACTTGATTACCCTTCTCATTACCTTAACACTTCACTACAATAATTATGTCCAGAAACTTTTGCTCTGATACCACTACTATAACGCCCCAAATCCACAATCCCGGGTTACTCACTAACCACTCGCAAACCCGTGATTAGCGCAACGGAAATCTTACGGATTAGGGGTACTACCGCCGTCCCAACAACGGACAAGGCAACAACCGAACAACAATTAATCACAACCACAAATCAACAACGACGACTCCCAACTCCAAGTTCGCAATTACATAAACCACCATACAAGCATAAAGTTGGATAACAACTAAACACTCATACACTTATACATCAATTACCATACTTGGTTCCTAAATTGCATATCACCCATTGAAATCCACTTCGAAGAGCATCACTATCTCCTTTCCTTGACTAGAAGAAACACTCCACTTGATCTCGCTTGATTTGAGTGATCAGGCCGCCTAAAACAAAACATTAAAACATTCGCAAATGAGTGGGGGAAACACTCAGTACACAAACCTCTCATAAGTAAAATGCATTTCACAACAAACTTTCTTGATGGCCCGTCAAAACTTTTCGAAAACGGGAAAGGGGAAATGAAATAAATTGTTGAATATATATATATATATATATATATATATATATATATATATATATATATGTATATATATATATATATATGTGTATATATATATATATATATACATATAAGCAGAATAAATGTATCTTGCGATAGATAAATGAGTGCTATCCCTTACGATCAGTGCTTGGTTCACATACAACAACTTTTTGGTGAAACACTGCACTTGATCTCACTTGACTTTTTGGAAAGCTTGGTTCACATACTACAACTTTTATTTAGACCACTCACTAATTTGATCATGGGAACAAGTCGGATTTTCGGTCATAAAGATGGGTAGTCACATAACATTTTCTGGGGCAACTCAGATTACCAACCAACAATCGGAGACTAATAGATCTCACTCCCGATGTTCAATGAAGGCCTAAAACCTCAATTCGGAAAGCTTACAGAACAAACTTCAAGTCTTATGTTGACCACAAATTGAGTAAAACATCTTAAGGAGGCGAACCATAGCCATTAAGTCAGAACACGTAAATAAAATTCTGCGAACCAGTTCTGACCTTCAGAAAAACCCTCATATCCCTCTCTCCCGATATCGTATGGACGGATACTATACCTTTCCGAATAGCTGATCAGAATGTCCCCTAAAACTTTCATGTTCAACTCTTAACCCATAGTGATCTCTAACCATTCCAAAAACAACAATCTTTAAACTGACGACAGAAAACGTATCAATTTACACACCTTCACGGTTTTGGCCAAAACACACAATATACACCGGAATTACGAAATTAAAAAACCGGGAGTTAACCAACATCTTAGGCCACCTAATCATACCAAAAATTTAGTCAAACTCATACTTTATATTCCCTGGAATTTCCAGATTGCAACCAGATTCATTTCCCTTGAAATTTCTTAACATGCATCACTCAAAAACATCATCTTACTTAATCTAAGTCTAATCTACACACATGCATTTAACTTTAATAAACTTTTCATCCTTCCACAGTGAGTTTAATTATCAAAAACCACATGCATGCTCATACTTTCACATATCTTTCACTAATTCAACAAATAGAACAAAGAATCCATCTCAACTTACCCAAAAATTCCCTTGATTCTCTTAGCTCTTAGAAAACTCCTCTTGAAGACCTTAAATTTCTTGAATTTACCTTTGGAAAACCTAATAGTAGCAAGAAGAAACTTAGAGTATAACCTTGATTTAATCTTGAAAGAGAGAGGAAGAGAAAAAGAGTGTTATACCATTTGAAATGTAAGATTAAAAGGGATTAGATGATGAGGATGATGATGGACGAAATTTTGGCCGGAAAATTCGCCGGAGTGGCTGGTGGTGGCCGGGCAGCAGGTGGCAGAAGAGGGGCTGGCGTGGAGTGGTGTTGGGGGAGTAAGTGAGAGAGTTTGAGAGATGAGTTGATTATCTTACAAAGGCTTCACAATAACAACTAAGGCCCAAATCCATGCCTCTCTTTCTCTCTTGGCCGGCCAACATGGCCCAATTAAACTAACTTTATCAATTTTAATTCTCCCCTCTTATACTTATATCTCCCTAATTTCCCAATTTACCGAAATTTCTTAAACCGTAAAAATATTATTGGAACCCAAAAAAATATATTCATACTCCTCCATGAAATTTCTCATAATTATAACCTTAAATTAATTCAAATAAAGAAAGACCCGAAATATCGATCTCGGTAAAAGAATTCAGATACGATGGGTAGAGATTTCTCATAATTATAACCTTAAATTAATTCAAATAAAGAAAGACCCGAAATCATCTGAAAAATTTATCGGTAGAGATTTCTTGTAAAAAGAAAATGGAACTGAACCATGGATGATCGTTGCACTGTTCAAGTCCTGCAAAACACACACTGGGTTAAAAAGAAAAAGAAAATTTTAGGCACAAATTAGGTAATTAATACGATTAAGAGATTTAAATAAGAATGATTTAGGGCGGGTTGTTACAACCTTGACCATAATTATAAACCGTCTGATTCGTTCCTTCAGTCAATCAACACTAATTGTACATTTATGATTTTTTAACTATTATATATTTATACTTTCGTAGTTTTTCACTCCTAGTTGTAGTTCTTGTCCACCAAAACATATCATAA
This sequence comes from Portulaca oleracea, assembly GCA_029582165.1. NCBI lineage: Eukaryota > Viridiplantae > Streptophyta > Magnoliopsida > Caryophyllales > Portulacaceae > Portulaca > Portulaca oleracea. The sequence continues at coordinate 38,571,773 of CM055880.1, read as the reverse complement.
TAAGAGATGTTGTACACTCATTTTAATTATTCTGATTCACAATAGAGATGGACAACAAATCAAATATTTTGAGCAATGCCAGATAGTAGCAAAAGCAACTTAAAATTGACCTATGTCCGGGAACTCTATGTGATATTAGAGCTGTCGTGAGTAACTCCATGCTTGAAATTGAGATTTGGACGAGATATAATAAAGAACATATTCATAGGATAGTTGGGGTTGTTCAATTAAACTATTTAAATTTCAAAAAACAGTGATATATCTTACAGACTCGCTGGCATTACCAATATCTCTAGAATTTGTTAATAACATTAAAGTTGATAAACAAGTAATGTTCTATTTAGGAATATGGCAATAGACATGAATTTGATGCTTTATTGTGATTTGACATTGATTTGAAATTAAATATGAACTTTTTTAACAGTAATTAAAATATTTGAACAATATATGATTATTGTAACTATATGACTTTGGTCAAATTTAAAATGAATATAAATTAAGGAGACATGAGTATTATGCAATTCTAATCTCGGCCATGATTTCTAATAAAGATTGAATAGAATTTTAATATCCAATTTAATTTTTAAAGATTATAATTGAACAATCGAACATCTTAACGTCTTGCCAACTAGTTCATCACTCCTGTGTTAGATTTCCAGGATTGATTGGTCATTGCTTTTGCAAACATAATCAAATATTCTAAATAAAATAGCCAAAAATAATTAAAATTGATATGCGACGTTTATTTTTAATTGTAATTCTTGACCAATAGACCAAAAGTGCAATTCTAGTAGATATTATTTCTCAAATTAAGTGTAACTATTTATAATTTATTGTTATGAGAATGTTATGAAATATTGGTTATATAAATTATATAAACTGAAGTGTTTAGAAATAGTTATATTTTTTAAGAAAAAGAAAATCACAGCCGCGAAACCTGAGCCAAATTAAATGAAACCAAAATATATTTGATTTGTATTTACCCGAACCCGACATACACCCAACCAGTATTACTCAAAATTGAAATACACCCAACCTATATTTACCCGCCAAGATCGAAATACAAACCCGACCGGGATTAAACCCACCCGCCTGAATCGCTAGATCTGTTTGACACTCGTCCCATCTCTTTCTCCCTCTCTAGCCCAGCTCAAAGTCACATTTATCTCTAATTTTCATGGATTTGAAAAATCTTAGGGAACATCCATGGTGCACATATCAACACAAAATCCATCATGTAGAAAGGATGTAGAGAGAAGAGAGAGTGTTTAGAGAGAGAGACCCCCTCCCCCTCCCCCCTCTTTCAATCTAGTGCTCGTTCTTCTGCCCCCTCTGCATCCATGGCCCCTTTTCTTCCTAAACCACCTGATTTGCCCTCCAAAAGCCATAGATTTTCTTCCAAGCCGAACTCCATCGCCGTTCTTAGTGCCTTTGTCGACTATTTTCCTTCAACAATTGATCCTAGTCCTTTTGTCTCTGAACCTTCAATCGTCTTTCCCAAGTCTTCTTGGTGCTGACTCATTTGGGTTCGGTTCAAGGTGACCATTGAAGACATGATCTGTTTTAATCGATGGTCCTTCAGCGTGAATTTGGAGCTCGGATTTGGAAGATTCTCAGCCTTCAGAGGGAAACAGTCTTGGTTGTTGATTTAATTTAGCTTAAAATAAACATTAAGTTAGAATTTTTCTGTAGTTTACTTAGATTTCACAGGTTGATGATAAAAGTTGGGAAAATGGAAGAAATATGCTGAAAATGGAATTTGGGTCGGATTCAACGTGGGCTTGAGATCTCTAAAAAATGGGCCAAAATTTTTAAAAAGAAAAAAAAAATCCACCCACTTGATTTTATAGTATCACGTGCCTCTCACATTCATTCTCCCTCATCAGATCATCATATCACCATCATCCATAACCCCTCTCCTTCATCACATCATCATCTTCAACACCCACAAAACCGCCAAGCCATCATTTCCGCTCAAAACACCAACCTAACCCCTCTTTTTCGCCAGAATTTCAAGAGCCCTCAGATTCTCCAAATTTAGCTGATTTTTCTCCAACTCCATTAACGATGGGATCAGTTCGTCTTGGGCCTCAAGTTTAGCGGCTGTTGAAGAACCGAGGATGTTGCAACTGAATCAGATTTTGCGGAAGATGATTAGTTGGGTTGGGGTTGATCGAGTTCCTTGTATAAATAGATGGGTAGGAGATTGATAGAGATCATCAACATTTTCTCTAGCTTTTGATTTGCAATATAAAATTTCATCTTTCAATTTTCCAGTTTCCTATTTCGCCTTGTACCCAAATTTCTCCGGATTAAAGTTCCGTCCTTGTCTTCAGATTTTTTTTTTGAGTTCCAGTTTTCAAGTTGTAATTTTTTCAAGTATCAATACAACAAGTTTGGCCCAATCTCAAACTAATTAAGTTACTAAGTCTTCTTGAATACCCATTTCTGCGCCTGTCCCATCTCCTAATAGCTCTATACAGATCAACTCCATGGATGACTTAAAAGAGAGCTTAGTGAGACTAATGTCCCCAAGTCATTATGGTAATGTGTAATTAAGGTTTAATTATTATTTTTTAGTTTGGAAAATATGTGGATATTTGGGTATCCAAGATCCTCTGTTTTTTGCTAATTCTCCTCTGTTCTTTTGCTATGCTCATGTTCTGGGTGCTAAGTTTGTTTTCATATATTCTTTTGTTTGTCTTCTTTCTTGATGTATAACTAGATCAAAGATTAGGGTTTTGATCAATTACACATCAAGGGGTGACGTGCAACCAATCTTAGGGTTTAGGAATTCACGTGAGGGATTAAGGTTTGGAGAGAAATTCACGTGAATATGAGGATCTTTGAGGGGTTTGACGAGAATGTTGAGAGATTTAAGAGATTTAAAAACAAGATAGATTGGAGAATTGGATAGTTCAAGAGAATCAAACTTGATACAAAAACACCACAAGTTGAAACCTTAGGGCTACTTGCTCTTCCTCTTAGTTACAGAAACACCTTCTAAGAGTAGAAAACAAGCTCTTCCTCACTACTTGAATTGCCACATTCAAGATACAATAGAAGAGATCAAACGAGAGGTTGAGAAACACTCAAGGATAAGCAAAAGCTTGTTTGTATTCATAATCAAAGTTGGTTCTTTCAAACTTTACAGTCTATGCTCTATTTATACTAGACTAAGTCCTTCTCCTACTAGGACTATCTAACTTGACGCCTAAGCAACCAAATCCTCCTAGGAATTGGTTTCCTAATCCTAAGGGAATTAGTTACAATAGTATGAATCCTTCTAGGACTTGACTTTCCTTATCCAAGATGGATTAGTTACAAAATTAGCCAACCACAACTAGGATTCCTAAGCTTGGCGTCCAAGCAACTACTCTAGACTCTTCTAGAACCTTCTAGACTATTCTATAACTTGATGTCCAAGCTATTAGATATTACTTGGCATCATACACAACTAAAAATAATAAAATTACATTAACAAACTTGCCACTAATAAAGAAAACACTAAAAATGTGAACTTCAACTTGAAAAGGCCAAAACTGTGAAATTCATCTTGGAAATGCCAAAACTGTGAAATTCATCTTGGAAATGTCAAAACTGTGAAATTCATCTTAGACTTGTACTTGGGCCTTCTTGGACGTGGACTTGGGCCCTTAGAATGTTTGGACGTCCTCCTAGAACAATGAGCACACCATATGGGTTGGCCTTTGGGCCTCCACAATAGATCCTTCCTCTATGACCCTTTCTACCTCCTTGTAGATGAATTGGATCTCCTTTGTTGGGCTTGGGGTTGACGAATTTCCATCATTCTCCTTGAATCTTGGGTCAACAAAGGTGAGCCCAAGGCTATGTGAATCTTCATCTCCTTCCATGAACCTAGAGTCCTCAAAGGTGAGACCAAGGCTAAGCAGATCTTCATCATTTCTCCCCACCTTTTTCATGCCTCATGTTTAAAGATAGAACCAAAGGTAGTAGTAGTCTAGTAAATGGTTGGGATATGGGATCGACATCCATTTTGGACGTCAGTAGTGTCCAACCTAATTTTTTTTTTAAATTTTATTTTCCTTTTCTTATTTCTATTGTTTATTTTATTATTTGCTCATTTTAATTGTAGGTTCACATGTTGGACTCACTTTGTGACTTCTATTAGTTAATTTACTAGGTTTAAATTTAATCATTTTTTTTTAAGAAAAAAATTAGGGAGTCAAGATAATTAGTATTACTAATATTAGTTTTTATTTTATTTGTTGAGTCTTGGGTATTAGTTTATTGTTGTTATCTTTATTATTATTTTTAGTTCATAGTTAAACTAGTTTAAATTATTAATTAGTTAGTATTAGTTTGCTAATTTTGGTTTGTTTTTATTTGATACTACCGTCTTCGTGGGATCGACCCGTATTTACCGGATTACATTACAAGTGGACACCGTGCACTTGCGGTCAACATTTTCAGAATTAACAGGTGGCTGAGCTTGTCTTCTATTACTAAACAGGTTGTAGTTATAATCCGTAGACTAATCAATGTTGTAATCATCTTTGTTTTGTGTTTTTGGGTCTCCTATACTGACATCGTTGTGGCGAGTGAGAGAGTTACTTTGCTAACTCTCTCCAAGGCTTTATATCGACCATCCTCTGAAAGGATTTGGAACTTTTTGGGTTTTCTCCCCCAAGCTTTAGATCGTCCTAAGTCCTAACCTTGTGCATGTGATCTTGTTATTAATTGGAACTTTCTATTCAAACAAGTTGTTTCTATCATGAAAATTTTGTATTGGAATATTCAAGGAGCTAAAAGTAATGGCAAAGTTGCTGAAGTTAATCATCTTTAAATAGCTTAAGACCATACATCACTTTTTTGAGGGAGACTCTGGTTAATCCAAGTAATACAAATAGAATTTTGAAAATTTTAAGATGTGATCGATCAGAATGGATACTGACTGTACACCATTCGGGGGCATTTGGGTCCTTTGGAATGATTCTAATATCGAAGTGCATGTATTACAAAAAGATACGCGTGCAATTCATATTTATGTTAAAGAGAAAAATTCGAATATTGAGACTATTGTCTCGAGGATTTATGCTCCCGCTCAAGAAAGAGATAAACTTGGTTTTGGGAACACTTAAAGCTTTTAAACTATGTCAATCATTTGCCATGGTGTATTATTGGTGACTGTAACGAGCTCCTCTTTCCTATTGATAAGAAAGGAGGGGTTATGACCCAACAATCAAGAACAACTCGATTGACTAGGTTCTTTCAAGACATTAATGCGTCAAATATTAGCCCTGTGGGGAGAATATTTACATGGAAAAAAAAGATCTATGGTCATTCTATTTATGAGAGATTAGATAGACCAATTGTTAGAAATTACTGGTGTAGCGTGTATCCTAAGGCTGTTGTTATACACAGACCTTTTTCTTGCTCGGATCATAGTTATATTCTTCTCGACACCAACCTAGATTTGAGAGTTAACAAGAATAGATGTTTTCGCTTAAGCCAAAACTGGATTAATTATTTTCAAGTTAATAATATTGTCAAATCTGGTTGGAGAGAACACTTAATTCCAAGGCCATTCTATGTTTAGACTTACTAGAAAACTTAAAATTATTAAAAATGATCTGAAACTGCAGTAGAACTTTCTTTCGAAACTTCAATATGAAGATGGTACAAAATGTGGCAAAACTCCTCATGGTAGAGGATAAGCTTATTAATGATCCTCATAATATACGTCTTAACCAATGACATGATAGACTAATTGGTCAACGAGAAAAAAATGTTATTATTCAACTAAAAATATTGGGCAAAAATTTTTCAAGAAAAAAAAGGTTAACTGAAGGAGAACGAAATTCTTCCTTTTTTCATAGGGCGGTTACTTACCGCAAATGAAAGTCTACAATCTTAAGACTTAAAGATCCATCAGGAGTGTGGATAGAAGATGAAAAGAACATACAAGATAAGTTTATACAAGAATTTGAAAGTAGATTTACATCTGGAAGAGGCAATCCTTGATGGGAAGGAATTAACCTTCCTAAATTAACTAATGACCAGACGAACTTGCTCATTGTTAATGTTACAAAGGAAGAAATTAAAGAAGCTCTATTTCAAATGGATCCAGCTAAAAGTCCTGGACCTGATGGGATTGGAGCCGTGTTCTTCCATAATTATTGGGATCTGATTGCAAATGATTTGTTATCGGCCATCCAAGATTTTTCCTGGAATGGTAAAATCCTTAAGGAAGTAAATCACACCTTTATTTCCCTTACCCCCAAGGTGGAAGATCCAACCATGCCTAATCAATTTAGGCCAATCAACCTCTGTAATATTGTTTATAAAATCATAGCCGAGACAATGGTAAACAGATTGAGGCCTCTTCTAGACTTCTTAATCAGCCCAACTCAAAGTGCCTTTGTTCCTAATAGACACATTCATGATAATGTTCTCCTGGCACTCGAAATTATGCATAAATTCGGAAAGTCTAATAGCAATACACAATGGGTAGCTCTAAAACTCGATATGGAAAAAGCATATGATAGAGTTGAATGGAACTTCCTTACAGATGTTCTTAAATTAATGGTTTTCCCATTAAGTGGATCAATTGGGTTTATGAATGTATATCGACTGTTTCTTATTCTGTTTTGGTTAATGACCAACCGTGTGGTTTGATAAAACCCTCTAGAAGACTCAAGCAGGGAGATCTGTTATCTCCATAGTTGTTCCTTCTATGTATGGAAGTGCTTTCCAGACAACTTCATGATCTAAGCAAGATTGAAAAGAATGGAATAGGAATTAAAATTTGTTAAGAAGCAACAACCATTCGGAGTTTGTTTTTTGCTGATGATAGTCTTCTTTTCTGCAAAGGAAAAGAAAGTGCGTGCTTATTGCTTAAAAAAACTTTGGACAGTTTCTGTCATTCTTCAGGCCAACTTATAAATTTTCATAAGTCAGTTATGATCTTTTCTTCGAAAACTACTAGTAGGAAAAAGGATATAGCTCAAGGAATATTTAATATTCCTATTAGGCAATCGTTGGGCAAATATCTAGGTTGTCCTACGGTAAGTCGGAAAAAAAAAGTTGAGTTGTTATCGCCAATTATTGAAAATGCAAATAGAAAACTTTCTCATTGGAAAACCAACATGTTATTGAAAGCGGGGAGAACAATATTAATTCAGACTAATTTAGAATCTTTACCTGCACATACTATGCAATGCTTCCTAATGCCAAAGAAAACAACAAAACAGCTAGATAGTATAAATAGGAACTTTTTCTGGAAAATTCTGGGAAAGGGATGCCAATGATAGCTTGGGAAAAATTTGCAAGCTCAAAGACTAAGGAGGGCTTGGTCTCAAGAAATCTCATGCCATTAATTTAGCATTTCAATGTAAATTGATTTGGAAAATTCTTCATTAATAGTTTATGGGCAGAACAAATGAGACTAGAATATGTTAAGGATGAAAACTCTTTCAGTAATCAACCTAAGCCTTCAGACTCTTGGGTTTGGAAGAATTTGCATAAAGCATTCAATTTTTATAAGTTAGGCATTCGTTGGAAAATTGGGAATGGAACCAGAGTTAAGTTCTGGATTGATAGTTAGTGCCATCAAAATCCCTTAATTGACATTTGTAATTTGAGTAGTGAAGACATTGATATGACTCTTCTTGTTCGTGATTTCATAATTGATAAACAGTTGGACATCCCTAAGGTTAAAGATGTCCTTGATCCTGATATTGCTAACCTTGTTTTTTCTACACTTATCCCTTCTTTTGATCAAGAGGACGAGATGTGTTGGGGTCTTACAAGTGACGGTATTTTTTCTCTTAAGTCTGCCACTTGGCTTTGCCATGGTATTAGTCAAATAAACAAATGAGAGGGCAAGTGGATTTGGAAACTGGACGTCCACCCTAAGCTAAAAGCTTTTCTTTGGCAAACTTTTCATAATGGCCTTCCTCTTAAAGGCAACTAAGCCCGATGAGATGTCAAATTGGATCCTACATGTGCCATGTGTTTGGAACACATCGAAACTGATCAACATTTGATCCATCAGTGGCACTTTACTGAGAAAGTTTGGCAAACAACCAAAGATCATAATTGGTTGTTCTCCACAATTGATTGGCCATCTAATTATTGTGGCAAAGATATCCTTTTAAATCTTCATTCTGCTCTCTCCACAAGTGAGCTCAAACGAGCTACCTACCTTCTTTGGAGCATTTGGAAGGAGCGAAATGACTGCACTTACAATAATTTCATCTTCAATCAAGTAAGAGTTATTAATCGGGCGAAAACAAATTTTGCGGAGTGGCAAGCTAGAAGTTCCTTCATTGTGTGCCCTTCTTTTTCTTTGTTTCAACGAGCTGCTACCTCTCTGTCCCGTCACACGATGCACTTTGGTTGGGATTGTCCTAACCCTGGGTGGGTTAAACTCAACTGTGATGGCTCAGTTAATCAGTTTGGGGCAACAACTAGGTTCATCATACGTGACTATCTGGGAATATTTCTTCAAGCGAGGTCTCTCAAATTACAGTCAAAGCCTATTCTCCTAGCTGAAGCCTTAGCTCTCAAAATTGGGGTTGAGCAGGATCTACAAGCAGGTTTCAGGAAAGTCCAAGTTGAAAGTGACAACTTGTGTACGTCTTATTCAGGCAGTAAATGGGGTGTTCAAAGTGTCGTGGCAGATTGATACGACTGTTAGAGATATAAAGTTGTATTTACAAATGTTTGAAGATTTTTTGGTTAAACATATTTTTAGAGAAGCCAATATGGCGACAGATTGGTTAGCTAACAGGGAGCACTCCACTCAAAACCTAAATGTTTGGAGTCTTAGCCCATCTTCTGATTTTTCTTTTATTTTGCTTCATGGTAACTTAGGAAGATGCCTTGCGAGAAGGGTCTCCCAAGTTCCCATGTATCTCTCTTTTACCCGTATTCAAAAAAAAAAAAAAAAATTCAACACAAGCTAGGGCATTGATACAAGAGAATTTTTGGGTTTTCAGTCCAAAGGTAGTGAGAGGAGAGAAATTTAGGAATGAGTTGAACGAAAGAGGCCATGAAGGCAACATTTCTTTTCTAGTTCTTGAGAATGTATACAACCAGGTGATTGTTGCAATGGTCAACTGAAGGTGGAAGTGACACATGCGCGCTACTAATCGGTTTTGACTTTGTATGTAGGTGAGCTAGATAAGAAAATGAATGTTGTGATCCCAGCCAGCGAGTTGATGGACTGAGCCGAGCATTTGAACTTGAGGAAGCTGGGCTTAGTGTGCCCTCGAGCTAAGCCTTGAGTTTGATAAGCTAAGGTATGACTTTGCTAATTTCCACCCTTACTCTAGCCTTATTCTTATGCCAGTAGCAAGCAAGCTCGAGCTCAACCAAGTAGAGCTAAGTTATGCCCAAGGTCTCCCAACCTCGAGTTTAGCTCGACTCATTACACCTTCTAATATTTCCTAAGTTTTATGCCAACCGTAAAAATATTTTTGTACCACACACTCACACGGTCTTGGTCGAGGGATCGATATCATATTGGTCGAAAAGGGGCATAGGTTACCCCTAAGATTCTACCGGCCAATATTGTTCTCTATTAGCAAATATCTTTTGATACTTGTATTGCATGCCAAATATTGTATAATACGCCAAACTTTCGTGGGATTTTTTAAAACAAAATTGATACTGGAAGATATTTCATTTTTAAAAATACAAGCTCACTGCAGTGGTAAATCAACATCTAGAATGGGTATATAGAGTTGTGATGACTTCTTTAGAATTTCGTATTACATTGTGGAGTTAAATGTAATAATCTAGAGTAGGAGTAGAATACTTATGAATAATGTAGGTCTTTCTAACATATAACTTAGAAACAACTAGGTGTGTGATGCATAATGAGACCAAGGGATGATCTTATTACACAATATCTAAGGATCTTTAAAAACGAAGATAGGAATCTCCCTTCTCAAAGTTCCAAAGAACCAAAAATGGAATAGAAATGGATGAAAAGGATGGAAAGAACTATGAAAGATGATTACCAAATGAATAGAAAAGATGAACGAATGGTTAAACGAATGATGAATGATGAACGAATGAAGCATTTGAATGGATGCACGTTTGTTGAAGCTTGGACGTGTTGATGAAGAACGAATGCTTCTTGTTGAATGCTTGATGAATTCTTGTTGAATTCTTGAAGAATTACGTGAGATGGATGATAAATGGATGAATGAACGTTGGATAGTTGGTGGCTTTTGAAGACTCTTGGAAGGATATAGCCACACCACCTTCAAGAGACCTTCAATTCCTTCCTTTCACCACTAAGGATGCCAACCTTAGCTAGAAGAAGGGGATGATTCGAATCCCACAAGAGAGAAACGAAAAGAGCCTAGCATGAAAGCTAGAAAGAACACAACATGTGTTTGTTTATCTAAAACTCAATGTGTATGAATGAATTACAAAGCACCCTAAGGGGGGTATTTATAGTTACAAGCCCTCCCTTATGGCGTGTACAAGACAAGAAATGGGCCACTTAGGGCTTTCATCATCTACTCTAATGATTACATCAAAAAGAAAACAATGAACTAAGCTATATTACAAATATGAATAACTCCTTGGATTGTCATCCAAACTTAAAGATTCTTGAACCATATGAAAGCTCTTGGAATGTAGATTAATCCTCTCTAGGATGACTTCTATGATAGCTTCATGGTCCTTGAATTAAGGAGCAAAAGTATACAACCATATGAGTTGATCCCTTCCAAGTAGAGAGATATATGAGAGACTTGAGCTCTCTTTCTTCTAGGTGAGTATTAGATGTCTCCATGGTTGACCTTGATGCATAAGGCCATCAATTATGCATCAGTTATGAGCTATTATAGAACTTCGTAATTTAGGTTTCCTTGAATTTGTAAATATCTATAATATTTGCTCTAGAGGGTGAATAATACCTATTAGAATAAAGGATATACTTGCAGTGGTTACTATCGTAAGTAAACTAAATCTTACTCGTATATATGTCAAGTTTTATCTTGAGGATTAAGTTGTTTATTTAATATAAATTGTAAAATATATATATTTTAAATTTTAGTTTATTTTAAAAATTTTAAAATAAATATTTTTCAAAATATGTTTGTTTATTAGGCAAAAACTTAGAGTTAAGGCATTTAAAATTTTCAAAATTTCGTAAAATTTTGTTTAATTAAGAAAATATATTTTATAATGTTGTACTAAACAAAAAAATGATGAGTGACGAAGATAAAAGTGGACACATATATAGATAAACATTGTTGTCATTGTGCCATGACAACCACTATAGGCTTTTCCTTAGAATAAATAGGTCCTCATCATTGACTGAGGAGGTTAGTAGTTACATATATCTTATGTCCTTATTTGTAAACCATCCCACATTTGATTGAATAAGTTTCAATCTTAAGTGCAAATGATATCACGAACCTCTTTCTTGAGCGATCATTGTTGTTTTCTTGATTACTCAGAGGAATAGTCTAAGTATTGGGAATGCTTACTAGCATGCTTCCAGATTGGTTTATATAGGTGATACCTTGCTAGGTCATATGAGAGATGTGATTGAGTGAGAATCACCCATCCGATAATGTGATTATTAGAGCCTCAATTTCAAAAGCTATGAGCTTGGAAGATGGTTTCAAGTGTGACCAAAGCAACCGACAAAATTTATGAGAAGCGAGAAAAGTTTAGGGAAATTTTTTTCCACCTTTGGCATAAGGAATGCTACGATGTGTGCCAACTTCGATGTCCTGTGTGAGAGGATAAGAGCTTGGGGAACAGCATGAAGGAGACCTCAACCATGGGGGAAATAGAAGGCTTCAGTAAGGGTGTGAAATTAAGAATGGCAACGACCATTACTGAGGTTCATTATGAAAGTAGGACTCATAAAGGCATAGTTGTGGAAGAAGACAAAGAAATGGAGGCTTAGAACAACAAGATCCATGGCATATTGACATGCCATAAGTGCACAGTGTGTATTGTAGCATATTCTCAAGGTTGATCTCACGACTTTGTACGACAAGGCACCAAAATACGTATCCCTCTAATTGATTGCTAAATCAATTGGGTTATCGATTGATTTTTCTAACAACTAATTCCAACTATCAAAGACTCGAATTCTGGGATTTATACAAAGAATTAAAAACGTTCAGGGATAAACTTAAGTCAGTTAATCAACTAAGTGGATTGAAAATGCATCTCACTAATTTAAAACATTCAAGGGTCGATAATCGACAATATTTTTTTGCAACAAACTTTTGGTAAAGAAGTGAATTTCCTAGCAAAGTCAATCATTTACTTCTGTGGTTATTTCAACTGTAACTAAGTTAAACATCAAATTATGAAATGACCCCTAACTAAATATCTCTATGTCTAGTCATTTTTACAGTTAGTTTAGCCTAAGTTTTCCAATTATCGAATCTCTCTTGTTAGTGCTTCATTAAAAATCTATACCCATACTCTTGGTAGATAATCAAAAGTAATGACAAACTTAATCAAATGCTAAAAGGAATGCTTTCAAAATAGATTCACACAAGTTCAACTCAACAAAAGCTAATTCATCAAACAACTATTTGGGTTTATCTGCCAAACTTAGGAAACTAGTCATAATTCATGATTAAACTACAAAAGCTCTTAATAAATTTTAGAAAGCATATAGAACCTTAAAGTTTGAGAAATTAACCAAAGTATGATGATAATCTTGGAAAGAAAATCAGTAAGAACGACTTTTGCTCCGTCACTCTTCAAGGCATATCAATCTTCACAACTTCAATCTTTGACTATGTCGGAAAGATGGGCAGGGATGATGATTAGATGAGTAAGGTTGATGATGGATAGTGATAGCTAGTGATGGATGACAAAGAATAATGATCAAACCCGGCCTTGATTATATAACAAAAAATGGCTTTAAAAAGACAAAATTTAAATTGACATAGCCGACATGAAACATGCCATATATGGTGATACGGTCTATTTTGGCTACAATGGAACACCACCCATGTCAGCCTTGTACATCATTTTTCTTTGTCTCTACTGAGTGCATGAGTTGTGTGGGCTTTTTTGGCACCCGTGTCAGTTCAATTCGGGTCAAATCTCTTTTTTGACCTCAACTTTGGGTCTAGGGGTGATCCAATTTCTTTCTTCATCTTTCACACTACACTTAATCAACTTGACTCGATTTTGCTTGGTTTTGTTCAAAATGTTCACAAGTTTCCTACATAACCAACTAAACTCCAAACCAATCACAATATGGAAGTTTTGGCCAAAAATAATATATTTACAGTAAATGTTTCCCAAGTTCACATCAAATAATACCCAAGTTTCTGTAACTATAATATCCATGTTATCCTTAATAAATGAATTTTAATCCCTATCATATCCTAGCATATTTTCAAGGATAATGTTGGCAATGTGCAAATATTTTTGCTCCATTAGCTATACTTCTTGGTTTTGTGAAAGTAGCATTAGGAACAAATAATTAGACCGAGGTAGCATGTTTTGTCAACAAATCTATATTTATGAAAATATAAAAAATAGATATTATATAAACTTTGAGTAGGCTCAAGACAACCTCAAAGTAGTGAAACAAAGTAATAAAAAATAGATATTATACAACTTTTACAGTACGTAAGATGCTTAATAACCATCTTAATTCAAGATACTTATCAATTTTCACATATTATTAAGGTATTGTTTTATATTAATTTTGGAAAAACTAAAACTAATATCATCAATAGTTAAATTAATAACTTTAGAAATATCTATATACCTTAAATGTGAAAACACCCAAGAAAATTTGGTATTTTGCTCAAATGAACAGTAAATTTGGCACTGTTCCAATGAACAGTATTCCAGTGTAATTTTGGTCCATGAATCCAAATTAAATAATTTCTGATGTTGCTACGTGTGTGCTTGGTTCTTGTTTTTTTTACGCCGCGCGTCCTTCCTATGGTTAACCCATATATCTTTCTCTCTCCTTCCTTCATCTTACGGCCAAATTTTGGTTATGGGGTCAAGATTTCAACCCAAACCCATGCTCTTGTGTTGTTTACAGAACAACCATGCTTCTTTGCATATCGTTGGGCCGTGTCTCATCATCCTTCGCCTCTGAGGTTCAATCTTCTCTTTTCTATCACTCTTTTTGTTTAATTCAATTCTCCAGCTCCACTTGGTTTTGAAATTTTGATAATTCGTTCTTTTGGTTGATGTATTATCTGGGTCATTAGCATGTTGAACTTTTAAAAGGTTTAGTTTGAAATTGAATTAATGTTACTTGAATTTACGGTCCTTTCATTTTTGCGATTTGGTCCTCGATTTTAAAGGATTTTGATCTTCCACAGGAGCTCAGTAATTCAATTTTCTGCCTTAGGTATGAATTTCAGGTTTGCATGTCTACAGAGACTTACCATGGATGTTTCAAGTAACTTCCTTCCTGCAATTTTGGTTTGCATGCGTGTTTTCCGTTTCATCTGGTTCCCAATAAGTTTGCTCAATGCATTGAAAATACGAGTTGGAATGTTGGATGATTTTTTGTAGTTTGCTCAATGTTGGAAAGAAATAATGAAGGTGCGTGATTGGAGGATTTTTTGTAGTACTTGAAATTCGACATATTGGAGCTGGAATTTTTAGAAATGTCTGGTAGCCCATTGAATGTCTGAGTAGATGACTGGATAGCTACCCACTGCTCAATGCTAATTTTGCACTCTTGTTGAGAATCTGTTTACCCTTTTACTTCTCCATTATTCAATCTGCAGTTTCAATTTAGGGTTTATTTGCCTTGCATGTCCTAGATCATTTCATAGTTCTGCTGTTAAAGGTATTGATTAACAACTTTTATTTTCAAGTAGTTTACTCATTTTCTGTTGTAGAAGCAGCACTGATTTTCCTGCTTTCTTAAGGTTTCTGATATAGAACATTTTCGATAGGTCTAGGTACTTAAATGGGTACTAACTTTGTCTTGTGAAGTGATGCTTGCACGACCTCTTGCAAACTGATTCTGCTTTTGGTTTTTGAGTTTATTTTTTCTATCTTTTTTTAAAACTCTCTCTTTCCCTCTTTATGTTAGTGATCCATTAATTCTCTTCTTTTTCCTTCTTTTTTTTTGTGAGTAATAAAATACTAAACACACCAAGGGATATATGTATCCCATGTACAAAAGGAGTGAAACTCAAAATAGCCTCAATGCCTCAAGCACTCCAGAAAAATCTTATCAACAAAATCCATAAAGGGGACTTTTAAAACTTTTTGAGGTGTTTGGTGAATGAAAATGGGAAGGCAAGTTGATAATGAGAAAATGAAAGGTAGAAAGGGTAAGAAGAAAGTTTAGTTATGCCACACAAGCAGAATGATGAGCTGTGGAGGGATTAACGGCAGTTAAGCTATAGAATTCAATAGGTTTGTGTGAGTTATATAAGAAATATAAGTGCATTTTAGTTGGTAAAGGAGTGATGTGATGAGGGTTAAAGAAGGAGAAGGTGTTGTTATAATGTGGGAATTTATAGTAAATTAATTATGAATTTGGACCATAATGCAAATGAAAAAAAAAGATGGGGAAATTTTTGACAAACAAGAAACCAAAGGGTAAGGTCGGCTATCTAGGTTTTTCTGGCATCGTTAATAGGTCTTGTACTGACATTTTTTATGATACCATTGCTAACAAGTCTAACCTTCCCTTAGGATGAAC
Source organism: Portulaca oleracea (assembly GCA_029582165.1). NCBI lineage: Eukaryota > Viridiplantae > Streptophyta > Magnoliopsida > Caryophyllales > Portulacaceae > Portulaca > Portulaca oleracea. Next base: position 38,556,097 of record CM055880.1, on the reverse strand, counting down.
ATAGAGGAGCTAGAACAAACTAAGGAGAAATAACTAGGGTTTAGTTAATTACTAGACTACTTATATGTGCTAAACAAGTCATATAATATATGCTAGGAAGGCGTATGCTATTTAATCGATTAATTATTTCTTGAGCTAGGTGTTAAATGACATTGGATAAATTACTGGACTATTTCTACGTATGTGACAAGTATTTTTAATTGTACCACATGGAAATAGGTGTGTTGCTTTGCTTTTGTATGAATCTATCTGTAATTTTTATTTAGATAAATTACTGGGCACATGTTCTCAATTCTCTGTCTTTCAAACCTTAATCTATGATAGTAATGTTGGGTTATGATCTACATCTACTACGTATTGCGTAGCCTCATTTAGTAATAAAGGAGGAAGAACATAGGTCAACTTTCAAATTCACACAAAGAGTGAGGGATGTGCTGGCCTTTCCTTCTATTCTCATTATTTTATATATTTCATACTTGCATACATTTGGTTTCTCATAGTTTATACATTGCAAAAATGTTTTCATTTATCTTGCTTCCTATTTTCCATTTCAGACAAAGTCTAAGCTTTATGTCATTTATCTGTTCTTTCATCTCTACAAAAAATGGATCTTCAGGTATATCATCCATATTTGGGATTTTGTAAGCACGAATGCTGGATCATCTGTTTGAATGCTGCGGATCAGGTAAGACTTTACATGGTTCAGATAATGGGTTGCTTTCTTTGCTCTAGATATTTCAAGCGCCCTTTCTAGGTTAGTTTCAGGTATTAATTAATGTTTCTGTCTCATATTTCCTATTCTTATGCATGAACTTAGCTCTTCGTTTTTTTACTTATTTTTCCTCCTATTATTTGTTGTGGATGGTGTTTGTTTTGGAGATCTTTTTCTGGGTATGAATGGGGTAATGATGTTTATTAAGGGATGAGCTCACGAAATCAACAATGGTGGACAATTGGATTTTTGTGTGTATTGTCACTGGTCAATTTCTCATGTTGTTTCTTCTTCTTGTTTTTGTCCTGTTTAAGGACCATTGTTTGTCTTTTCAAGGGAGATCTGGGAGGATGAGGAGGGACCGAGGCAAATTGATAACTATTTTTAAAAAATTATACATCGTGGCATTTTTTTTTTCCTATTATTGTGGTCTCTCTTATGGGAAGGGTTTTCTTTTATTTTCAATTTTTTTAATAAATTTGGCAATATTATTGCTTGATAAGTAGGATCAAATCAACATACTATGTTCTGGATAGCAGGTTGACTTATAGTTTTTAGTGGGTAGACTTTGAACATACTGTGGTTACTCAAGACTGTCGATTTCTAGGTGTTTGTGAATTTCTTGTGTGGGATTCGGACCAGCATGGTAGTGATTAAAAATATGGGTGAGATGTATATGCAATTAGCTGCCGGGTACAAGGAGACATCCATTTCCGCATCTCTCCTTAGCATTATGGGATTTTTTTTTTGTCGAATCATATCCGCAATTGTTCCAAAGTACTACATCAAATAAGTCTCTCCCCTTCTAACCTTTGGTTCTTAAATTCAACGCAAAGTGGAGTTTATGAACAAGAGGATGGTGATGGTAGGCTCTACCAAGGAATCCAATAGTTTTTTTGCCTATTTATATTGATTATGTTTGATTTCCCCTGTTGTGTTGTCTCTCACTTTTATGCCACTTGACTCTTAGGTTGGGTTGTCATGTACATATATATTCACCATCAGTGGCAGATCCATACAATTAAGTTAGGGGTGTCCAATATACTTGTTGTTGCATAAACGCTTTTAAAAAAATAACAAAGTTTAAATAAATAACGATAAAAATAAAAATAAAAATAAATATTAAATGACATATTCACAAGCTTAACAAAATTTTACATTATCATATAAATATGCCCACCAAATAAATTAAATTTCACATTAACTAAATATTTATATTTTAAACTTATATTGATACCCAATTACCCAATTCATTGACTTACATTTTTTGTTCATAAAAAAATAATATGGCACTCACTCCGTCCCAATTAATTTGTCCAGTTTTATTTTTCACGGTTTTCGATGCAACACTTTAACCATTAATTTTTCAGGTTTAATATTGTATTCAGGTAAAAATATGTTTCATCACAAATCTAATAGTGTTAGTCTTGTAATAACTCAACATAAAATTTGATAAATTAACGATCAAAATTTAAAATTTTGGACCTAATTAGTCAACGTGGACAATTTATTTGGGACAGAGGGAGTAATAATTTTAAGGTTTTTGGGGTTGCTGCTAAATTGGACAACCCTTATATGTTTTTTGGAATTTTTTTACGGTGTCCACTTGCTCCAATTAAGAAAATTTTTTTCCAAATAATATTAGAGAATCACAAATTTTTCTTTGACTAAGGGTGTCCGTGGACACCCCTCCATTGGCTAGAGATCTGCCCATGTTCACCATTAATGTCGTATTCTTAAGAGATGACTGTCATCACTGATATTGGAATTTCATGGGAAAAACAAAGTCTATATCTTTTATATTTTTTAAAACCTATATTTCTCTTTAACAAGGCTCTAGCATGAGATGTGACTCTTTAAGTTCTCAAGAGCATTTTGTTTCTAGAGTCCATGATAATTGGCAATGCAAAACTGACTTATAGAATTTGAGGGGATATAAATGTCACTTATCGAAGCAAGAAAAGGTTGATCAAATTAACAACATAGATGTAACTAAGGATCTGTAACTGTGAAAGGAGGGAAACATTGATAACAAATGGATTATATGATGCAATGTCGTCTCTAGCACCTCTTCTCATTTTTGTTGCAATTACTCTAGGTTTATTGTTTCTATTCATCCACTTCTTTTCTATTCACTCTTTTTGTTTTGAATTTGGTGCAAATCATTTCGACATGGCCTTCAATCATTTTGACTAATTGGATTCAAGCAGCAGCGCATCTTTAGACAAATGCATTTTTCTTTCATCAATTAAAGTTGTATGTCAACTTTGTCAGTTTCTTAGATCTTGTAGAATCAGTTGTTCATTGTTCATGAATTTTGATTCATAGCAATGAAGCTATACACTACTAAGGTTTCATTAATAGCCCCAAGCCCCAGTAAAAACAAAAACAAGTACATTTTAATATCAGTACTTGAAATGAATCATACCAAGTTAAACAATGCTTTTCACCGCGCGCGCACAACTTCACTAGTTATCTTAAAAAGTATAACATAGAGGCAGAAGGGGCAAAATTTTACAAGACACTGCAAATAATCTAAAGACGTCAACTACAAATAATGGAAGGGACAAGGCAACAATCATAATGCGCAAACTTGGATGGTTAGTTTTTCATGTAAGCACGACATATATTTTGCAAAACATATATGCATGATGGACCCATGACCCATCCCTGAATTATTGGTTTTATTTTTATTTTCTCTATATTTTATCATTAAAGTTAATTATTTTAGTCTTAGTTACAGTTTGAGATATATATATTAATCTAGACATGCCATATATGTTCCATAAAGTGCTCAATCATATTTTTGTACCTTTATTTGGAGAATGGATACAAAGGGACTCCAGAATAGACAAAAAAAAAGAAAAAAAGAAACCTAAATTAGAACTTATAATTTATGTATTTTGTTATGTAATAAAGTAAATCTGATATCGATAGAAATGAATTTTATTATAATATGTTGGTGTCTTATATAATTCATGCATTTTGTTATATAATGAAGTATATATGATGTTGAAATGTATTTTAGTATATTAAATATGTGTGTCTCTTACTTTTTTGGGGTTTTTTTTAGATATATGCTGCTTCAGATTTGTGTCATTTATTTTTTACTTTTAAGCTTTTAAATTTGGTATTTTTTACTACTTGATCTTTTAAAACCTCTATCATTTATAACCTTACCGGTAACGACCTTAATTTATAGACCCTATATTCTAGGAAGAAAAATTATAGACATAGACTTTTTATTTCATATTTATTTCTACACTATTTGTATCCAATATAAATAGTTTCTTTTGAGGATTTGGAAAAGGGGAAGAAAGATAATATTGTAATTGTCTACCCTTCTTTCATCAGTCATCTATCCAAGTTCTCAATGTTTTAATATCCTTACCTAATAATAGTACCTATCATGTTAAGTTTAAATTTAATATTTGTACATGATAGATAATGTCTTGCATAATATATGTTTTATGAGCATGTCTTGTATAATATACTTACACATAAATAAAAATTATAATGCATCTCAAATAATTATCCATTTTTTTATTTAAAAAAAAAAATCTTAAAAAACAAAACAGAGCGAGAGGTGATTTTTGTAAATATTTTGAATGATGAAAAAACGAGTGACGAGGAATGAATAAAAAAAATGAGAGAATTAATTTTGTGAAAATTACAAAGATTTGAGAGAAAATGAATAGAGTAAAGAAACAAGTGTGAGAAAAAAAAGAATGAGGGAAGAGAGGATCAAGTGAAAAAAAAATGTGAATTGATGAATGAAAAAGAAAAAAGATGAGAAAATGTGGGCGCCGCAGAACATATTTAATAAAGTCACTACAGATCGTGTCACCCTTGGGGCGGAGTAAGGAATCCATAGGTAAGTGCGGCACGGACCGTAACTCATTGGCACGATCCAGGCATTGTCCAGCATGCACTCCCATGGGGTTTTAAACCCGATTTCTTTCCCCTATCTGCCAGACCCACGATCCATGCACCTGCTTCTCCTTCTTCCCCTTCACTTCCTCTCAATCTCCATTGCTCATTAACTTCAAACACCCTCAATTCTCCATTAAATCTTCCCCTTTTTCATTCTTTCTTCTTTTCTCCATTTCCATATCTCCATTTCGTTTAAGCCCCTTTCTCTCACTGTCATCCACTTCAAAACCGTAACCTCCAAAGACAAAACCACTTCAAGCTTCCATCTTTCTCACTAAGTGACTTGTAAAATGGCTTGATTTTGTTTCTTTTCTTGGTTTTCTTTGTTTGTTCAGCTAGTTTAATGTTTAATGCTTATAAATTTTGAATTTTCGGTTTGGGGTTTTCATATACTAACCATGTCTACCATTGTTGTATACCTTGAGCTTTTTGTATTAGTATATAACTAACCTTGTTTTAGGAACGTTTTATATAATAAAGATGCTTAGGACTTCAAGAACTCAAGAAGACCAACCCACCAAGAAGAAGAATGGTGATGGAGGAGATAAAGGCAAAGGAAAGCCTAGTGGATCATTGAGACAAACTTCCACTTGAGGTCATAATCCATTTAGTATTGAAGGTACTCGTCTTGATAATGCATTGTTTAAGCAAAACATAACTTCACTAGATATATGAATGAGGCCTTTCTATGGATAACAAGGATGTTGCATGATGTAGAGTTACTTTTGAACAGGCGTGGGGTGTTACATTTTGCTAGGATGAGAGAGCCTATCTTTAGAAATTTGACTATAAAGGTCCTAGGTTGAGGTGAATTCGCAAACATCGAGTGGGGTAATTTGCTTTAACTTATGAAGGGTCCATAGCCGTACCTTGGGTGAATTTGCCAACATATTCCAACTGCCTGTTATTGTTGATCCTACTGAAAGAAATGTTGCCTATGTTGATGTATGGAATCCCAAAATCTTTTGGGGATTCCGAACCATTAGGCCTTATTACGACCCTAGTCGTTCAAAGTACATGTATATCTGCAACATGCTTTTTCGATACATTTAGCGATTCTTAGCCTATGGGATGTTTGGACGAGGGGTTATCTTGAATGTAGATTCTTTGGCTAAATTTTATGTGTTGTGGGAATTGTATTATGCTCATCCTAATGTGAATCCCATAACTCTATTTGTGGTACATTTAGCGAGACTCTCCGCTCTTGATAAGGAGGATATCGTTGTGGGGGAGGCGGGAGAGGCGTTTGGGGGGGGGGGGGAGGAGAGGTTGATTACTGTACTAGCAAGATATTTTGGTTCGGTTGCGGCTTGCTATGAGTAAGATAGGGTTCAAGGCCTGCAACTGTAGATGTGAAGGCCTAAGTGCTATGAAAATGCACAAGCTGAACCGGGACAAGGTGTTTTTGGTGTATCATAATAATGAGTTGTTGAGGCTTCCTCAGCACAACTTAACCACAACAACTCTCGAACATCCTTTTTGTCCCTACTTTGACCCTGCTTTGCCTGCTCTTGAGGCTCCATCGACTGCCCAAGAGGGTAGCAATGGTGGTGGTGGTGGTGATGATGATGGTCCTGCATTTAACTTCCAAGAGAGATTTGACTCTTTTTATGCTAACCATACCTCTCTACAAGAATATTATGAAACCGAGTTTGAATACCTTCAGTCCACCTTGGACCATATCTTATCCAATAAAACTCGGATTTTTGAGAGGTTAGATGCCATAGACCAAGACCAAGCCCAAGCCACCTACTTTGCCGATTAAGCACGTATGTTGGAAATGATGCAAGCAATGCGTAGTTGTATTGGTTAGTTGCGTCATTTGTTTTTATTTTCTTCTTTTTCTTAGTTTTTAGTTTCTTCCATTTTCTAGGTTTTCATTTAGTTTTAGCTTTGAAAAAAGATAAATATGCAAAAGTAAGAAAATTGAAAAGAAATAAAATCAAGAAAAAGTTGCAAATAATTGAAAAATTGGAAAAATGAAAAAATGAAAAAAAGGATAAGTTTTAGGTTTAGTGAATAAATGCTTATCCGATGATGAATGTTAAGCTAGATAGGTTTTTCTTTTGACTTCATCTTGTATAATCCAGGTTGTGAATAAAAGTTTTGAAAAGAGCTTATTAAAGTTTCATTATTTGAGGATGATGCTTTAAAGTGATGATCTAGTTGTGATCTCTTTAGTTCGTTAAATGTGGACAGTCCTTTATGAATGATCTTGTTGTTTTTGGGAAACTAGGGTTGGTTTACTGAGACTTGAAAGGTGTGAAGTATTAAATTGACTAATGATTCAAACGAGACTAAATACGGGTTCGGGCAACATCCCCAAAGACCAAGATCGATTCCTGCAAGGGAGTTGTCAAGATATCAGGTAGGCCGGATAAGTGCTACTTTATCGGGGTTAAGTGTGTGCACGTGTTGTGATATGGATGACCATCCAAGTGATTGTGATTATGATTATGATTGTGATTTGTGATTGAGATTGAGATTGGAATTATGATGATGTTGAGAAATGAATCTATTGAAAGATGCTTATGGTTGGTTGGGTTAATTTGTTTACAAAAAAGATTTGACTTGTTCAGTATTTCTCCCCCTAGATGATCAATTGAAATGAATTTTAACCAGTTTTGACAGTTACGGGTAGACATTATTGAGTGCTCCTCATTTTTTTAAATGTTTTGCTTTCTGGTGAAAGGTTTTGTGATGGGAATGAGTTTTAGAATTGATGACGTTGAAGTTAGAAGTACTGAGAATAAAATTAGTTTATGTTTGGACTTGAAATTAGTTAATGTTGGTTTTTGTTGTATCTAGAATTTGAAATTTTCTTTCATTTGATTAAGTTAAAGTAAATAGTTATCATTGTTAGTTTTTTTTTTTAAATTTTAATTTAGCCCTGTATTTCTTCGGGGGATACGATAGTGACGCCCAATTAAAGTTAGACCTCCGCTGTTAATGTTAGTCAGCGTTTGACCTTTTCATATTTGAATTTTTAGGCATTACAGTAAGTCTGGCCCATCTCTAAGCGAGCTTATCTCCTATAAGCCAGTTATAGCCTTCTGTGACCTTATGGGGGCGATTCATAGTTTGGCTAAAAGATGAAAGACATTCTTGGCTGCACAAAGCTTTTTGAAATACAATGTGTCTTCTCTAGGCTCAAAGGACCACCAATCTTCTCCTTTGATGTATCTACTATTTATTCATTTAGCTAACAAGCTTTATTTGTTCTTAGTAATGGTGATGACTTACTTCACAATGATAGCCATATTCCAGTTTCTAACATGCTTAAAGCCCATCCCTCCCTCCACCTTCGCCTTTCGGTTTCAGATTGTGTCCCATACCAATAAAGGCATTTGTGAATAGCTATGATCAACCCCCCAAGAAAATTGCAACAAAGACTGGTAGCTTTCTTTATTACCTCATGGCTCCTACCTGAATCCTAAAAAGAGTAAAACCCCATGAGTATTGTGTTCACCAAAATGGTCCTCCCTGTGTAGGATATGCTTGATGTCTTCCACAGGTTGATCTTGGTCGTGATCTTGTCTACCAATTTATTATAGTCATCTTTGTACATGATCAATCTTTGTCCTGTGACTGATATACGGAAATAATGGAAAGGGAAAGAGCCTTTATTAAATCTCGTTCTATCAAGGTTGGTTTGTTAAGTGGAGTGCATAACCCCAACTATGATTATGGTACATTTCAAGGGATTAGTTGGAAGACCTATGCATTTTCTCAAATTGGTGTAAGGCATCCTTCAGTAGATCAATGGTAGCCGCGGGGAAGGGGGTCAACCGCACAAAATATCATAAGGTCATATGCGAAAACAAGATGGTTAAGCTTTAGGTCCCTACACCTTGGAGAAAATTTGAACTTAGGATTTTGAGCAGCCCTCATAAACCACCAAGAGAGGTACTCCATAGAGAACAAAGAGGAGAGGGAGATAGAATCCTCTTGTTGAAGGTCGCGCCCTCTTTTGAAGTAACCGTAGGTGCCTCCATTAACATGCAAGCTGAAAAAGGTAGTTGTTATCCATGACATGATCTAGTAAACGAAAGTTAAGGGAATTTGTAAGCCAGTAGGGCTTCTCGAATGAACTCCCAATAGACAGTGTCAAAGGGTTTCTTGATATCAATTTTGAGCATGCATTTCGACTGTGTTGCCTTTCTTTGGAATCCCTTAGCAAGCTTGTGGCTCATCAGGGTATTGTGTATTAATTCTGTGCCTTAACTGAATGTTGCTTAGCTACTATGAACCAGCATTCGCGGGACTTCCTTTAATCTTTGCACGAGAATCTTAGAGACACATTTATATAGGGCGTTTATAACGCCCTGGAAATTTAATTCTAAATTTAACGGTCAAAGTCAAACGTTGACTAACACTAACAGTGAAAGTCTCTTTGTTTTTTTCCTTTTTATAGGGGCGTTACTGCCGTATCCGTGAAGGAATACAAGGCAAGAAAGGGAAAACTAACAACTAATCATTATTTACTTCAATTTAAACAAACGGAAGAAACTTCAAATTCTAAAAACAAAACTCAACATAAACTAATTTCAAGTCTAAACATAACTAAACTTTTATTCTCAAGCTACTAACTTTGTCGTCCTCACTGCTAGTTCCCATTCCCATCATAGAATGCATCACCTGAAAACAAAACATTTAAAAACATAAGGAGGACTCAATAATGTCTACCCCTAACAGTTAAAACAATTTAAAATCCATTTCAATTCATTTTTGAGGGAGAAATGAACAAGTCAAATATTTTCGAAACCAACTTTCTTTCCCAACCAACTAAACCATCTTTCAGAATTATTAAGCGAGCGGACCTTGCTTATTTGGCCCTCGAAGTCCAAGACTTCACAATAATCATATCTCAATATCACAATCTCATTCTTAATTAATCACAATCTCAATCATACGGATGGCCATCCATTTCACACACGTGCATAAAACAAACCCTGGGGAAGTAGCACCTATCAGGCATCCCTGATCTCTTGACAACCTCCCTGCAGGAACAGATCCTGGTCTATGGGGCATTGCCCCAACACACAACCATATCAGGGCATCCCCTGATCTCTTGACAACCTCCCTGCAGGAACAGATCCTGGTCTATAGGACGTTGCCCGAACCCGCATTTACGTCTCATTTGAATTATTAATCAGGTTTAATATCATACTATTTCAACTCAAACAATCCAATCCAATCCAATCCCAAATTTCCAAAACCATTTCAAAATCACAAATAAACTACTGTCCACATTTTTCCAACTCAAAGAACATAAACCTCATCCAAAATAGACAGCCAATTTTCACTATAAAATCCCTTCGGGATGCTAATCGCAAAACAACTTAAAATCAATCAAAACAATTAAAGTGCACCCCAACAGGATTTAGGACATAGACATTACCTGACAATCTTCTCTTCACTTCTTGAATACACTTGAGCTCACTCAAACGAACCATTTAGAACGCGCCTAGAAATAACGAAATTTCTAAAATTAAAAACGTGTCGTACGGAGTTAACGCAATGTAATTTCATCCTAACCCACCCCTAGGAACACTATAAAGTTCCCATCAATCATAAATTAACATTTTAAACATATCTCACATTATCAAACTATCACATATCACAACACTTCCATATGACAATCAATTGAATAATTTACACATAACAACACATTTATTCAAAAGAAAAATAACTGGACAGATTGCAATGTCTGGATAAAACGAATCATAACTTAACTTCCCGACATCCTATGGGTACGTTTTGGACTTTTTGGAAATCTCGGGATGTCTAATAAAACTCTTATGTTGACCCCGAGACCTAAAACACCCCCTAAGGTCCTCAAAAATAGCCAATTACAGAACCTGTCCAGTTCTGACCTAGGTGCGTTATTTGGGCCGTAACTCAGAATATATACCTCCAAATCTCAATCCGTAAAATTTCTATGAAAGCTAGCATCCTAAGGTACCTCCAGACCAAACGGTAGGGCTAAATGTGAAATATGCAATAAATGGTGACCGATATCGTTCGACTCATAAATTCTGTCCAAACTGACCCGTTTCTATTTTTGGGTTTTCGATTCTAATTATAATCAAACCATTCTAGAACTCTAACTTGGGCCTCTAAACAGTCCACTTAAGGTCAAATACCTTCCCCTTCATCCCCTAACACAACCAAGGTCAAACTAAACTCAAACTAACACCAAATTCTCGCATAAACAATTAAATTTTCAAAATAAACATTTTCTTAAAAACAAACCGTAAAGATCACAATAAAACTCAAATTTTCGGCATCGAACCTTATGGAAATAAACCATGGACAACAAGGGTACTAAACCTTCACTCATAGCAAAAATTTAAAATATTTCTAAGTAAGAGAAAAACGATAAAACTCATAATAAAATGTAATGTACTATAATAATCAATAACGATACGATTTCCGCATCAGAGATCGAAACTTTACTAAACATAATATAATTAAATTTGCAAAGCAACCAAGGAGATTTAGAAACACCCTTTTAAGAATCATAATAAAATAACAAAATTGTGAACTAAGGTTTTTGACTCGACTCTCAAAATAAATAAAAGTTCAATAATAAAATCTAGAATTAAAATGTAACTCTACTTAAAACTCAATCACATGAAATCAAATTTAACGACTTGATCAAAACCTAAATCATGCAGGTTCTAATACAACACAAACTCTTAAACATGAAACATCACCACATACACTAATTATTATTTTTCATACATATGAGTAACTAATAAGAACATTATAATCATAAAAACATGCTTGAGACAGAACATAGCATATATAGCTTGCAACTCATATATCAATTATTGATTCTCTAAACTCACTCTACTCAACCCTATCACAATTCTCGAACAACAACCAGGAAACACCATGTATACTAGCTAATTGAAATCAATGTAGCAGCAAGATGTACACTCCTAAACATACTTAGAAAAAAAAAGGTAATCAGGTTATAACACATTAATAACCTTTATCATACTAATAGTAACAGAAAAGAAGAAACAAAAATAGGTGAAACAACTTAGGGTTTTAGGGTTTACGTAAACTGGGCAAAGCAAGCGGCAATGGACGTCGGCGGCGGTGGTAGTGTCGGGGTGGTCGTCGGACGTTCAGGCGACGTCAGCAGGTCACGGTGGTGGCCGGAGTCAAGGTAGGGCGATGGCACGTAAACAAGCGTCTGGGGGAACTTCTTGCTCGCACGGCGCGATACGCAGCCGTGGTCGCCTGGTGTCCGGGAGTCGAGGGGGGTTGTCGATGACGGCTGGGAAGCGACGGTGGTGGCGCACAGTGGGGCGGACAACGGTGAGAGAGAGAGAGAATCGAAGGGAAAGGAAGAGAGAGAAGGAGGGTGCGGTGGTTGCAGCGGTGGTTGGGGGTGACCGGTGGCGTTCTCCGGCGGTTCTTGATAGCGGTTTTCAGGTGGTGGCGTGGTGGTTGGCTGCGGTGGGGCAGTTACAGAGAGGGACGACGAGAGGGGGGGCTCTAGGGTTTGAGAGTTGTGTTGTTTTAGCTAATTAAGAAAATTATACCATTTAATTTAGTAAACTTGACTTGGGGCACAAGCCCTCTAACCGTCCACTAGCAAAGTTAGGAGGAGAAAAAAAAGGTTTTTTAAAAAGAATTCTAAAAACAATACTAATGATAATAATAAGAATAAGAATAATAATACTAATGCTAATAATAATAATAGTAGTAGTAATAACAATAATAATAATAATAACATAATTAACTAGATAACTTAACACATAATCATCAATTATTAACATGTAATTTATCAAAATACCCTTTTCCCCATGCATAACCATGCACGTAGAAATGACTATATTACCCTTAATAATCCTACGACGGTCCTACGAGCTCAAGTGTTAACTATTTAAATACAAAATAATTAACGGACGTAAAATAATACTAACGATGTAACGGTCAACGCATTCGAATTTTTCGGGGTTATACAGCGTTATAACAGGAGATGAGTCGACAGTCGGTTGTTGACTCAGGGGTATCAATCTTTGGAATCAAAATTAGATTGGTCATGTTCCAAGCCTTGTGCATTCTGCTATAGAGAAGAACTCCTACACGGCCTTGCATACCCACAAACCGATCTACTCCCAAGAATCATTGTAAAAACCACTTGTTGTAAAACCATCTGGTCTAAGGGATTTATGTTTCGAAAAGGAGAAAATGGCCACTCGGATTTCTTTGTAAGTGAAGCCTTTGTAAAGAGTGACTTGCTTCTCGATGGAAAGCTTAGAGCCAAGATCAATAATTCCATAGTTGAGTGGGATCCTTGTAGCATGTTGATCACCCAACATTCTTTGGTAGAAGCTGACAAGCACCTCAATGAACGCATCATGTCCTTCTACCTGGTGTTGTGTATTTGCCCTGTTTCACTTTTGAGCAGAAACGTTTGGTGCACATATCTCCAAGTACCATATTTTCTACTTTTTCCTAGTGCGACATCACAAGCCATAGAAGATTCAAGGATCTCAATATAATGATCTCCAATGTAACTTACATTCGTGGCTTCCTGAGGATCATCCGATTGAGACATTGTTATTTGTCCAAGAGTACAAGACATCATGGCATTGGACCTCAAGGAGGGAATAATGTAAAACATAAATTCTGAAATGCTCAAGTTCCCTGGGACCTCAAGGTGCCCACGATGATAGGTAAAAATGTTAGAAACTTTATGTTAGGCTCTAAAAACATACTTAGTCAACTTTGCTTCATTGCCATTCTTGATGATCTTCCTATTTTGTGGAATCATTGAGACCCTTGATATTCTAGCTAAGGAACCTTATTAGGATGTTTTTGGTCCTATTGATCCTGAATATGATCCTCCTCTGCAATATCTTGCATGTACTCTTCTTTTTCTTCCTCCTTACTCGAACTTAGGGCATAATACTTGTTGGACGTGGATGCCTGAACAGTATCATGCAGCTTACGGGTTTGCAGGGGACTCGCATGTTTCCTCACAGGTTGAATGAAGCCATTGTCATCCACGGTACGAGTGATTACTTCCTTTTCTCTCAAAACCCGCTTCATCTTACCTTTATTTTTTTTTTCTCGACTGGCTCCTTGTGGGGGTCTTTCTTTCTGCATTCTTTTTCTTCATGCCCAAGCATGGGAGTCTTTCTTTTTGCTTCACCACTAGGTCAAGTTCATTAATATAGTGCACTTCCTTTGGGATGTCACCCTCAAGATTAACCTCAACTAGCACCCCTGCATACGTAAGGTTATTTGTCTCCTTTATCGCTTGATCTGTCTTGATTAGGATCTCGATTGGACTTGTAAGCCTGCTAAGGTTATATGGGCTTCAATATTGAAAGTCGAGAAGGGGAACTTGATCCAAATGGGTGGCATCTTAATGGTCTCCATATCGATATGCTGCTCTTTATTCCAAGGCTTCACCAAGAAAGGTTTCGATCAAAAAAAGATGGCCATACGTCGAAGGACTTCTTTGTAGCTTTCCTCCTTTGTGAAGTGAACCATGAAGACTCCTTTCCCGACTACTGCGATATGGGACATCTTTTGCTGTGACAAAACTCTCTAAATGAAAGCTTCAATAATTTAGAATGAAGGGTTAGACCCTAGTACACAATAGAGATTAGTGCTGCCAAAACTTAACCTCAGTTTGCACCATAGTTTTCCCAATCTTAGTGCATCTCACTCCCTGTATTTTCGACGTCTCTATGAACTTCAATTTCATACCTCCTTTCCCATCCACAAGAGCGCATAAGTAGTTACTTTTGAGGGCATGCAAGCCTCCTCCATTACTTCACGAATCATGCGTATATGCTTAGCCTGCATAGCTGATGGTGGCGAGTTCTCATTCAGTTTGGAATTGTTAGGGATCGTTTTACTTGCCCTCGGAGTAGGGGTCTTCTCTAGAATAACATGGGATTGATTAGTGTTGGGTTTTATGGCCCAAAATCTCCTTTATTGAAGGAAATGGACGCTACATGCTACTAGCGGACTGCGGCGGCTATCTTTATTCTTTGCTTTCTAGGTTTTTGTTTTGTAATGTTTAACCTAGTTTCCTTTTCTTTCACTCTAGTATAAATATAGGTTATTATCAACCTATATTGACACACTTGTATGGAGAGATCTTCACCAATAATCATTCCTAGTTTGCGAGAGTCTACGAGAGTCACATATAATTCTCCTCTTGTAATATCTCCTTTTACTAGTGGAATTCTTTTCTCTGCCGTCCGTGGTTTTTTCCCGTATTAGGGTTTCCACGTAAATCTTGTGTCCCCTTTAATATCTATTTGAGTTTTCCTTAACCATACTATCTTTCTTGATTGTTCATACAAATATATTCCTTCACAATTGGTATCAGAGCGCAGGTTCAAAGATGTCAACAATCATGAAAGTTGAGATTGAAAAGTTCAATGGTGAGATTAGTTTTAATCTCTGGAAAGTTCAGATGAGAGCAGTTTTGATTCACGGTTTATGGAAAGTCCTCAACGGATTTCTCAAGAAACCTAAAAAGATGATTGTCGATGAATGGGAGGCTGACAAGAAAAACTGCGTGGATCTATAGATGAGTCCGATTGGCAAGAATTGGAGTTAAAGGCTCTCTCAGGTATTCAAGTATGTCTCGCTGCTAATGTTCCTAGGGAAGTTCTGGACAGGGAAACCCCAGTGGATCTTTGGAATCGATTGGATGAACTATACATGTCAAGGAGTATTACCAACAAGGTCAGGTTAAAGGCAAAACTTTATTCCTACAGGATGTCTGAAGGTACCCCTATTCAACAATACTTGAGTGAGTTCAATTCTATTATAGTTGATTTGGAGAGTCTTGATGAAAAGATCAAGGATCAAAATAAGGCTATTATATTGGTTGTTTCTTTACCTGAATCCTACAAAAACCTCAAAGACATATTGCTTTACAGTAAAGATGATGCATTATCCTTTGAATCTGTTAAAGCTATTCTAATGTCTAAAGAAAGATTTGATCTTGATGACAAATCCAATGGTGAGGGGTTGTTTGTAAGGGAGAATAAAACTAAAGGCCAGAATAACAAGAGTTTTTGCTACTATTGTAGGAAACCTGGACATGATGTTTCTGAGTGTCGTAAGCTGAAGAAGAAACAAGAACAAGAGGACAAGAATGATTCTCTAGCTGCTCTTGTTGAAATTACTGATGATAAGGCTTTCTTTGCCTCTTCTGATAAGGGAGGTGCTATTATTTCTGATTGGGTTCTGGATTCGGGTTGTACTCAACATATGTGCCCTAATAAGGATTGGTTTTCAACATATGATCCCATTGTTTCTAGCACTGTTTACATGGGAAATAATACTTTGTGTAGTATTTTGGGAACTGGTACTATTAAGATCAAGACCCATGATGGCACCATTAAGACTTTGTCAAACGTTCAGTATGTCCCTGACTTGAAGCGTAGCATGATCTCTATGGGCACCCTTGAATCTAAAGGGTGCAACTTCTCTTCTCAAGGTGGAGTTCTACAGGTGATGCGAGGTACTCGGGTTCTAATAAAGGGTCTCAGACAAGGAAGCATATATCTCCTTCAAGGCTCTACCATGACAGGTTCCTATGAGTCCAAAGACAATTTGGACTCTCTTCCGCTGCGAATCTGAAATTCGCCCCATGGGGCTAAACCCTTCGGGGTTCTATGACGGTACTGGAGATTTTGACCCAAGGTGGAGTTTGTTGGGTTTTATGGCCCAAAGTCTCCTTTATTGAAGGAAATGGACGCTACACGCTACCAGCAGACTGCGGCGGCTATCTTTATTCTTTGCTTTCTAGGTTTTTGTTTTGTAATGTTTAACCTAGTTTTCTTTTCTTTCACTCTAGTATAAATATAGGTTATTATCAACCTATATTGACACACTTGTATGGAGAGATCTTCACCAATAATCATCCCTAGTTAGCGAGAGTCTACGAGAGTCGCATATAATTCTCCTCTTGTAATATCTCCTTTTACTAGTGGAATTCTTTTCTCTGCCGTCCGTGGTTTTTTCCCGTATTGGGGTTTCCATGTAAATCTTGTGTCCCCTTTAATATCTATTTGAGTTTTCCTTAACCATACTATCTTTCTTGATTGTTCATACACATATATTCCTTCACAATTAGCAATCCAATTGGCCGGTATCTGGGAATCATTCTCCTTCTTGGACTTCACCATGTATTACACACACATTGATTCCACTGATCTAAGCAAAGCACTGCAGAAGAAATTATTGCCATCAAGATTTGAACTAAATCCTCCAGCTTCTGCACCATCCCTTTAAAAGAGTTTAATCCATGTTAAGTTACAAATGTTGCTTTCCTAAAATTCCCTTGTTGTACATTTGTTTTACTCAAATACCCTTGTTTTAGATTTTTTCCCCCTCAAATACTCTTGTTTAGAAGATTATTATTGTTGTTGTTGTTGTTGTTTTTGTTGTTGTTGTCGTTGTCGTCGTTGTATTTGTTTTTAGGCAAACTATTGTTAGATTTTTATTTCCTTGAAAATTCCCTTGATGTTATTTTGCAAACCATGTTTAAATTCAAACTTGTTTTCCTATATTCTCTTCACCATATTATATATTTTTTTCAAAGGCATTTCATATATTTCACGTATTGATTGTTATATTTGGGAACTTAGTAGGCTCATCAATAGTAAGGAATGTTTTTAAAAAATTTGACCAAATCATCATTGTTTATGGAGAACTTTATTATATTTTTATGTAGGTTAATTTTCGTAGTGTATAATAAGTCATACTTTATTTTTCTTATCCTAATTGTATTGTCCTCACGTCATCGAGACCTCACTGGGGAGTATTGTAATTTTTGTTGTAATCCTAATTATATTGTCATTCTCAACTATTTATTTAAGTAAATCTTTATCTTAAATGAGTTGAATAAATTCATGATATGTCATAAATGTTGATTTCCGAAAACACCCTTGTTTTAGATTTTTTTATGTCCTCTTACACCCTTGTTTAGATTATATTATAATTTTCACTCTATTGTCTTAACCTTATTATATTTTTTAAAGCCTTTTTATATATTTAACGTATTGATTGTTGGAACTTAATAGAGTCGTTGATGGCAGAAATATTATTTCAAAAACTTGATTGAATCTTCATTGTTTATATAGAACTTAACTAATAAACCCAACTCATACTCCCCCGCCGTCATGTCAGCGTGCCACCGAGTTATTCAATTCTTAACTTGGTGTGGCATGCTACAGGAATCCAACACTACAAGATGAATGCTCATATGCGACCGTTGCTTGAGACCGTTCAGTGAACGGTCGTAAAAAAAATTCGGGCGACCGTTCAATTTAGACCGTTCATGAACGGTCGCTAATTAGCGACTATTCATTGAACGGTCACGCGACTCATTATAGCAATTGAATGCAGTCGGCTCATCTGCCCTTTACTCATTGAAACCAAAAACCCAACCCCACCTAACGCCACCTTCCGTCCGACCTTGAAGCCGGCGATTTGCACCGGTTATCGCCACCGTCTGCCACCTTTCGCCGGAGCCGACGAAGGTAAGTCCATCTCGATCATCGCTGTCCTTATCATTTTTTTAAATTTTTGGTGGTTAATTACAACACAAACCCTTCTCTTGCTAGCAACTGTCGCCGTCGCCGCTTGCCGGGCTCGGTGTCGTTTCCTCCGCCGCTTCTCCGTCGCCGGTGACACTCCCCGGTATATTCTTTGGAAATTGTTAATTGTGTTAATTATATGTTTATGTGTATAAATTATGATCATGCATTAACTAGTATGACTTAGGCTAATATTTGTGTAAAAAATGTTTAGTTAGTTATGTTGTGAATAATTTTAGTGAATAATTAGTATTTGTTAGGTTAATTTTTGTATTATTTAGTGTTTTAGGTTTGAATAATTAGTTTAATGATATGTTAGTATTATTTAATTTTTGTAATATTTCGTGTTTTAGCTTTGAAAATTGTTAATTGTGTTAATTGTATGTTTATGTGTATAAATTATGAGCATGCACAAATTAGTATGGCTTAGGTTAATATTTGTGTAAAAAATTATTTACTTAGTTATGTTGTGAATAATTTTTTGCGTATGGTAGATTTGGTAAAAATTAGTTTTTATATATTGGCTTTGTATGTATTAGTTTGTGTAAAAATTGTTGATTATGTATTATTTGTAAAATTTAGTTTTTATGTATCGGTTTTGCGCAAAAAGTTTAATGTTTGCATGCGTTGGTGTTGGTTAAAATTGTTGAATAATATGTATGTCCTTGATTATTAAAAGATTTTATTAACTTTATTGTGTTTGTTAATTTGTTTATATTAATTTTTATTATGTCTGTTTCTAAGTAGGTTTATTATTTATGGCTAGGGTTTAGAGTTTCCAGTTTGAGATTTTGGGTTTATGGTTGATGATAACCTTATGCAAGAGAAGCTACTAGGATTAGTTGATGAACAAAACATATAAAAATATGACGTTTTATTAAAGTCTAGGAAAGCAACGACATTATAGAGAATATCATCCCAACTTGAAATCAAAGAAAACATTGCTGAGGAGTACACTTTCCCATGAAATTGATTGAAGTTCGTCGCTAAACAACATATTGAAAAGTTGGGGATTATCATTGTAGTTTGTCGCTAACTTAATTACTCATATCTCCAAATGAAGACATAAATTGTAAATAATTATGTCACGTCCATTTACGTAATCAACAACAAGTTACTACGTAAGTACTCAACAACCATTTAAGTAGCTTAGTTGTAGATTTCATAAAAAAGTGTCGAGTTTGGATGATTTTGGTAGTCCTTAGTAAGTGAGTTAGTTATTATGTTCAGTCTCGTTCCGAGCCGATTTCTTCCCTTTTATAGCGTATTTTTGCTTGTCTTTAATAATTATTTTAGTAGTTTTATTATGTTTTACTCTATTATTAGATTTTATAGCATTTTATTATTTTTGTTATTATTATTATTATTATTAATATGAATCAAAATTGTAAATATTAGAAATAAATAATAAAAACCTATTCTAATCTAATCCTAAAAACCCAGCCAACCCAAACCTAAACTCCCCTTCCTATTTCTTTCTCTTGTCTCGGCCCAACTAAAATCCCAGCCCAACTCCTAATACCCAGCTACCCACCTATCCATACCCGTTTACCCAGCCTTCATTTCATTTCAGCCGAATGAAACCCCCCATTCCCAAAACCCTAATCTAATTCCCCCCCCCCCTTTTCCTCTTTCTTCCTCTCTTCGTTCCCTTTCTCCCTTAGTTTCTCCTCCCTCTATTCTCTGTCTCAGACTGGTTCCCTTTCTTCTACAGCAACAATCGAACACCCCAGCACACCGAACCAACTCTCCTCCATTTCCCTCTCTCTTTCATGACTTTCTTCTCCTCTTTATCTCATCTCTTCTTCTTCTTCTTCTTCTTCTTCTTCTCTTCCCTCTCTCAATTTCTCGCGATTTTATCAATCTCTCACTCACTCTTTTTTTCTTTTCATTAACAGATTGGGTTTGAGAGAAGAGGAAGTACAATGGAGCAGCATTCGTGTATACCACCATCGTCATCATCTACCTCCTAACCGTCCAAGTTCATCTACACCATCCATTTTGAAGAGAATCGACGGCTCGGATCTGAAAAGGAGGGACGAATTCAAGTATAATAGTGGAGGAAGAGCCCATTCGAAGGACTGAAGGAGGTTTCGGCCTCTAATTTAGGGTTAGGGTTTAATTTATGCTATTAGATTTTAGGTTTATTCATGTTTTATTCAAGCTTTGAACTCTGTTTTGAATCTCTTTTCGCTTTCATTTTCAATCGATTATGGGTTGGTTTTGTTAATGCTTTGTTCAGTTTTGATGTAATGTTCGAATTAATATTGGATTGTTCTTAAGTTTTTAATGAATTCGGTTCATGGTTTGATTTAGTTTGAATCTAAGTTTTTGGTGACTCTTGGTTCGAATTTGGTGATGTTCTGCTCCTCTTTCTCTCTGTCTCTGCTCGTCTCTGATGCTGTCTTTCTCGAATTTTCCCTTTCCTTTCCTTCCTCTGTTTTCGATCGATGGGCACTAGGGAGTGGGGGTGATTTTTCTGTTTTTCTTCTTCTAATGTATGTCTTCTCTTCCTTCTCGGTTCTCTGTTTCACTATTTCTTTTCCTTAATTTCTTTGTCCTTCTTCATAGGGTCAGATTAGGGTAGATATTAGGGTTCTTTGTCTTAGTTAATTATTAGGTCGATTTTATATTTAGTTTTCTTTAGGGTTTTCTTAGGGTTATTACTGTTTTGGTTATTTTAAGGTCTCGATTTGTTTTGATTAAGGTCAGTTAAGGTTATTTTTTATTAGGGTTATTTCAGTGTTAAATATTTGGGTCAGTTTAATGTTTTAGGTTTCTGTTTTAAAGGTTTGTTTGAGGGTTAGTATTAGTCACAAAAATCCAATCCAACTTTTAGTGAGGATGAGGGCTAAGGGTAACAAATTCCACTCTCAAGTGGGGATTTGGGGATTCTTAGTAACCTAATTCACGTTTTCTTGTTTGTTCGGAGGAAAATCAATTAGAAGTTGAAGATTCAAGTGAGGATTTAGTTCATCGAAGGTATAATCTCTTATTCCTAATATCATTATTAGTTGTAGTTTTATCGCTTTCTTATTTCTTGTTCTTAATCGCTTTATTTGATTTCATGCTTTTATTGCTTACTTTGATTCCATGTCTAGGTTAGTTTCATTGCTTTCATTTACATAATTTACCGTTTTCCGCATTGAGGAAAACCCCATTACACAAACCGATTACCTTAATCAAGCCTAACACCCATCCCTGTGGACCGACAACCCTAACATAAAAATCACAAAAATTACAACCGAACAATGGCGCCGTTGCCGGGGATTGCGTTATTTGGTAGATTAGGCTATTGGTTTGAGTGTACATAGTTTATTGCTTTCTCGATTATGCTAGAAAAATGTAGCGAAAAATATTGAATATCGAAAAAAAAATAGAAAAGAAAAAAAATAGAAAAATAGAAAATAGAAAAAAAGGAGTTATGGAAAGTCCCCAGTTCCCCCAATTTGAGCATGAAATATTTTGGAGGTATTTTGCTAGATTGCATGACTACCGTGCTCAATGTGAATTATATGGTGTCTTTTATGATACTTTAGATCTTTTGGGAATTGTGAATGAGGGTGTGAATTATGAGACCCGAAACCTTTTAGAATATTACGGGTTTTCCAGTTTAGGAGAAGAACCAGCATAGGAGTTACTTGAATGGTTTTCTAGGGATTCCTATGAATTTGGGCAACAAAGTGTTAGTCCTAGCTTACAACCTCCTTATGCACAACCCTCCGGGACCGAAACTGAACAATTATGTGAATATCCAATGTATGTTGATGATCAATCTTATAGTGGGGATTATGTGGAAAACTGTTATGATATTTCCCAATGTGCCGATGTTGAGTCTCATCCTGTGTGCTTCATTTGTGATTCGCCGTGCCATATTCCTGGTTCTTGTTTGAAAGATAAAATGGAAGCTACCTTGAGTGTGGGAATGGATAAATTGTGTGCAAAAATGAATGAGTGCATGCGTACATTGTTCCATGAGATGAATCATAGGGTAGAAGCTCCTTCTTCACAAATGGTTAATTTGAATGTTGAAGTAGATCATTCGTCGTCTTTTTGTCCTGAATTGCAAGTTAATTCTTCTGTGTATGATGAGGATGATGACTATTATGACCGACCATGCCTTGGACTACTTAGCGATTCCATAGCTCTAGCACCACATAGTGAGCATGAGGAACATAATGATTATGTGTGTGATGATGAAGAATTTGATGACTACATGCTTGATGATGAACCATTGTCCACACCCTTGTCCATGCCTTTGTGTGAAGAAAAAGTTGAGATTGATGAATGTCATGATGCTTTTGATATAATTGAGCATGATCTTGTTGAGAGTGAAATTGAATCATTTGTGATTAAATGTGTGCTTGATACCGATTTGTTCACTTTCATTGAGGATCATTGCATTAGTGAGGCATTAGCTACCCTTGTATGTGAGTCCATTGATGTGCATTTTTGTGATGATGAGCATAATTCTTTGGGAATTGATCATGATTGTTTGAACTTGGATTGTGACAATGTTGTTTTTGACGATGACATGCTTTATGAGTCATTCACTATGAGTTATGACCCGGAGCCTTCCACTTTCACTTTTGATGTTGCTTTGGACCTTTCTCTTTTGATGTTGATAGTTCTTCTTGTTAGTCTGATATTGACGAAGATGAAGATGTGTTTGTTTGTGATGTTGGGAGTGTTATGATGAGGTCTAACCCTGCTTTTTCCTTATCACTCATTGATGATTGTGAATATTATGTGGATGAGAGTGGTGATTTGGAATTTGTGATTGATGAAAATTGCATGGAAATTGAGTTTGAATCATTGTTTGCATCCAAGTCTTCGTATGAGCATGTTCAAGATTGTGTTGTATTGTCTCCTTCCGTTGATTTATATACTGATAAGTGCTTCTTGTATATATGAAAACTTGGTTATTTTGATGAGAATTTGGGGAATATTTGACATGATTATATTATTTTACGCCTGAATTTCCCGTATTATACTTGGTTTGGAGTTTGGTGAGTTTTGTAGGCAATTTGTGAAGAATCGATGTAAACCGAGCTAAAAAAAAATCAAGTGTAGATCCAAGTTATGAGCTTAAAGGACAAAGAAGTGTGAAGTTGGATCACCCAAGGCCCAAACAATGGCCCAAAGTACTCCTAGGCCCGAAAAAGCAGTGACACGGGTGCTCAGAGGAAGGGCACGGGTCGTGTCTATGGCCAGAACGTGAGAAAATGCAAACAGTGAGCTGACATGGGTAATGCCTGGGAGGCACGGTCCGTGTCTACCCTGGCACGGTCCGTGTCACCCGTGTCTCTTCAGTTTCGGCGGTTTCGAGTTGAGATTTGCGCTTATATCAGAATGTTTTCGGCTGTTTGAGGAGAATCCTGATTCCACCATCCTCCATTCCATAACCTAAACCTAATCCATATCCTTCATCATCCATATTCCTCCCACCATTGAAGATTGAGAGAAGATTGAAGATTGAAGAGAAATTTGAATACACTTTGAAGTGGAGGAGCAAAAGTCCTCCATTGTTGATCCCTAGCAAGAGTGCTCTTCCCTTTGGTTTATTTCTCAATCTCTCATAGGTTTCATATGCTTTCTAGAATAGATTTCAATTGCTTTGTAGTTTCAAACATGAATAGTGAGTAGTTCCTTTTAGTTTAGGGGATGAACCTTTGAAGTTGCTTGATGAATTGACTTTGTTGGATTGAATTATCATGAATTTAGTTTGTTCCAATCTATTTGGCCTTTGAATTGAATTGTTATTGCTTTTGCTTGATCACCAATTGCATGTAATTAGGTTGTTGAACGAAATACCGAAAGGAGAAGTTTGATGTCCCGAAACCCTAGGTTAAACTAATTAAAATTGTCTAGACATAGAAGTTTTAATTAGGGTTCTTGTGATAATTAGATCTTTAACCTTGACTAAATCAAAATAACCACGAAAGTAGGTGCTTGGTTAGTCTTGGCAATTCGCTCTAGTGGCAAAATCTCATTGCGAAGTATTTTATGCGATTATCGAGCCTTGATTGTGCAAACTAATGAAATGAGTGTTTAATCCATATCGTTGATTCATTATTTGACTTAGGTTTTATCCCCTGAACGTCCTTTTACCTTGGTTAATTCAGAAAAGCTTTGTGAATATTAGTTTGTTTAGTTCTTGATTGTGATTAGATTTAGAATTAGTTACTTCAAACCAAAAACCGGATCGACTTAGCGGTCAATTAGGAAGCTAGTTCAGTGCGTTGAAAGGAGAAGTCCCTGTGGGAACGACCTTGATTTATGCTACAATTTCACCCGTGCACTTGCGGCCTATCAAGTTTTTGGCGCCGTTGCCGGGGACTTTGTCCCTAGCCAGCCATTGAACGAATACCCTAAGGTTGCCTAAGTCATTTATTTTCTGTTTTGATTTTCCTTGGTGTTTTGGTTTTGTCTTTCCAGGTATACTCTACGTGCATGCAAAAAGCTCCACTCTTCGAGTTTGATCCTGAAACCGAAAGAACCTTTCGCTCCCGGCGGAAGAAGCAAAAGTTAGAGCACGCCCGGAGAAAGCAAGAAGAAAACTCCAAGCGAAAAAACGTCATGTCTGGTGGCGGTGGCGAGCCTAGAGTCACGTTTGGCTCGTATGTGATGCCCAACGTTACAAATCAACCCTCCGCCATAAATCCTCCAAATGTGGAATCTAATGATTTCGAGCTGAGGAGTTCACTCATCAATTTGGTGAAGGCCAACCCATTCCATGGCCCTTCCCAATGAAGATCCCAACCGGCACCTTTGCCTCTTTAACCAAGCATGTGAGACATTTAAGGCAAATGGTGCAACGCCCGATGCAATCAAGCTGCGATTGTTCCCCTTCTCACTTGAAGGGAAGGTGTGGGAGTGGTTGGACTCTCTTCCATCAAGCTCCGCCATAACAACTTTTGACCAACTTGCTAGCGTATTCTTGACGAAGTACTTTCCTCCTAGCAAGTTGACGAGCCTTCGGAATCAAATTTCAACATTTGTTCAAGAGCCGGATGAGTCCCTCTATGAAGCATGGGAGAGGTTCAAGGACCTCTTATGTCAATGCCCCCACCATGGTTTCGAACCATGGGTCCCGATACAAGCTTTCTACAACTGGGTGGATGACAACTTGAGGGCCAACATCTTGGCGGCGGCGGGAGGCAACATTATGTCCAAGACAGTGGCGGAACTTCAAACCTTGATTGAGGAAATGGCGATCAATAGCTACCAGTGGTCAAAGCCCCGTTCCAAGAGGACGGGAGGTAAGTATGATGTTGATGCTATTTCCATGTTGAATACTAAATTGGATGCCATGACTAAAAAGATGGATATGTTGAATGTGAATGATCCCCCTCCCCAACCATGTGCGTCGTGTCAATCATATGAGCATGAGACCTTGAACTGTCCTAGTGGGTTAGTTAGCAATGAATCGACCGAAGTGGTTAACTACGTTGGTAACCCTTCTAATAGGCAAAACTTTGACCCTTTTTCCAATACTTACAATCCCGGTCTTAGGTTCCACCCGAACTTTTCTTACCGGAGCAATAACCAAATGGGTCAACCCCAAGGGCAAAGACAAACCCAAGCACCTCCACCAAAAGCTTCCCAAAAGCCCAACCTAGAGGCCATGATACAGGCTTTGATGTTGTCTCAACAACAACACCAACAACGGCAACTTGAGCATCAACAAAAACAAGATGAGGTGATTAAGGCCTTAGCTACTAAAGTTGACCTTATGAGCACCCACACTCAAATGCTTGAGAACCAAATTGCCATTCAAGCTAGTACCTCCACTACCCCTCCGGGAATGCTTCCCGGAAAGCCCATACCTAACCCTAAGGAACAATGTCAAGCCATAACCTTAAGGAGTGGGACACAATTGGAGGGGCCTAAAGACCCTAGGATTGAGCATGTGGTGATTGATGTGCCTAAGGATGTTGAAAATGTTGTGATTGATGCTGAAAATGTTGTGGTTGATGAGGAGGTGTCTCCACCCTCCAATGATTCTGTGATTGATGTTGATGTGCAAAAAGAAAACGAGGTTTCTAATGACCTTCCGAAAACTCCCGAAAGGATTTATACTCCGCCCGTGCCTTTCCCTTAAAGATTGGCTAGGGCAAAACTTGACAAACAATTTGGGAAGTTCTTAGAGGTCATCAAGAAGCTTAAGATTAGCATTGCATTCACTGAGGCTTTGTCTCAAATGCCCGCCTATGCCAAATTTTTGAAAGAAATTTTAAGCAATAAAAGAAGGCTAGAAGAGCATGAGACAATGGCTTTGACTGACCATTGTAGCGCCGCGATCCAAAACAAGCTTCCTCCTAAGCTCAAGGATCCCGGTAGCTTCACCATTCCATGTATTGTAGGGAATGTTTTTATCGATCGTGCTTTGTGTGATTTAGGGTCAAGTGTGAACTTGATGCCTCTTTCTTTGTCTCAAAAACTTGGTATGGGTGAGCTGAAACCTACTACCATGTCCCTACAACTTGCTGACCGTTCTGTGAAATACCCCTTGGGTATACTTGAAGATGTCCCTATCAAGGTGGGTGATATTTTTGTGCCTGTTGACTTTGTGATACTTGATATGAATGAGGACTTGCGCACCCCAATCATTCTTGGGAGGCCTTTCTTGGCCACTGTGAAAAATGGCAAGATGACTTTTGATGTGGGACGTGATAAAATTGAGTTTAATGTGAATAAAGCTTCAAAATTTCCTTCTATTTCCGATGATTGTAATTTCGTTGATTCGATTGAGGGAATAGTTAGAGAATATGAGTCTAACCAGTGGCCAAGTGATGATCCACTTGAGCAATGTTTACTGTTTTGTGAATCTTTGCAGGATGACAACTCCGAAATTGCTATTTGTGCCGAGTTGTTGGAAGCATCCCCACCAATCCCACCGGGGTTTGCCAAGATTGAGAAGCTGGAGGTGGAAGAAGAGCCAACACATGCTGCGAAAAAGGCTCCGGAGGTAGAATTGAAGCCTCTCCCATCTTCTTTGAGGTATGAGTTTCTAGGTCCTGATTCCACATATCCTGTCATTGTGAATGCAAACATAAACAAATCTGAAAATTCTGCTTTATTGGAAGTTTTAAGATTGCATCGCAATGCCATAGGATACACTCTTGACGACCCAAAGGGGAATCACCCTTCATTCTGCATGCATCGCATCCTCATGGAGGAAAACCATAAGCCATCCATTGAGCATCAAAGGAGGCTTAATGCTACCATGAAAGATGTTGTGAAAAAAGAGGTTTTGAAATTATTGAAGGCCGGTATTATCTACCCTATCTCCGATAGTGAATGGGTAAGCCCGGTCCATGTTGTGCCTAAAAAGGGGGGGAATGACTGTTGTGAAAAATGATAGGAATGAATTGATCCCCACTAGAACGGTCACTGGTTGGCGAATGTGTATTGACTATAGGAAATTGAACAAAGCCACCCGGAAAGACCACTTTCCCCTCCCTTTTGTAGACCAAATGCTAGAAAGACTTGCAAAGAATTCCCATTTTTGCTACCTAGATGGCTATTCTGGATTTTTCCAAATCCCGATTCATCCAAAAGACCAAGAGAAAACCACGTTTACTTGTCCTTATGGAACCTTTGCATATCGGAGAATGCCATTCGGGTTATGTAATGCCCCCGGTACCTTTCAAAGATGTATGATGGCTATATTCTCCCAATTTATTGAGGACATAATGGAGGTTTTTATGGATGATTTTTCTGTTTATGGCACCTCATTTGATCATTGTTTGAATAATTTGAAAATGGTGTTAAAACGATGTGAAGAAGTTAACTTGGTTTTGAGTTGGGAAAAATGTCATTTTATGGTGCAAGAGGGGGTAGTTCTTGGTCATGTTGTTTCCTCCAAGGGCATTGAAGTTGATAGAGAAAAGGTGGAGGTGATTGAAAAATTGCCGCCACCAAATTCTGTAAAGGGAGTGAGAAGTTTTCTTGGACATGTTGGTTTTTACCGGCGGTTCATAAAAGATTTTTCAAAAATTGCAAAACCACTCACCCAATTGCTCATCAAAGATGTGCCCTTTGACTTTAATGAAGAATGTTTGAGTGTTTTTCTCAGGTTAAAGGAAGCTTTGATCACCGCCCCCATCGTTCAAGCACCGGATTGGGATTTGCCCTTTGAAGTGATGTGCGATGCAAGCGATCATGCGGTGGGAGCTGTTTTGGGCCAACAGAAGGACAACAAGCCCTATGTGATTTACTATGCAAGCAAGACGTTGGATGGAGCTCAAGTTAACTATGCCACCACCGAGAAGGAGTTCTTAGCGGTTGTCTTCGCTTTGGACAAATTCCGCTCTTATTTGATCAATTCTAAGGTGATTGTGTTCACGGATCATGCTGCTTTACGGAACCTCTTGACTAAGGCGAATTCTAAGCCTCGCCTCATTCGTTGGGTCCTCTTGCTCCAAGAGTTTGACCTCGAGATCCGAGAAAAGCCCGGATTGCAAAATGTGGTGGCCGACCATCTTTCGAGATTGCAACTTGAGGCTCACAGTGATGACGACATTCCCATTGATGATTCCTTCCCACATGAGCAACTCTATGTTCTTGCTCATCAAGTCGTCCCTTGGTATGCGGATATAGTGAACTTCATTGTTAGTGGTGTACTTCCCCCGGAGATGTCATGGCAACAAAAGAAGAGGTTTCTTTCCGAGTTGAGAAGATATGTTTGGGAGGAGCCTTTACTTTATAAGCTTTGTGGGGATGGAGTGTATAGAAGATGTTTGCCGGAAGATGAAGTTCAAAGTGTGCTTCACCATTGTCATGCCGCTACTTGTGGTGGTTACTTTAGCACCGACAAGACCATTGCAAAGGTGCTCCAAGCCGGGTTCTATTGGCCTACACTCTCCAAGGATGTGAGAAATTTTGTACTTTCATGTGACAAGTGCCAGAGATCCGGAAGCATTTCCAAGAGGAATGAGATGCCACAACACTACATTTTAGAGGTGGAACTTTTCGATGTGTGGGGGATAGACTTCATGGGTCCCTTTCCTCCTTCTCACAATAACCTCTACATTTTGGTGGCGGTTGATTACGTTTCAAAGTGGGTTGAAGCAATTGCAACACCCACCAATGATTCCAAGGTGGTGATAAAGTTCCTCAAGAAGATTTTTGCAAGATTTGGAACTCCACGGGCCTTATTGAGTAACAATGGCACTCATTTTTGCAATCGGCCTCTTGATGCTCTTTTGGCCAAGTATGGGGTGACACATCGAGTTGCTACACCATATCATCCCCAAACTAGTGGCCAAGTGGAGCTTTCTAACCGGGAAATCAAGAGCATATTGGCGAAGACGGTCAACCGTTCGAGGAAAGATTGGTCTCTTAAGCTAGATGATGCATTGTGGGCCTACCGGACCGTATACAAGACTCCATTGGGAACAACTCCATACCGGTTAGTATATGGAAAAGCTTGTCATTTGCCGGTTGAGATGGAACACAAGGCTTTTTGGGTTGTTCGAACTCTTAACTTCGAGCTTGCTAAGGTTGGAGAAAAGAGGATGTTGCAACTTCAAGAGCTTGATGAATTGAGGTTGGAGGCCTACGATAGTGCCAAGCTATACAAGGAGAGGACTAAGAGATGGCATGACAAGCATATCTTCAAGAAGAGATTTGAAGAAGGAGACCAAGTGTTGTTGTTCAATTCAAGGTTGAAATTTTTCCCGGGCAAGCTTAAGTCCCGATGGTCGGGTCCTTTCCGGGTTTTGAAGGTTTTCCCCCATGGTGTGATTGAGATTTGTGGTGACGATTCCGAGCCATTCACGGTCAATGGGCATAGACTTAAGCCCTACTTGGTTGGTCAACCTTTAGAAGATCGCCAAAGCTTCAACCTCACCGATCCCGGTACGGTTTGAGAGGTACATGGTCAAGCTTAGGACGGTAAATAAGCGCTTCTTGGGAGGCAACCCAAGCTTTTTAGATTTTATTTTCATTTTTTAGGATTTGTGCATATGTGTATGTGTGTTTTGAGTCGTTTTTATTTTTGATTTTTAACTTGTTTTGAGTCTTTTTCTTTTGTTTTGTTTTCATTTTCTTTCTTTTCTAGATTTGTTTGCAGTTTTAATTTCTTCTTTTCGTAGTTCGTTTTCGTTTTCTTATTTTCTTATTTTATTTTGAGTCTTGTAAAAAGTTTTTGAAAATTGAAAAAAAATCAGAAAGTTTAAAAAAGAAAAAAAATATTAAAAATTGTTAGTTTCAGGATTAGGCGAGATAGTTTTCTTTTGACTTGATTTGATCTTGTATAGGCCATGTGTGAAGTTCTGTGAATTGACATGAGTTGTGAAGCTAAATGTTGTGAGAATGGTGCTAGGAAAATGAGGCCGATTACCCTTGTCACTATTTTTAGAGCTAGTTGTGCATGTGCATATCTTTCAAACTGGGTAATAATTGTTGAGCGCTATCCGTGAGTCCACATAAGCCTAAAAGGAAAGACTAATCATTTTTATTAGTCTTATTTTCCATGAGTGACTCACCATTGTGGCATCCTCCTTCATTTGCTTTGCATCTCCTTGAAATTGCCATGCGTTGTACTTTGACAAGATGATAGAGGCATTAGGAATGAACCCGAAAGCCTTGGCCATTTCTTTATATCATAATATCCGTAGTTAGCCCCTTCTTGCCTTGACCATTTCTTTTCTTGATAACCCGCATTATAAGCCACTGGCCGATTACATAATTCCTATCCTTAAGCCGTTGCTTGAAATGTTTTGAGTTTAAAGTTGGGTTGATTATGGTTACTTATGTGGTTTGGTTTGTGATGGGGATTGATTTGAGTTGTAAATATTGGTTCGATTCCCAAATATGTACATTGAGGTTGTTGGTTGGAATTGGAGCTTGCCTAGTGTGTTGTATATGTGTGTGAGTGTTTCAATCAATGAAAAAAATCAATGAAAAAGAAAAAAAAAGAAGAAAAAAAAAAACAGAAAAAGTGTGAAAAAAAGAAAAAAAAATCAGAAAATTTCTGAAAAATGAAAAAAAAGAGAATAAAGGTGTTTAGCATCGTGTTTCTTTTGTTTTGAGGCAAGTTTCCAATTGATTGTGGGGTTGATTTGTTAATTTGGATTGACTATAAGTGGTGAGAATGATAGTATGTTGAATTGGTGTGGTTTAGTTTCAAGCTTTGGCTTTTAGCTCCACATATCCCAAATATTTTCCACTTCTTACCCTTTAACCCTAGCCCCGTTACAACCCTTGAAAGTCCTCTTGATTGTCATTGTTTCATTGCATTTTCGCGGTGGAGAGTTGAGATTCTTAGCAAATACGTGGTTGGTTGTTGCTTTGGTTAGAGTAATGAGAGAAACAACATCATAATATATTTAAACACATGAGAGGAGTGTTTCCACATTCCCAAAAAGTGAGTTTGCTCTTCATTCTTACCTAGTTTCATGCTTAACATGTGCCTTCTTATCTCATTCGGTGATTAAGGGTGATTGGTTGAACTTGATGAGTGTCATTCTTGAATCATTTGTCTTCATTTACTTGTGTAAATTAGCTTCTTTTTCACTCTTGGGTTGTACTTTAAATTAGATTGGGTTGATTGAATTTCCTATCGATGCCATCCTTAGGAGTTGTAATTAAATAAATTTTTTCGTTTTTATTTTTATTTTACTTTTGAGTCTTTTAATTTTTCTTTGAGTTCGTTGAGTCTTTTTGTCCTGATTTTTTTTATTTCGTTTTGTTTTCTTTCTTTCCTTTTCTTTTGAGTTTTGGACTTGCTTAGGGACAAGCAAGGACTAAGCATGGGGGATTTTGATAAGTGCTTCTTGTATATATGAAAACTTGGTTATTTTGATGAGAATTTGGGGAATATTTGACATGATTATATTATTTTATGCTTGAATTTCCCGTATTACACTTGGTTTGGAGTTTGGTGAGTTTTGTAGGTAATTTGTGAAGAATCGATGTAAACCGAGCTAAAAAAAATCAAGTGTAGATCCAAGTTATGAGCTTAAGGGACCAAGAAGTGTGAAGTTGGATCACCCAAGGCCCAAACAATGGCCCAAAGTACTCCTAGGCCCGAAAAAGCAGTGACACGGGTGCTCAGAGGAAGGGCACGGGTCGTGTCTATGGCCAGAACGTGAGAAAATGCAAGCGATGGTAGCGGACGGGTAGTGCACGGAGGCACGGTCCGTGTCATAGGCGGCACGGTCCGTGTCACCCGTGTCTCTTCAGTTTCGGCGGTTTCGAGTTGAGATTTACGCTTATATCAGAATGTTTTCGGCTGTTTGAGGAGAATCCTGATTCCACCATCCTCCATTCCATAACCTAAACCTAATCCATATCCTTCATCATCCATATTCCTCCCACCATTGAAGATTGAGAGAAGATTGAAGATTGAAGAGAAATTTGAATACACTTTGAAGTGGAGGAGCAAAAGTCCTCCATTGTTGATCCCTAGCAAGAGTGCTCTTCCCTTTGGTTTATTTCTCAATCTCTCATAGGTTTCATATGCTTTCTAGAATAGATTTCAATTGCTTTGT
This sequence comes from Portulaca oleracea, assembly GCA_029582165.1. Classification (NCBI taxonomy): domain Eukaryota; kingdom Viridiplantae; phylum Streptophyta; class Magnoliopsida; order Caryophyllales; family Portulacaceae; genus Portulaca; species Portulaca oleracea. Next base: position 38,523,353 of record CM055880.1, on the reverse strand, counting down.
AGTTTCAAACATGAATAGTGAGTAGTTCCTTTTAGTTTAGGGGATGAACCTTTGAAGTTGCTTGATGAATTGACTTTGTTGGATTGAATTATCATGAATTTAGTTTGTTCCAATCTATTTGGCCTTTGAATTGAATTGTTATTGCTTTTGCTTGATCACCAATTGCATGTAATTAGGTTGTTGAACGAAATACCGAAAGGAGAAGTTTGATGTCCCGAAACCCTAGGTTAAACTAATTAAAATTGTCTAGACATAGAAGTTTTAATTAGGGTTCTTGTGATAATTAGATCTTTAACCTTAATTAAATCAAAATAACCACGAAAGTAGGTGCTTGGTTAGTCTTGGCAATTCGCTCTAGTGGCAAAATCTCATTGCGAAGTATTTTATGCGATTATCGAGCCATAATTGTGCAAACTAATGAAATGAGTGTTTAATCCATATCGTTGATTCATTTTTTGACTTAGGTTTTATCCCCTGAACGTCCTTTTACCTTGGTTAATTCAGAAAAGCTTTGTGAATATTAGTTTGTTTAGTTCTTGATTGTGATTAGATTTAGAATTAGTTACTTCAAACCAAAAACCGGATCGACTTAGCGGTCAATTAGAAGGCTAGTTCAGTGCGTTGAAAGGAGAAGTCCCTGTGGGAACGACCTTGATTTATGCTACAATTTCACCCGTGCACTTGCGGCCTATCATATACCCAATCTCCATTTACGAGTCAATGGGAGGATCCATTTGTCATGTCTTCTTTCACTATGCTTATGCCTAGGAAAGTCTTGTATATTCATGCATTTCATCATTTCTATGACTTTTCTAAGACATTTGATAAATTTTTAAGGGCACTAATGTTTGTTTATGTTCCATTGCGAGTGTGCTCTTACCGACATCATTCTGAGATGCATGAGAGGATGCATGATTTGTTACTCCGGGCGTTGAATGGTTCTGACTTGGTAACCAATGTCTTGAGGTGAGAAGGAGCGAGCTTATTGATAAAACACCTTCTAGGTAATATCCTTCCTCACCATTTGTGTATATTTAGTGAGTCGATTTTCTTTTCTTCTTTTATTTTCTTTTTGTGTGTGTCTTTTTCTTTTATTTTGGGGTGCTTGCTTACCTACTTTTGTTTTTCCATTTGGAGGACTCGACAACCTCTTTGTGTTGGAGTGGGAGGGTAGTTTGCATTATAGTTTTCGAGTCTAAGAAAAGAAAAAAAAAAGAGTCGTTTTGTAAATATTTTAGTTTTTTTAGTTCTTTAGTCCTTAGTGTCTTGTATAGTTTGTTTTTCCTTTTTGACCTTGCATGTAAACCATCACACATAGTATGCTTTTCTTGTTTATTTCTAACCTATGGTGTGATGTTCGTTGGATCACGGATTGAGTTATTCTGATTGAAGACTTCGAGGTAACCTCTTTCCACTCTCTTTATGTGAATATATCATTGATCCATGATGCTTGCTTGATTTTCTTTTTGGGTGGCGAACCCCTTGATGTGTGATTGTTGGGATTATTTTGTTTTTGGAGCCGTGTGGGATCAGGTCGCCACCAATTTTATTTGTTATGTGTTTGTTTGTATGTTTTTCTTGGTTTTCTACCTTACTTGTGACACCCTTCTTCTCACAATGGGGACATTGTGAAGTTTTGTGTGGGAGTGGGGGGTGATACTTCCATTTGTCATGGGTAGATCACCTAGTTTTTGAGTCTTTGTTTTTGTGTTCGTAGTTTGTGTTAGAAAATTTAAAAAATTTTGTGTGTGAAAAGAAAAAAAAGGGGAGAAATGTTGTGAAAAACCCAAAAGTTTCTTTTTCTTTTTGAAGATGTTTCCATTCACAGTTTTGTAGATAGTTGTCTAATCGGCTGATTCAATCAGTTAGAAGCAGCCGATATGAATAATGATAGGCCTTAGGAAGGATTTTTGCCATGACTCATCTCTATTAGACCTTTACATGGAATGGGAAAGCGGAATCGTCAAATCTTACACGCTTTGACTGTGAATTTTTACCTAAGTTAGACGGTTTTAGTTGTTCAATTGCTTAAGCTCTTAATTAATGCGTTAAATAATTACTGTCGAGCCTACCGTAATGGGTTGGTTTGGGTAGATCGGCACCCTATGCCCCTTAATTGCAATGACTCACGTATGGAGAAACCCAGCAGGGAGGGTAACCCTTTGCGAAGGCCGGTGCTTAAATCCCGCAAAACCCGACACAAACGCTCTAAAAGACACAAAACGGATTGAGTGGAAAAAAAAAGAGTGTAGGTTTTGAAAAAGAAAGAAAAAAGCAAAGCAAGAAAAAGGAAAAAAGAGTTTAGCAAAAGAATGGTAAGAAAGAGAAAAGTAAAAAAAGAGAAGAAAAAGAAAGAAAAAGAAAGAAAAGAGCGGTTTAAGAAAAAGAAAGAAAAGAGAGGTTGAAAGAAAAACTAAGAGTGAAGTAGGATAGATAATCCCGAGCTTGAGCATGAGAACAACTCCGATTGTCTGGTTTAGGATAGGAAGGACCGACTAAAGCCCACATGCACATATGCACGAGGTGTTTTGCTCATGAGGAAGTGTTCTGGTTCAAAATCTCAAAGATTGGCAGTTTTCTAACCTTCGTGTCTTAATTTGTTTATACTTGTTTCTTCCAATTGATTGTTGAGGCGGGTTGGGGAACTAGGTGCATGATTGGGGACGGGAATATTTTCTTTGCTTTTGTTTTGTTTTGTTTTGTTTTTCGGTTTTCACTTCTTTTTCTTTCCCCTTTTTCTTTTCTCGTGGCTTTTGTGGGCATAGTTTCTATAAACCCTCACGAGACCTACCTCGTCCACCCGGGCTACCGAGGGGTTTAAAGGGCTTCATGCATACGCTAAATGCATCCGCGATTCCTGCGAAAGTGAATTAGGGTTTTTAGTTTTCTTTTTCTAGTCCTTTCCTTTGTTTTTAGTTTGCTCGGGGCGAGCAAACCCTTGTGTTGGAGTGTTGTTCGGTCTCGTTCCGAGCCGATTTCTTCTCTTTTATAGGGTATTTTTGCTTGTCCTTAATGATTAGTTTAGTAGTTTTATTATGTTTTCCTCTATTATTAGATTTTATAGCATTTTATTATTTTTGTTATTATTATTATTAATATGAATCAAAATTGTAAATATTAGAAATAAATAATAAAAACCTATTCTAATCTAATCCTAAAAACCCAGCCAACCCAAACCCAAACTCCCCTTCCTATTTCTTTCTCTTGTCTCGGCCCAACTAAAATCCCAGCCCAACTCCTAATAGCCAGCTACCCACCTATCCATACCCGTTTACCCAGCCTTCATTTCATTTAAGCCGAATGAAACCCCCCATTCCCAAATCCCTAATCTAATTCCCTCCCCCCTTTTTGCTCTTTCTTCCTCTCTTCGTTCCCTTTCTCCCTCAGTTTCTCCTCCCTCTATTCTCTTTCTCAGACTGGTTCCCTTTCTTCTGCAGCAACAATCGAACACCCCTGCACACCGAACCAACTCTCCTCCATCTCCCTCTCTCTTTCATGACTTTCTTCTCCTCTTTATGTCATCTCTTCTTCTTCTTCTTCTCTTCCCTCTCTCAATTTCTCGCGAATTTATCAATCTCTCACTCACTCTTTTTCTCTTTTCATTAACAGATTCGGTTTGAGAGAAGAGGAAGTGCAATGGAGCAGCATTCGTGTATACCACCATTGTCATCATCTACCTCCTAACCGTCCAAGTTCATCTACACCATCCATTTTGAAGAGAATCGACGGCTCGGATCTGAAAAGGAGGGACGAATTCAAGTATAAAAGAGGAGGAAGAGCCCATTCGAAGGATTGAAGGAGGTTTCGGCCTCTAATTTAGGGTTATGGTTTAATTTATGCAATAAGATTTTAGGTTTATTCATGTTTTAATTCAAGCTTTGAACTCTGTTTTGAATCTCTTTTCGCTTTCATTTTCAATCGATTATGGGTTGGTTTTGTTAATTCTTTGTTCAGTTTTGATGTAATGTTCGAATTAATATTGGATTGCTCTTAAGTTTTGAATGAATTCGGTTCATGGTTTGATTTAGTTTGAATCTAAGTTTTAGGTGACTCTTGGTTCGAATTTGGTGATGTTATGCTCGTCTTTCTCTCTGTCTCTGCTCGTCTCTGATTCTGTCTTTCTCGAATTTTCCCTTTCCTTTCCTTCCTCTATTTGATCGATGGGCAGTAGGGAGTGGGGGTGATTTTTCTGTTTTTCTTCTTCTGATATATGTCTTCTCTTCCTTCTCGGTTCTCTGTTTCACTATTTCTTTTCCTTAATTTCTTTGTCCTTCTTTATAAGGTCAGATTAGGGTAGATATTAGGGTTCTTGGTCTTAGTTACTTATTAGGTTAGTTTTATGTTTAGTTTTCTTTAGGGTTTTCTTAGGGTTATTACTGTTTTGGTTATTTTAAGGTCTCGATTTGTTTTGATTAACGTCAGTTAAGGTTATTTTTTATTAGGGTTTTTTCAGTGTTAATTATTTAGGTCAGTTTAATGTTTTAGGTTTCTGTTTTAAAGGTTTGTTTTAGGGTTAGTATTACTCACAAAAATCAAATCCAACTTTTAGTGAGGAGAAGGGCTAAGGGTAACAAATTCCACGCTCAAGTGGGGATTTGGGGATTCTTAGTAATCTAATTCACTTTTTCTTGTTTGTTCGGAGGAAAATCAATTAGAAGTTGAAGATTCAAGTGAGGATTTAGTTCATCGAGGTATAATCCTTTGTTCCTAATATCATTATTAGTTGTAGTTTTATCGCTTTCTTATTTCTTGTTCTTAATCGCTTTATTTGATTTCATGCTTTTATTGTTTACTTTGATTCCATGTCTAGGTTAGTTTCATTGCTTTCATTTACATAATTTACCGTTTCCGCATTGAGAAAAACCCCATTACACAAACCGATTACCTTAATCAAGCCTAACACCCATCTCTGTGGACCGACAACCCTAACATAAAAACCACAAAAATTACAACCGAACATATCATGTTTGATTAGGAATGAATTTACGCGACTGTCAATTTCGTGGGATAACTTAATTAAAGGCAGGTCTCTAAATGCCAATTCAGCCTTGTTGTGATCAACAAGTTGTCGGAGTTATATGTATGGATCATCCACCGCTTGTGACATACCAAATGTCGATCGTTGTGTATTTAGGATCCCAACCACTTAGAAAATGAACACCAAGGAACTCAATCTTGATTTCTTGGGTGTTCGTTTTATAGGTGGTTGGGATGCTAAATGCACAACGATCGACATTTGCTACGTCACAACCGGTGGATCACCCATACATATGACTCCGACAACTTGTTGATTACAATAAGGCTGAATTGACATTTAGAGACCTGCCTTTAATTAAGTTATCCAACGAAATTGGGAGCGTAAATTTGTTGCTAATCCAACCTAATTGCCAACTTAATTACTCACAACTCCAAATGAAGACATAAATTAGCACATTAAAAGATGTTGAGTGTGGATGATTTTGGTAGTTATTAGTAAGTGAGTTAGTTATTATGTTTGGTTAGGAAAAAATTTACGCGACTGCTAACTTCGTTGGTTAACTTAATTAAAGTCGTGTCTTTAAATGTAAATTCAGCCTTGTTGTGATCAACAAGTTGTCGGAATTATATGTACATGTCATCATGTGCTTGTGAGGTAAGAACTGTCTATGACTGTGCATTTAGCATCCCAATCACTGACAAAACGAACACTCAGGAACAAGGCTGAATTTACATTCATAGACAGTTCTTACCTCACAAGCACATGATGACATGTACATATAATTCCGACAACTTGTTGAACACAACAAGGCTGAATTTACATTTAAAGACACGACTTTAATTAAGTTAACCTCTGAAGTTGGTAGCGTAAATTTATTGCTAATCCAACCTAATTGCTAACTTAACTACTCATAACTCCAAATGAAGACATAAATTATAAATAATTATGTCACATCCATTTACTAACTTAAGTACTCAACAACCAGTTGCTACATAAGTAAATAGGTTATTTCTCATGGTAGTTTAGAGTAGTAAGTAGGTTAATTTATAGTTCTTGTATCTTAGTTGTAGATGTTAGAGTTTGGATCCGGTTAGTGTCCAAGGAGAGTGTGTTTGTTCCTGATAATCTATGGCTGAAAAAAACTTTCATGAGTCGTACCGACTCTCCAATTTATTTGTCTAATTCCCAAAAAGTAGCGCAATCCCAGTAGTGAAATTGTGCGAGGTCTATAGTGCTCTGGGAGTTAGAAGCGTCTCAGATTCGGTACAATGCAGTGTTTCTATTTTGCAGCCTGGTGGGCATATAGACAAGGTGGGTCAGAAAGAGAAACTTGTAGTAAAGGGTCTAATAGAAATCGTGTTGGGCTTTCTTGCAATTTCACTGCTGAGATTGCGCTACTTTTTGGGAACCAGACAAATAAAGGAGAGTCGGTACGACTCATGAAAGTCTTTTTCAGCCATAGATTAACAGGAACAAACGCACTCTCCTTGGACAATAAAAGGATCCTCTTGATTGGTGACATAGCTTAGTTTTAGATATCATAAAAAAGTGTTGAATTTGGATGATTTTGGTAGTTATTAGTAAGTGAGATCACCTTGCATATTAAAATGTTGAAACAAATGTCAATGTCGAAATCTAATTCAGTTAACCTTGCAGATTGGAACAAGATGGAAAATACAAGGAAATTGATGTACGAGAGAATTGATGAGGAGGGGTATCTTAGCAAAGAGTTTGTCAGAGGGGTAAAAGAAGAATTTTTGCCAGTTGCTAAATAAACCATTAGCTTCCAATCGGATAAAGTACTTAGGTGTCCATGTTCAAAGTGTAGCAACATGAAACACCATAGTGAGGACAATGTTAAGGTACACTTGTACAAAAATGGGTTCCTTCCACGTTATTTTGTGTGGACGAGTCACAGTGAGTTGTACGTGCCTCTCATGGCCACGGTCCCCATCCAAACGTCGAACCAAATTGAAGGGTCATCGAGGACTGATGTGTTAGACCCAATGCAAGAAATGCTCACGGATGCCATCGGAGATTTATCGTATGATGTGTTAGACCCAGTGGAGGATGAGCCGTCAGATGGAGGGCAAAAATTTCTAGAAATGTTAGAAGCATCTAAACGACCTTTGTATGAGGGTTGTGAGATCTCACAATTGTCAATAGTGTCGCGGCTTGTAAACATAAAGTGTGAGTGTAATCTCCCTAACAAAGTCGTAGATAGTCTGCTAGCCCTCATAAAAGACATTTGTCCCCCTGGTAATGAAATAACAGACACGTACTACTCGGCGAAGAAGTTACTCAAAGCTTTAGAACATCCGCATAAGAGGATCGATGTGTGTCCCAAGGGGTGTATGTTGTTTTGGAAGGACAACTCCATGCTGGATAGGTGCAACTTTTGCGGTGCTGATCGATATGTGCGGAAAACGGCTAAGGGTAAAAAGATCACCCACAAAGAGCTCATATACTTTCCAATCGGTCTACGGTTGAAAAGATTATACTTGACTAAGACATCAGCAGATCAAATGAGGTGGCACTCAACAAATGTTCGAGGGGACCGTTGCATGGTTCATCCGTGCGATGGTGAAGCTTGGAAGCATTTTGTTGCCACTCACAAAGAGTTCTCATTGGAACCACGCAATGTGCGGTTTGGTATATGCACGGATGGTTTCGCCCCTTTTGGTAGTTTCGGTCAAACTTATTCTACATGGCCTGTTATAGCTACCCCATGCAATTTGCCTTCGTGGCTTTGCATGAAGAAGCCTTACATGTTCCTGACACTCTTGATTCTTGGTCTGAAAAGTCCAAAGGGAAACTTGGATGTATACCTGCAGCCGTTAATAGACGAGCTGAAATAGTTGTGGGAGGAGGGTGTAGACACGTATGATGTGTCTTTGAAGGAAAAGTTTAGAATGAAAGCGTCCGTGTTGTGGACAATAAGTGATTTTCCAGCGTACAGTATGCTTTCTAGGTGGACCACCGCAGGTAAGTTAGCTTGTCCATATTGCATGGACAAAACAAAATTACGGTGGCTGAAACATGGGAGGAAACAGTCATGGTTTGATTGTCATCGATAGTTTCTCCCAATGGACCATCCTTATCGTACTAACAAGAGTGCTTTTTCTTAAAACCGAGAGGAACATTCGCCTCCTCCCCCTCGCCTAAATGGGAGACAAGTTTGGGTACAAGTGTCAAGGTTGCCAGCATCTACTCAACAACAAGGCAACGTTGACGGCTATCTTCAACATCATAATTGGAATTAAAAGAGCATCTTTTGAGAGCTACCGTATTGGAAAGACCTTCTAATTCGACACAACTTAGATGTCATGCATGTTGATGTTTGAGCAGGTGTTGAACACCATCATGGACATCAAAGGAAAGACAAAAAATGATGACAACTCTAAGAAGGACCTAGACGCTCATTGTAAGCGTCGTCGCGTTGATAAAGAAAGGACGGACGGAGCTGCATATGGCATGGGTAAAGAGGAGCGCACGACATTATGTCAATGGCTTAAAGATCTCAAACTTCCCGACGGATATGTAAGCAACCTAGGTAGATGTGTATATGTTAACACATCAAGATTACATTGTTTGAAGAGTCATGATTGTCATGTTTTCATGGAGAGGTTGCTACCAATTGCCGTTAGGGAGTTGCTTCCTCAGAATGTGTGGAAAGCCTTGATGAAATTAAGCCAAGTTTTTAGAGACTTGTGAGCCTCTAAGGTGAGCGTCGATGATATGGTCCGGTTGGAGAGGAACATACCGAAAATCATATGTAAACTGGAGATGATTTTCCCTCCTGCATTCTTCAATGTGATGGAGCATCTTCCAATACACCTTCCATATGAAGCAACTAAAGGTGGACCGGTACAGTATCGGTGGATGTACCCTTTCGAAAGGTAATGAATATTTGTATTGCATTTGTAGTGTATTTTATTAAAGTTTAGGACCAGCCTCTTTATTTGCAATGCATTCTTCAACGTGTGTTGGTTGTCAAATGTTGTAGATTTCTGCATCATTTCAAGAAGAAGGTTGGCAACAAGGCGCGTGTTGAAAGCTCCATATGTAATGCGTTCTTAATAGAGGAGATTTCCAACTTTTGTGCTGTATACTTTAAACTAGAAGTGCACACAAAGTCAAGGGGACCTTCCAAAGAACACGTGCCCCGAGTTGGGTGATGCATCCGACGTCAATGGAGCAATACCTGAGTTGTTCTCATCGAACATTGGGTACTCTCCAGCTGCAGGGAAGAAAAGATTCCTTGACCAACAAGAATATGAGGCTGCATATGAATATGTCCTTTCAAACTCCGAATGACTAAATATGAAAGGTATACAAGATAAATTAATTAAATCGGCAATTTAATTAACAATCACTTACCTTTTATCTAGTAGAATCTTCACCTACGTTGGCTATTTTTAGTCAATTCGAAGAAGAGATGGCCCACATACATCCACGTACGCCGCATGGTGAATTGTTGAACAAACATCGCAAAGAATTCCCTCGTTAGTTGAGAAGAAAGGTTAACATTTCAATTAGAGTTGTGGAATTGTAAATTACTCGTTAACATAGGTTACATGAGATTAACCTCGTAGACATTGAACAACTTTGTAGCTTTTATCATCCGGTGAAGGAGACGAAGTTGTTACAGCTTTAGCTAATGGCCCTAGGAAGGATGTCTTATGTTGGGCTCATTTCTACATTAACAACTTTAACTTCCACGCTTACCGTGCTGATAATATAAACCAACGAATGCAAATTACGGGGTGTGTGTCAAAGGGGTGAATGGAACTAACTTTTATGGGGTTTTGAAAGAGGTTATCGAATTAGTTTATACTGGGTGTAGGAGGGAATACAAAGTCCACTTGTTCAAGGTTGAATGGTTCAACTCGGGTCAAGGTGGGGTAGTCATGCATGATCATTACAAGCTTGTTAATGTCAACCAAGCAAAGAGGTATAGGGTGTATGAGCCTTTTGTATTGGCATCTCAGGATACACATGTAGTGTATATCCATTACCCAACAACCAAAAAGGATAGATCATCCTGGACTGCAACACTAACAATTAAGTCAAGGCAAACAATAGATGAACTCGATGATGGAGCATTTCAGGAAGACAACAATCTAGACCCCCCTTCACTTGCTGAGTTCGACCTACTTGACGATCAAGCTGGCTCAGGAGACAAACTATTTAGTGATGATGACGTGGATAAGATCAGGGTAGCAGAGGGCGTGGAAGACGATGAATTAGAAGGGAATGATGTATTAGAAAATGCAGCATTTGTTGAGTTGCTTAGTGATGATGATGATGAGTAGGTAGCACGCGTACGATTAGTTTCTTGGCTTGAACAGTCATTTGTTTTTCTTACATTATGTGATATTTTCGAAATTATTTTTTATTTTGTTTGGTTTTAAATGAATTCGTTTTCGTGATTGTTATTTGACTACTCACTGCATGCATCAAATTAAAATGAATTTTAAATTCATTTTTTGTGCAGTCAATTATTGGTTATTATAGTGCAACTTAACAATAAAACATGGGCCCACCCTCTCCGTTGTGGAAAATCCACCCCGTGTACCTCCTAACCCAGCCAACCCAAGGGTGCCCTTCATTAGGGGAGAAGACTGGTATGTGAAATTAAAATCTGGTCAATACATAATAATTAATAAATATTGCAACGCTCTCACTTGTTGCTCGTTTCTTGTAGGTTCTACATGCCAGAGGTAACAAAGACCGTGTTGGAGAGTATACGGTCCCCATTACCAAGGGGAGGCTCTTTCCGCCCAGAACATGGAAGATGGCGATAAGATAATATATCGGTAGTTTTTCTATGTAAGGATGCAATCATTAGGAATGAAATTCTTTTATTTGGAATTCGTTAGTATATATGGCACAGTAATTATGTGTTTTTTTTAAATTTATTATTGTACAGAATCGGTTCGAGTATGAAATGGACCTGGCTAAGGCGGTCTTCAATATGTGGCACTCAAAATTCAGCCACATCCTTAAGGGCCTGGTCCATCGGGAGAAAAAGGCTCTAAGGGACAAACTGATCCCCCATTTGCCAATGAACGTCCGGGCGAGGATGTGGGAGAAATGAGAGGCAGAGGACGACAAAGCTCGGGTCGATGCACACACAGCGAATCGGAACAAAGTCGTGACCCAGAATTTGCACTACGGTGGCTCGATGTCCGCCGGTAAATACATGCGTAAAATGGTAAGTCTCCAATAATCTTTTACTTTGACGATTTTCATTATTACCAATTCCAGTGTTATATTTGTAATGTTTCAAATTATATTCCTAGGCTAATGACGGGGTCCATGTAAGCCTTGCGGATGAGATAGGGCATTATCGTTGCAAGCAAGACGTCGAGGGCAACAAGCACTGGACTGGCCCGAAATCGGCGAAATTTTATGTAAGTCATTTCCTTCTAAAGTTTGTCGGTTATATGTTAGATTAGTTACTTGATTATATGTTGGAATTGTTGTTGAAAATTGGAATGTTTAACTTATGTTCATAAATCAGTCTGTCTTCGGCCTAGGATCCTCGGCGGGCATGCTTTATGAAAGGTCGGCTCGCTTTGCACGCCATGAGGTCCAGGGATCTTCTTCCGCATCCACCGCTACCCCATCTTCTTATGCTTCCTTGGTGGCTGAACAACAGTCTTTGAGGAATCAAGTCTCTCAATATCAGCAACTGTTGAGCCAACTTGAAGGAATATTGTCCCAAGTAGAACAAAATCTACAGTAGTAGGGGACGCCCTCAAGCAGTCGATTCTTCCCCTCCAATTTCATTAATAGCTTTTCTTCTCCCCAGGACCCTTCTTGGTAGTGTTTGTGAGGACAACTATAACAACTAACTTTTGGGATATGTAAAATATTTTGGGACCGTTCATTTATATATATATATATACATATATATATATATATATATATATATATATATATATTAATGTTACGACCGTTCATTTTGTGACCGTTTGGCGCATATACTTCAAATATCAATTTAGGAAACCCCTAAAGGAAAAAATTTAAACAAAAACAATACTTAAAGAGGACGATCGTTCATGAACGGTCACTAATTTGAGATCGTTCATTGAACGGTCGCGCGCTCCTCCAAACAACCATTCATAAGCGACCGTCCTGAACGGTCACAAGTGAATGGTCGCGCGTCCCCTGGAGCGACCGTTCAGGCTTTATTAAGACCGTTTAGAACGATCTTATTTTTAAATCCATGTTGTTGTGCAAGAGACCAAAAGTTCAGATTATTGAGAAACAAATCTAAAGTTCAAATTATTAAGTCTATTATGGGTCAAAGCTCATATTATTTAAATCCAATTTCGGTTTTTTTTTTCAATGGTTTTTCATATATTTAACTTATTGATTGTTGGAACTTAGTTGACTCATTAATGGTAAGAATATTATTTCAAAAATTTGACTAAATTATCATTGTTTATATAGATTTTAACTATAATTTTAAATAGGTGAATTTTCTGAGTGCTTAATCCCTCATAATTTATTTTTCTTAATCGTAATTGTATTATCATTCTCAATTATTTATTAAGTAATAATCGTACAAATAAGTATGTAAATCCTTTGAAAAATTATTGGCATAGATTGTAATGCCCTGGGTATATTGTTAAAGTCTGTCTTAAAATGATTGAAATGATTACTTATATCACCAAAGTGCACCTTCTTTTATGATAGATCATCCGTTGGGAATTCATCAGTTAAGTGTGCTTGGCTGGGAGTAGTTTGAGGATGGGTGACCTCCTGGAAAGTTTTACCAGACAACGTGTGAGCGAGAACGAAGCACGCTGAGAAGACTCGTGGTGATTTGTGGGGCAAGTCAATGATCCTTGAAGCAGTTATCGGTAATGTCCGCGGCCCGGGAGGGGCTGAGCGCATTACATAGATAGTGTGATTATAGTTTAATATGGAGCTTTAGAGTGTACTAAAAGAGATAATTAGAGCATGTACAATATGATTCCATTATTTTGGATCTTTGGTGGAGATCTAACTTGCCATATTATCTTTGTTTTTGAAACTTTTGGAACTCATTTCTTCCTTCATCATAATCAATGGAATTCCAAATTCGAACTATGAATAAAATATTTCTCATTATCTTATTTTACTACAACATTTATTTTTAAAGGAAAATGAAAATAGAAAAAAACAATTTTCTACCAGTAACAGATAAAAAAAAGTATGCAAAATGTAAATTTCATTCTGGGATGGTTTAGAGGTCCAGAATGAATTAAAAAAATGTAGAACTTGCAAAAATACCATTGTTAAGGAATGCAATGGAATGTCATGCACTCTTAGAATGAGGATCATTATACGAACTACAAATATTCAATTGAAGGCACTTTAACTAACAATTTTTTCTATTCACAGGTTACAGTTGGTATACGTACATGACACAATTTAATTAATTACAAGGATTGTTTAAATGTAATTATGTCCGCATATATAGTTATAAACCAGGTGATGATGTTTCATGATTTTCTAAGTTAAATACATGCTAACTATCAATGTTATATGTATGGTATATAAAGATTTTTCTTTTTTTAGGGTATATATAGATTTATTGCAATACTTCTTACTTCCTTGTATAACTATTCAGATAAAGCTAAAGCTTATAATGATGTTTAAGCACATTTACAACATTACATCAGTGTGTCTACTATTCATTTAAGAATTTTATTTTTACATTACATTATAGGGAAATGTCCAAACATAATATTTAGTTTATACTAGTAAATAATATGTTTGGTTTAATTAAATATATATATACCATACTTTTTCCATAATCAAATAATTGGGTAATTGAATAAAAGAAAAATTTTAATTTAATTTTTCATGTTGTGTAGAAATGTTTTATTCATAATAAAATTTAAAATTTATATTTATAAGTGCTTATACACTGCCAAATTAGTACTAGTAGATATAAAAGGCGGAGAAGGGTTGTTATTGTTGGGAAAATGATGTTTGACTGGTTTGAATCTTCATCATCTTCACTTGGCTTGACTTCTTGATCTTCTTGCGGTATGTATGACGAGATGGAGATATGACTTAATAACCAAATGATTATCTTGTTCGGATATTGCTAAGAGTCATGGACAAATACGTTTTCTTTAAGAACTATTTACTGTACCGAAAATGTTCAAAGGGATAAAACTCAGCTCTTGTTGCACTCAAGACAAAGGTTTCTCACTTGATTCTCTCAAGTATAGTTGCAGTCTATGCTTGAGAGGATGTGATTATAGAATGAAGAAGTTGATGTTTGTGATGCTCTCAAATGGCTTGGGTATGTCTCCTATTTATAGGAGACTTCCACACCTAAGCCAACCCCAATCACACCCCTTAGTCAAAGGTGTAATTAAGGTCCTTAATGGAGAATCAAGACCTTGACTTGGTCTTGATAATATAGTTGTTGGATCTTAATACCGAGCTTAATATTGATATTATAAACTTAATACTCAAGATTATATAGCCTTTAGTAATAAAAACACATTTTGGGTTCCAACACGGTCCGTGTTGCCTCAACACGACCCGTGTTGAGCCCAGGATCGTTTTTCTTGCTTTCTGGAAACCAACACGAACCGTGTTGGTCTCTTATGGACTCGTGTTGATCATATTCTTAATGTTTATCTTATATATGATCCTTATACTTGTTCTACACGATTCCTTATGCTATCTAAAATTCTTATACTCTTGAAATAATTCCAACAATCCCCCGCCATTTCAAGAGTATGTAAAACCCTTGAAAAGAACTTACTTAAGGAGTTAACACCCCCGCCATTTGAGATATACTTTAACTTGTAATCACCCGAGAAACCCACAAACATATGCATAATGAAAAGTAGATTGCTCGTTGAACTTTTCACTTAGTATATACAAGCCAAAATTGAATCCAAATCACAAAGTAGACATGTCTTTGAACTTTGGATTTATATTGATCAACTATACTCGTAATACACACACGTTTGTTTTTAAATCTTAAGTGCTAAAACTTTGACACTATTATCCGGCCTTGTGTCCTTATCCTTAGTAAGTGTTTCGGAGATTTAGCCCTAGGTTCCTTTCAGCGGCCGCACATCACACTTACATAGGTAGTCTTTGGAATTTACCGCCTCTATAATTAGGCTCCCACAAAGTCTATTAAGAGTGTCACCACTCAACCTCTTGTCATTACATATATTAAGCATCACTTAACCTGAGATGTATTAAATCGATGCTTCCTACTACTTTAGACAACTCCGTACTCATTTGAACTTTAGAAATTGGTGGTATTCCAATTCGTAAAGTTGAGTCATTGTTGTGAAGTAGTAGATATTTAGGCTACTTAACCCATCTCTAACAACAAGGTCCACTAGATATATAATTATATCTTTACCATGGCCTTGATAAGAATATCCTCACCATAATATGAATAAACCATCATATTATTTTTGGATATAAGCACACTATACCATGTGTAAACTTGATATGGATCCTCTTATATGCTTATCATCCAAAAAACCATGGATATAAAGCTCAAACTTGTGAATAAAATAATCTCATACTTAATAAACCACATAACTTTTGATTCATATGGAAATCGAATTTCCAACTTATATGTAACTAAACCATTACATCTCAATCCTTTGCTACATACTTGAACTTATAACTTTAACTCATTGAATAGATTAAACAATGGTTCATAATCATGAATGATTATCTTGTAGAGTATACTAACAAGTATATGATTAAACCATCACATTACCATGGTTGTATTCTCTCCTTTTATATTTAAGTTCACCCTTCAAAGCATATAGCTATGAAGACTTAAACATAATATATAATACTTAAAATTTGTCATTTCCAAATCCATTGATATAAATATATCGTCATGAATTTAGATAATCAAATGTATAAAAACTATACACTTCTTATGTAGCAAATAAACTTGATATATGCGTACTCAGCTTATACAAACAACATAGACCATTCTCAATCATGATTATCCGGAAACCTCATAAATTAAACTTATGAACTTGTATAACCTCAAAGAATAACCATTTCCATAATCATGAACTATAGTATATCGCAAATATGCATAATTCCTTATGTATAAAAATACTTCCTTATATCCTACTACATGTTCTTATAAATTTGAAAAATTTTAACAAAGACAAACATGTATTCAACTAATTATATTTATGAATACATTTAAACACATGAGTAATCTTGTTCAATCTTATACTTATCTAATCATGTTTGATGCTTTATATGGCATTACTCATTGAATACATATATGTAAACATACACATTTAGGCACATAAATCATACAAAAGTATGAAATCTTCTCATATATCTTATGCAATCTATTCACTTATTTCATAAAGAAATTTATGTTATAGTGAACTCGCATAAAATCTTAATAAACTCTTATCATATTAAAATATGATTGAATAACATGAGAAGCTTACAACTATCAAACATGTAGATAGACTTGTGTCCATGTCACTTATGAATAACTTGCATTGCCTAAGAACATAGTTGCAAGTACATGACTTACAACTACTTAAATTAGCATGTAGTAAAATAGGTCATATATACTTAAGCCTACTAGCATGATCAAACTTATAAACATAACATTAAGTGAATAAAACTCCACTCATATTTCCTTGTCAAGAATAAAGCATGTTCTTGTCTACTTGTATTTCCATGAATAAAAGAAATTAACAACTTATGATTCTACACACTCATATAATCACATGAATCAATTTTGCACTTAGAAAAAACAAGCAAAATTACCTTGAACACTTACAGGATCAAGTGATTATTCTTAAACTTGTCATGTCATAAACAACATAGAGTTAAATACTTATTTTAATCAAACAAACAAAAACTTAAGTCCTCGATCTTGGGATGCTTGAATAAATCATAAAATTCTATAAACATTCATAAACATGGATCAATGGCAAGACACTTGTAAATATGCATGAAAGTCAATACTTAAATAAATTTCATACTTGACTTAGGCACCGTTCTTTTGTGCGTTGCGTTGCGTTTGCGTTTCGATAAGTTACGTTTGGGTTGCGTTGGATTGCGTTGGGTTGTGGTAGGAAATAATAAAAAGGTGAATAGAGGTGAATAGTAGATTGTGATAAGTTGCGTTATCTTGCGTTTGTCATGCGTTAGGTTTTATTTTTTTTTGCGTTGCGTTTAGGTGCGTTAACGCAAAAAAGAACGATGCCTTAAACTTAGTACAAACAACTTAACAAAAAACATATGAAATTTCCTTTGCATAATTAACTAGTAAATTAATTAGCCCATAATCTTGTAGGTTCAATTTGTTTAGAAATAAAAATGAGTCCTTACTTATGCAACACCTTATACTTTTGCAACATCTTGTAATCATAGAAAGCTTTCTTGTCAAATTTATACATATTATGAATTCCCATACTTGTATCCATATTATGTATAATTAATAATATTTTGAAATAGCTTAGACAACTTGTGTAAGTATCTTAAATTTATACATACCATTAATCATATAAACATGATTAATCCTTTATTTTTCTTATTTACTTGTGTACTTTTAAATTTCCAATAGTTAGGAAATTAATATATTAGCCATTTACAAACTTGTACAAAATAAATTACATATGATTTCTCATATATAATTACTTATATGGCCTCTTGTACACAAACTTGCTATTTCATCTTAATAACCACATAATGTTGCCAAGTAACTTATTAACATATATAATCATATATATATGTACTTGCAAAATAATAATAATAATAATAATAATAATAACTTATTATGCTTTTCTTATGACAATACTTATAAGCATAATAAAAATATACTCATGATAATAATAATAATAATAGAGATTTGAACCTTGATGCACACATAACTATAGTGAACTTCTCAAACACTGAAATCAATAAACAAGCCACTTGTATGCATTCAAATAATCCTCAGGAAAACTACACTTGTATGCAAAGCTTATCTTAATAACAAATTTATATTTGACTTTCAATTGCATAAACTTATTTCAATTATCAAAAATAGAATCATAAACTTGAGATAACCAAAATATAATTTCATGGCAACTTATAACTTATAAATTAGAAACATTATACTTTTGCCAAAACTTATATTCTATTTTCATGCTTCAAACTTAATCATAAAATTAACTTGTTAATCATGCTATTAACACAATACTTGAACAACAATAGGCAAAAACTTTAAGCATAAAATCACTCATACCTATCACTTATAAACATGGAAAAAAGTTCCAATCATGATATCAAAACAATAGGCGGAATATCAAAATAATAGGCGGAATAAACTTAATGATATTTGAACATGTGAATCAACATGGAAAAATTCATATTACAATTAAGAAGCAAATTATAATCTTGCTACAATGTTTCAACATTAAACACCTTAAAAACTTGTAACTTAAAACATCCAACCAAAGAATCATTTTAATGGCAATAGTCTCATCATTATTACTAGTATGAAACTTCCATGATACTTAATGTTATAGCCAACTTAAAACATATAGCTAAATAAACTTGTATTTGTTGGGATTCACCCATGAGTAAATGTCCCACATCGAAAAAGTAAAGAGAAAACACATGGTATATAAGTCAAGTGGGCTACTCCTCTTAACACCAATTGGTTTTAAGATGGAACCTCACTTAACTTGTGTATCATGGGTCTTGGTTCAAGTGGGCTCACCCCTTGGATCTCCCCAACAAGTGGTATTAGAGCCGATGGTTTGTTCGGTTGGGCGCGTGCAAGGTGGGGGAAGATCACAGTGGACAGGAGCAGGGACCATAGCGTGTACGCGGCTGGGTCTCCTGAATGCTTAGAGTGGTGGCATGAGACTCGGATGGAGTAGGGTGCGGCTCTGTGGAGTAAGGTGCGGCTGAGACTCTTGATGCACAGTGGTGGCACGAGACTCAGGTGGAGTAGGGTGCGGTTCTGTAGAGTAAGGTGCGATTATGATGGGCTCCTGATAGTGACTTGAAACCTTGGTCAAAAGAGGCTTTCGATCAAGGGGGAGAGACTCATCTGTGAAGGGGGAGATTGTTGGGATTCACCCATGAGTAAATGTCCCACATCGAAAAAGTAATGAGACAGCACATGGTATATAAGTCAAGTGGGCTACTCCTCTTAACACCAATTGGTTTTAAGATGGAACCTCACTTAACTTGTGTATCAAGGGTCTTGGTTGAAGTGGGCTCACCTCTTAGATCTCCGCAATAGTATCAATTTCTCATCTATACCTAATACATATAGATAAACAAATGATTAATAAACTTTTAATCATCAAACTTACTCTATAAAACATAACAAACTTGTATGAAAAATTGATACTAATAAACTTGTAAAATATACACTTATCTTTGTAATCCCTTTTGAATCTTGGATGTCCAATTTACTCTTAGTCTATTCCAATCTTGTCTCGTTAAATAGTTCTTAAGATTGTTGGGAAAATGATCTTTGACCGGCTTGAATCTTCATCATCTTCACTTGGCTTGACCTCTTGATCTTCTTGCAGTATGTATGACAAGATGAAGATATGACTTAATAACCAAATGGTTATCTTGTTCGGATATTGCTAAGAGTCATGAACAAATACATTTTTCTTAAGAACTATTTACTGTACCGTAAATGTTCAAAGGGATAAAACTCAGTTCTTGTTGCATTCAAGACATAGATTTCTCACTTGATTCTCTCAAGTATAGCTGCAGTCTATACTTGAGAGGATGTGATTATAGAATGAAGAAGTTGAGGCTTGTGATGCTCTCAAATGGCTTGGGTATGCCTCTTATTTATAAGAGACTTCCACACCTAATCCAACCCTAAGCACACCCCTTAGTCAAAGGTGTAATTAAGGACCTTAATGGAGAATCAAGACCTTGACTTGGTCATGATAATATAGCTGTTGGATCTTAATATCGAGCTTAATATTGATATTATAAACTTAATACTCAAGATTATATAGCCGTTAGTAATAAAAATACATTCTGGGTTCCAACACGGTCCGTGTTGCCTCAACACGACCCGTGTTGATCCCAGGATCGTTTTTCTTGTTTTCTGGAGACCAACACGAACCGTGTTTGTTTTTTATGGACTCGTGTTGATCATATTCTTAATATTTATCTTATATATGGTTCTTATACTTGTTGCACATGATTCTTTATGCTATATAAAATTCTTATACTCTTGAAATAATTCCAACAGTTATGAACACACCTCGAGGCACAAAATGATTACGGATTACCCATGTTATTGTCACAAACATACAAAAAAAAACCCATTGTGGAACATGAATGAAGAGGGAACCCACGAGAAGAGAAATGGAAAATAAATCCTATGAATGCTGCGAAAACACCCAAATTAAGTAAAGAAGCCAAGAAAAATAAAAAGAGATGAAGAGACGCGCGTAGTTAAAGAGATAAAGAGTGGTATTCCTAACTAGGTAGGCACGCCCTCCCTCCATGAGAAGACAACATGCATGGGATTGGAAGGTACAACACAAGTTGGAACAGATTAATTAAACACACACATGGGAATGCTCCCCATGAATTGAATAAATAAACCCCATCCACTCCCTCCCTGGCCATAATTGGGTAAATTCAGGGCAGCAGTACAAAAACTGGTCATGCTGCAAAAGGCATTGGCATAAGATTTGGCCTTGACCTTCCCACCATAACCCCAACTCCACCCCCAACATTATTCCCAGCACCTGCAATACTACTACTTGAGGTCATTACATGATTAGCAGTGGCAGCCTCTTCCTTAGGCCTACCACCCACATGCTGATTCCTCCCAATGTTTCTATTTACTGGACCTGGCCCCACACTAACTGCCTTCTCACATCGACAACTCATCAATAACCCCCCTCCACCTCCTTTGTTATTCCTCATCATCATCTTCTCATCATTCCCACTATTGGTATTGGTGTTGTTCTCCATCTCCCGCCTCATGGCAGCGTACCCCACCTCCGAGAAGTTGGCCAGGCTGGACCTGTCGAACCCCTCTGCAGTCGTAACGCTCCAATCAACGCTCACTTCGCTAGGCGCATAGCATTCAGTTGGGGCTACCGACTCCACCTCAGTCTCCTCATCCAGGCTGTGCCTACACACTGAGCTCCCAAATCTCTTGAAGCTACTATGATGATGATGGTGATTCATGCTCATCATACTAGGATTGAAATTGGAAGTTGAGAAGCTCTCTATTTCAAACAAATCAGAGCTGCCATCGCTCAAGGCTGTGTCCTCTTCATAGCTGGCTCTCCTTGATCTCGGCAAGCTCCTTGGTTGGAACACCTCTAGGGAGTCCCTGTGTGGGTCCTCCACTGGATGATTTGGTGCGATCACATTGAACATCTTCTTCACTCCCACTGGCGGGTTTTCCAGCACTGGGAAAGTGAATCCGTTTGTCACTGTCGGAGTATTAGGTGCCACGACAGTGGGACTCGCAGCAGTAGGAGCAGTGATGCTCATCACTTTTGGATGATTTGAGAAGCCATTTGGGGCATTGATCATAACATTGTTCTTAGAACAAGGATACGACCCAACTGGGTGTTTGGCTGCTGGGATGGTAGTGGCTGTACTGCCGGAGATGGTACTAGCTGCGCTATTGTTATAGTCGAATTTCTTGGGGATGGGATTCAGCCCAAAGTTGCCATTACTAGGCAATACTTTGGGACTAGTTTGCCTGGTGGAGTATAAAGAAGGGGGATAGTTGGTGCCATTTGAAGAGGAGCACCTCCCAAGGTCAACCATCCTAGGTGTCTTGGCTTCGATTCTCTCTTCAACTTGGACCGACTTCTTCCCGGAGCAGGGACATTTTCGACCAGAAATAAGCCACTTAGAACTTATCCTCCCCCACTTTGTGGATGTTGCAGTAGTATTAGTAGTGGTAGGGGAAGGGGAAGGGGAAGGGTTCTTGATGATGGTGATGCCGATTGAGCCAGACTGGCTGGGCTGTAGCAAACCTGTTTGGCTACTCCAGCTGACCTCAGAGGAGGCTGTGGGCGTAGCATGAAAAGACCTGGTGCGATAGTTGCCATTGTCAACTGATGAAACAGAGGATAGTCTGCCCATGGATGACAGATCAACCACTCGAGGTGACCCTGCTTGCATTTGCTCCTTCTGCTCGCTTCTGAAGTACTCTGCTGCGTCAAAGATGCTTATTTGATCACACTCGTCTGTTTTCTGCTCTGATTCTTGACTGTGAAGGTGACCCGGTTTGAGATACGACGAGAAAGATGCGTCTCTTTTTGATGCAAATTGGGCTTTGACAATGGAGGAGGGTCTTTCATGGATGTTCAGCATTGGCTTGTGTTTTTGGTGCCTAAGATGCTCTAGTTGATCCATTTCAGAATGGCAATGATTTTTGGGTTTTGGGAGGGGAGCAAGTCTGGTTTTCCCACGACTTTCTTTGCATTGTTTACAAGTAGGTATATATCAATTAACAAGGGAATGAGTGAATCAATAATTAACAACAAGGCAACAAAATACTACAACGAATTCCTGGCCCTCTATTTTGAAAACACAATGAAAAGGGAGGTGTAATGAATTGGTGGAAACCAACAAGTAAGGGCTGATTGTGGAGGTTAGAATCTTGGACAATTTATCTTGGTGTTGAATTGAATAGTTAGGTGAGTAGGTCACATTACATATCACCTGGCATGAATTGTGGGCCAAAGGGAAAGGGGCAAAAGGCTGATTGAAGAGTGTAGATAAATATTCAGATGCTAATTAATTAGAATAATCCAAGCCGGCCATGTTAGTTACGAACAAAACTCAAGATTATTAGGATGTGATTGATTACTGTTTTAAACTCAACTATCCCTCTCTATTAGATACACTTTTTGGCCATTGGATACTAAATTATTTTTCAGATATATGAACTTTATGATTTTGGTTCATCATAAGATGGCAATGTTGATAATACCCAAATATATGATTAGAAGATGCTCTTTTTTAGATTATACATGATCTAATGTAAGTACATGACCTACCACTACACACCCGAGTGTTTGCATAAAAATGTCACTAAACTTTTAAAAATTTCAAATTTGTCATTCGAAAAAAACATGTTATGAAAATGTCATTAATTTATGTGAACAGATGCAAAAATACCACTTTGCCTTATGTTTACCTGCAGTAGCCGGTAACTTCTTCATTAAATATATAACCTATCCTATTAATATTTACCAATCAAAATTAATTACTTTCCCCCTTTAAATTTTTTTACTGCCTATATTTACTGGCCCCCTTCCCCCCTTATTCTTCATCTTCTTCTTTCATCTTCTTCTTCCTCCTCTTCTCCGCCATAACTGAGCTCCTCTCCAGTTCTTCTTCTTCTTCAATTAGGACATAAAAATTAGGGCTTCCTTGTTTCTTCTTACTTTATCACTCCGAAAAACCCCTAATTTCAACCCAAAATCAGCAATGGCTTCATCCACTTCATCCTCATTTGTGTTGAACACCCCAAGAGATTGAATCTTGGATCCTGGAGAAATTTTTGATGATTTTTTGATGTTGAATTGCTGCAAATTGGATACCCAATTGGGTAAATTAGAAGAACCAGAAGCAGGGTTGCGGATTGAAAGGGTTGTAGTGGGTTTTAATGGAGGATAGAATGGGTTGACGATGAAATTAGGGTTTGAGAGTGCTTGAAGACTCATATCAATGTCTGTATTATGTAGAGAGGGGCAGAAGAGATTGAAGAGGAGAGTTGAGGGAGGAAGAAGAAGATGAAGAACATCCTAAACCTAATTTGACTGAACACCCTAATTTTATTTTATTTTTTTCCCAGAAAAGGAAGAAGAAGAGATGAGGAAGAGGTAGGTTATGGTGGACAAAGCAGAGAAGATTGAAGAGGAGAGTTGAGGAAGAAGATGAACTGGGTTGGGGAGGAAGGGGCACTAAAAAATTTGGGAGATAATTAATTTGGGTGGGTAATTAATTTGAAGATATTTAAACCCTAAACCAGCATTTAACCGGCTGTTACAGGTAAAAAACAGGTAAGTGACATTTTTGTAACTGTTAACATAAATTAATGGCATTTTTATTACATGTTTTTTCTGGTGGCAAAATTGCAATTTTTGTAAAGTCTAGTGGGATTTTTATCCAAGAACTCCCACACACCTATTTAAATATTTTGCCTTTACTTCACTTAAATAAGCAATGTCTCGTGTTCAACGTTTTTTAATGGAGAAAAGGTTTGTAATTGAGGAAAGGTAAAATGATAAACAATCTTAATCTAAAATGGTTAATAATAATGTTGAATTTTATCCAAATTACTCAAAAAATTAAGAATAAAAATAATTAAATCATTATAAAAGTATGTGTAAACACAAATTTCTGGGTCTAAAATAAATAAACACAAGAAATTACTGAACAAATATAATTGTATTAATTTCAAAGAATTTTGGGTACAATCTCTGTATTAAATACAATAAAGTAATTCTCTGATTCGATCTCCTAAAATTTGGGTGAGCCGAGGGCACGGACGCTTGATCTTGATCTCAAATGCAGGTCTAGCTGAAGAACTCTTGTAACAGTTTTTGAGCTGAAAGTCTTGAACGTTGATCCTTGCTTGATAGCTGAAGGTCTTGAGCAGTAGTTCTTCAAGTTCTTGGATGCGAGGGCTTAATATTTGGTCTCGATCAATGAACCATATGAAGAAGATGACTGTAGTCTTTGATGTGAAGAACAGAAGTTGTAGAACTAGTAGACGTTGGTCCTTGGCGCTTGGTAGCTGGAGGTCACTTGTAGTTCGATCTTCTGTTGGCTTTGCAGGTCTCGGTGAAGAACTCTGTTGTTTTTCCTGATCAAAACATGCTGAAGACTTCGAGACTCGATCTTGATCTTCAGCAGACTTCGATCCTTGACAGTTGATAGCTGGATGTCGCAAGCAGTTTGAGCTCTTGGAGTCTTTGGATGCTGACTGCTGAATTTTCGGGGTAGACTGTAGAGTGTCTTGAAAATTAGGGAGAGGACCCCTATTTATAGTCTTTAGAGGCCTAGGGTTGCCTAAGGTTTGAGTCGGGCTTTCAGCTTGAGCCCAAATTAATTAATTATTCCTTTAATTTTAAATAAAGAAATAATTATCATTTTCTGCATCATAATTGATACGTGTCACGACCTTATTGGCCATGATTTAAAAATTAATTAAATGGACCGCCGTAATTAATTTAACACGTGACAACTAAATAAATTTTATTTATTTTCCACGTGTCATTTTCTGATTTGTCGACGAATTTTTGCCTCCATTTAAGAATAATGATGTAAATAGTTAGTTAGTTGTTCTTTCTTTGTTTTCTTTAGTTTTCTTGTTTTCCTTTTTCCTTTTATTTCGTTTAGGTTGTTAGGGTGTTGAGGCTATATATTGTCTTCTGTTTCTCTCCTTTGGAAGCAGCTAAGATTCTATCTTCCATTTTATCAATGAATGCTCATCAAGCTTTCTTCCTCCATTCTTAGCTCTTCCCTTGTTCTCTTCGATTCAACCAAATTAGTGTTGAATCTTTACAACAGTATGTTTCATTATTTCAGGGGTTATTATAAGTTATAAACAATATAAAAATAAGGGTTATTGGATCATAATATATCGACCTTTGGGGGTATTGGATTGTAATGTACCGACCTTTATTATTGGACAACAATATCGCTAACCTTTATACTTAGGTGATATTATTATGCCAACAGTGACTAAGGATGTGATGATTGGTTAACTGGTCTCTATTATAATGTGACAGGCGAAGGAAAATTAACCGACCCTTGCCCAGTAACCCCATTAACCCCTCCACTTTTTTCACTAACCCACATTAAAAGAAATCGGCCCTAACATAGTGACTAACGTGGTGGTGAACCAATCTTCATACTGACTTGACACACAACCAACCAATGTCTTTTAATGTGAGGTAGTGAGAAAAACTAAGGGCTTAATGGGTTTATTGGCTTAGGACAACTTTTTTCCCTTCACCAGCTGCGTTAGCGCTCATGGAGACTGGTTCACCATCCCCTTAGTTACTTTTGGTATAATAATGTCACCTAGGTATAGAGGTCAATGATATTGTTGTCCAATAGTAAAGGTTGGTATATTACAATCCAACACTCCCAAAGGTCGGTATATTTTCATCCAATAAAAATAATTATCTATTTAGATTTGTTTTATAAGGGTTTTTGGATGATAATATACTGACCTTTGGGGGTGTTGGATTATAATATTCCAACCTTTACTATTGGAAAACAATACCCCTGACCTTTATACCTGTGTGACATTATTATACCAACAGTAACTAAGGGGATGATGAACCGGTCTCCATGCGCGCTAACATGGTTAGCGAAGGGAGAAGAATTGTCCCAAGCCAATAACTTCAATAACCCCTTAGTTTTTCTCACTAACGCACATTACAAGACATTGGTTGGTAGTGTTTCACGTCAGTATGAAGACCGATTCACCACCCCATTAGTCACTATGTTAGGGTCGATTTTTTTTTAACGTGGGCTAGTGAGAAAAACGAAGGGGTTAACAAGGTTATTATTATTTTTTCTCCGCCTATCGCGTCAGAATTGAGACCAATTAACCAGTCACCACCCCCTTAGTCACTGTTGGTATAATAATCTCATCTAAGTATAAAGGTCAAGGATATTGTTGTCCAATAATAAAAGTCGGTATATTACAATCCAATATCCCCAAATGTCAGTATATTGTTATCCAATATCACTTTTTATAAAATATAAAACTATGTATAAAATGTGCATTCTCTACAGCTCTACTATGGTTGATCAAATTAGGTTAAAATTTATATTTGTTGACCTAGTTATTATAAGTGTTATACTCTTATAGCTGACAGATATATATATATATATATATATATATATATATATATATATATATATATTAGAGAAAATATTATTAAAAGTTACAAAAATTTGAATTATAAATAATTCAAGATGGTTATTAATCATATTGATTCAAGACGCGTCAAGTGGGGCTTGTCTTAGTGGCAAGCTTCCCACCCTTCCATCCCCTTCCTCCAGGGTTCGATCCTGTTTAGGGCATTGACAACCCCCCCCCCCCCCTCTCCCTACATTGTCCGCTTTGAGGTCGTTGGGTTAAGTGTACCCCTAAAATAGGATACCCTTTACAAACTACTGGTAACTCCATGAATCGAAATGGAGTATCCGCTCAAAGACCCAAAAAGTTGTACAAAAATATGATTATATTTCCAAAGTACCATGTTTTTGTATACTCAATGTGTGGTTTTATGTATATACAATTTGATGATTATATATAAATTATGAAGGGTTCTTGGCTCCAAATAATTTGTATTAAGAGTCTTCTTATTAGAAATAATCTAAAGTGACTTTTTGCCTAATGAAAGTGTATACTTTTTATCTTATTTTCTCATAACATAATATTAACATTTTTCGGCAACGAAAAAATAACGTGGCCAGAAAAAGTGACCTTTCGACCGATAAAGGTCTATACTTTTTAGCCAACATCACATAGTCCGGTTGCTACATCATTTTTCTGTTGCCGAAAAATGCAATATTATGTTATGAGAAAATAAGATAAAAGTATAGATTGTCATTGCCGAAAAGTCACTTTGGGTTACTTCTAATCACCAAAGCCCTCAGTATGGATTATTTGGAGCCAAAACCCCAATAATGAACATAAATACAGTGTATATATAGATATATATATATATATATATATATATATATATATATATATATATATATATATATATATATATGCAAGATCAGCAAATCGGATTGTGAGCGTCTGGTCGAAAAAATTACTGCAAAGATCCGGATTTGGAAGACCAGTAATATTTCATACGCTGGGAGAATAACCTTGATTAATTCGGTTCTCATGGGAATTTACACTTACTGGGCTTCCACAATCATCCTTCCCCAGGAGTCATCAAACGAATTATACAAGTTTGTCGAAACTTTCTAGCTTTGGGGCTCGGATGAAAACTACAAAAAGACTCCACCTATCTCTTGGGATACCATTTGCAAACCCAAAGTTAAAGGAGGGCTTGGCATTCACAATCTTCTTCATTGGAACAATGCCCTCATTGGGAAACAAATAATGGCCATTCATCATAACAAACAGTCTCTTTGGATCAAATAGATCCATGAGAGATATATTCGTAGTGGTGATTGGTGGGAGGTGCAACCGAAACAGGATACATATTGGTATTTTAAGAAACTCTGTCATATCAAGGAGATCTTCAAGCCTTCCGTGCACCTCCGCTCAAACTATACAGTTTCGTCTGGCTATAAGTGGCTTCAAGGTGATCAACCTCCCTGGAAATGGGCACGACTTGTCTGGAATAAACTAAACAATCCTAGACACTCTGTCATTGCCTGGATTGCACTACATGGTAAACTTCAGACTAATGCCAGGCTACACCGTTTCCA